>CM074721.1:328977993-329502993 GCA_037306005.1 Rhinophrynus dorsalis | reverse complement strand
GGTGACCATGGCTGTGAATTGCCCTCTTTAAAGTGGCTGGTGCAGCTTCCAGGGATTTTATGTGGACCTATACCCTGAAGAGGGGACAGCTTGTGTTAAGCAGCTCCCCTGTTGGGGAATTTACCTCTGGTTCTTTCCCTCCCTATCATGGTCACCTGAAGACAGAAGTCAGCAAGAAAGGTGAGTCACCCATTGAGTGCTGAAGGTCCACTTGTCCCCACAGTGTCCCTTTGATGGGCTTGTATTTGGGAGTTTTAATACACTCCAGCACTCATAGGGTGTTTTTTTATTGCATTATTCCTGTTTATTCAATTTCTGTGTTATTCTCTGAGTTTTGGAGCATTGGGTATTCATTTATTTATGTTTCTCATGTGTTTCATGCTTGTTTAGGCACTTTTTAATGTTTTACTAAACTTTATTAAAAATGGTGTTCCGCGCCTTTAAGCGCGGCTTTTTCCCGCTCAGACGCAAGGGCTCCTTTACTCTCTATGGGAATTCACAGTATGGGACATATCTCTGGAACCGCTTGTCACAGCAACTTCAGAGAGGGCTCATTTTGATTCTAGGCTCCTGCTCTATCATCCGGAATGTGTTTTATTTATGTGGGGTGTTCAGGGGGGCTTCGGGCACTGTTTGGGGTACTTGTAGGGAAAAAACTACATTTCCCATGAGCGCTTGGTTCGCGCTCGTTTCTGATTGGCTGTCACGACGGCCGCCATTTTGTGGTACTTTTCCTAGGCGAGTACACTACGCAGGGACCGAGCCTTCTCTCTCCTCAACAGATTAACCCTTCGCTGGCCAGATAAGTCCGTTTTTAGAACATTTCTGGGGTGAAACTTTAATCTTAACACTTTTTCTGGGTGATAGTGTTATTAGTGGGGTATATTGACGCTGTGAGCATGTCTACTTCACTGGAGCTAGGGGCTAGACCCAAGTCTAAGGAGGATGGGGGGTCCGCTACCCCCATGGCGTTTTGCTCCTCTTGCCACATTGGGCTGGATGGCGATAATGTGGGGGATCTATGCCCTAATTGTACTGGTCAAGATAGCAACCCTGGGCTTCCCAGCCACGCTATTGAGCCATCTTGGGTGAGGGAGTTTAAAGCTGCCACTAGGGATCTCAGATCCACGCTTCAACTCTTTCCCTCTCAGGTACAGGGGGCTCTCCAGGTCTGGAAGACCCCCTCTACTATCAGGACCTCCCTGCCTAAGCCACAGGGAGCTCCTGATATCACTGATTCTTCTGAAGAAGAACTTTTACAGGATTCTGATGCTGAGGAACGTACTGTTATTGAATCTAACAGGTCCATTGGGGACCCCTATGAGTGTGACCCTGAAGTTTCGGCTGAGGGTCTGATCAGAGCGGTTCTGAATACGCTCAACCTTCCTCTGACTCAGGAATCCACTTATGATCCAACTGATGTTTTTCAGAAAAAGCCATCTAAACCAGTTGTTTGTTTTCCAACTAACCCTACTCTTGCCCGTCTGGTCTCTGAGGCATGGAAGAATCCTGATATATCTTCCTCTGTCTCCAAAAAGTTTGCCAAACTTTACCCTTTTCCTGAGGCGGAGCTGGCAAAATGGGTTCATCCTCCCAAAGTGGATGCTCCTGTGTCTAGACTATCCAAATCCACTGCTTTGGCTGTCTCAGATGCCTCTGCCTTGCAGGACTGGACGGATAAGAAGCTAGAGCTCTCTCTTAAGTCTATTTTTGCCTCCATTGGCACAGCCATGCGCCCCACTTTTGCTGTGGCATGGGTTAATAGAGCTATTGCGGCCTGGACTGAACGACTGACTGAAGCGGTTCGCCAGGATGCGCCTGTATCTGAACAGTTGCAGCTTCTTGCTAATATCACTGAAGCTCAGAACTATGTTGCTGATGCTGCTTTTGATGCTGTGCGCATGATGGCGAGGGCCTCCACTTCTTCTGTGGTGGCTAGACGCGCTCTTTGGCTGAAAATTTGGTCTGCTGATACTGCCTCTAAGAAGGCTTTGCTTTCCTTGCCCTTTCAGGGGAATTTGCTTTTTGGGTCTGAACTCAAAGAAATGATCAGTGAGGCTACTGGCGGTAAAAGTACTCTTCTACCCTCAGTCTTTAAGAAAAAGTTTCCAGCCAAACGCAATCGGTCCTTTCGTTCCTTTCAGACTGAGACACGCTCCTCTGCCCAAACGGGTCCTCCCACTACGCGCTCCTCCTCCAAGCCCAAACAGTCCTGGAGGCCCAAAGTCGCCTCCAAGGCCAAGACCTCCAAGACTGCTTCGGCATGACTCGCCGAACCCGGGTCCGCATCCGGCTGTAGGCGGTCGTCTCCGCATCTTTCGCCGGACTTGGGAGGAGTCAGTGGCGGACCCATGGGTTCTTCAGGTGGTGTCAGAGGGATACAGGATCCCTTTCTCTTCCCTTCCTCCTTTTCGGTTCCATTTTACTCGTCCTTCTCAGGAACCCACAAAAAGGCGTCTGTTCGACGACGCTATTCAGGATCTCTTGGACAAAGAGGTCCTGGAGGCGGTTCCTCAGGGGGACACAGGTTCAGGATTTTATTCCAACCTGTTTGTGGTAGCCAAAAAGGACGGAGGAGCCCGTCCCATCTTGGATCTCAAAGATCTCAATGCTTATGTGGTGACTTCCCACTTCCGCCAGGAGTCCCTGCGCTCTGTGATTGCAGCAATGTCTCCAGGGGAGTTTCTTGCCTCCCTGGACCTTCAGGATGCTTATCTTCACATCCCTATTCATCCAGAGAGCAGGAGGTATCTCAGGATTGCCTACCACAGGGGACACTTTCAGTTTGCAGCGCTCCCCTTTGGGCTGACTTCAGCCCCTCAGGTCTTCCAGAGGGTGTTGGGCTCATTGATAGCGGTGCTCCATCAGGATGGGATCAGAGTGACCCCCTACATGGACAATCTCCTTCTGAAGGCCTCCTCAGCGGAGCTTCTCCTTCAGCAATTACAGATGTGCATGCACACCCTGAACCGTCATGGCTGGATCCTGAATCTGGACAAGTCGGACTTGATTCCATCTCAGAGGCTTCTGTTCCTGGGTCTCCTGTTCGACACTCGCCAATGCATGGTGTTTCTTCCAGAGGACGTGGCTCACCAGATAGCTGTCAGAGTGGCTGGAATTCTGGACATGGACGAGATTCCAGTTCCGAAGTTGTCGTCCTTAGTGGGGAAGTTCATTTCCACAATCGAAGCAGTACCATTTGCCATGGCCCACTCCCGGGATCTTCAGAGGTTTGTGATCCAGACGTGCAAGACTCATCCAGATCATCAACATCTGTCTGTTTCTCTTCCTCCTCATGTCGAGTCGAGTCTGCACTGGTGGTTAGATCTCTCTCATCTCCTGAAAGGGAAATCCTTTCTAGTTCCTCATTGGACCACAGTCACTACGGATGCCAGCCTTCGGGGCTGGGGTGCAGTCTGGGGTCGCTTCAGTGCTCAGGGGAAATGGGGTCTGGAGGAATCCATGCTCTCCATCAATGTTCTGGAACTTCGAGCTGTCCGGCTGGCCCTGAGGCACTGGGAGTCTCAATTGACCGGTCTTCCAGTCAGAGTGGAGTCCGACAACGCCACGGCGGTGGCTTACATCAACAGGCAAGGCGGCACAAGAAGCGGTTCCGCCTGGTGGGAGGTCAAGGATATTTTGTCTTGGGCAGAAGATCACGTGCCTGTCATCTCTGCGGTTCATATTCCAGGCGTGGACAACGTCATGGCAGACTTCCTCAGTCGTCATACCGTCGACAGCGGAGAATGGGCTCTTCACCCAGAGGTGTTTCACATGCTCACTCAACGGTGGGGGATGCCTGTGGTGGATCTGATGGCTACCAGACACAACAGGAAGGTTCCGGTGTTTTGCTCCCGGTTGAGGGACTCCCTTGCTCTAGCAGTGGATGCCTTGTCGATCCCTTGGGACTTCCCCCTGGCTTACATCTTCCCTCCTCTTCCTCTACTGGTCAGAGTTATCCAGAAGTTGAAGAGGGAACGTTGCCCTGTCATCCTGATTGCTCCAAACTGGCCTCGCCAGTCCTGGTTTCCGGAATTGATGGCCATGTCAGTGAAGGATCCAATCCCACTTCCAGCCCGTCCGGACCTGCTTCTTCAGGGGTATCTGTGGAAAGAGGATGTTCACTCTCTCCATTTGATGGCATGGCGGTTGAATCCTCGATTCTAGCAAAGAAAGGCTTTTCTCCTTCTGTGGTATCGACGATGCTCAGTGCTCGTAAGCCTGTGTCTTCCAAGATCTATCATCGCATTTGGTCAACTTTCGTGACTTGGTGCTCTGACAAGAAGTTGTCACTTGATTTCCATCTTCCCACTGTCCTGGCCTTCTTGCAGGACGGTGTGGATAAGGGGCTCAGTCTGAGTTCCCTCAAAGTTCAGACTTCTGCCTTGTCTGTGTTTTTCCAGGAACGGATTGCTGTCCTTCCTGATGTGAAAGTCTTCTTCCAGGGTGTGACTCATGTTCGACCTGCCTTTAAGAGTCCTGCTCCCCAGTGGGATCTCAATTTGGTGCTGGGAGTTCTTCAGCGACCACCGTTTGAATCCTTGGCTTCCATTCCATTACGTCTTGTGACTTGGAAGATGGCCTTCCTCTTGGCTGTTGTGTCAGTGCGCCGGGTAGCAGAGTTACAGGCCTTGTCTTGTAAACCTCCTTACCTGGTGTTCCACAAGGATAAGGCTGTGCTTCGCACTACCAAGGAATTCTTACCCAAGGTTGTGTCTGAGTTTCACATCAATCAGGAGATTGTGGTTCCCTCTTTCTGCCCTAATCCTTCATCTGACAAGGAAAGAGATCTCCATCTGTTGGATGTGGTGCGTTGCCTCAAGTTTTATGTTCATCGCACCGAGTCTATCAGGAAGTCTGACGCTCTATTCGTCATTCCTGAGGGGCCTAGGGCAGGAAGACCGGCTTCCAAAGTTACCATTGCCTCTTGGATTAAGGCTACCATCCGTGAAGCCTATAAGTTGAGGAATAAGCATGTTCCCTTCCGGGTGACTGCCCATTCCACCAGATCTATTGGGGCCTCTTGGGCCTACAAGAATCAAGCTTCTGCTGATCAACTGTGCAGAGCGGCCACTTGGTCCTCTGTGCACACCTTTTCTAGGCACTATCGAGTTGATGTACTGGCTTCGGCTGATGCCAGTTTTGGAAGGAAGGTCCTGGAGGCAGTCTTGCCTGTGTAGGTCTTCCGCTCTGTGATCCTTAGTGCTTCTTTACTGTTGAGCCCGGTTGGCTCTAGTTCCGTGTGCTGTGTTAGTTCAGGGATTGTTCCCTTGGTTGGTGTCCGTTGACACTTACAGTTTGGGCTATGTTATCAACTGGTCATAACAGTTCTAGTGACTTGGGCCTTGCGCCTGGTCCTTGCCTTACTTCCCGCCTCTGGATCAGCTCAATGTTTGTACATCCCAGAGTACCAGTGACCTGTATTGGACGACAGTGAAAATAGGATTTTAGTCTTACCTGTTAAATCCTTTTCACTTAGTCCATACAGGTCACTGGTCTCCCACCCTGTCAAGGGACCAGTCTTGGCTCTCCTGTGGCATTCAGTGGGAGACCGTTCGGGCATGCTCACAGGAGTCTTTCTTTTTGCTTACCTGAGGTCAGTTTTAGGGTCTCAAATCAATCTAAAGTGGCTCTGGCCAGAAGGTGGCTTAAGTAAGAGGGGAGGCTCCGCCCCTTGCAAATTATTTGCATAGTTGTTCCTGCCTATTAAAGGGGACTTACGCCTCCCAGAGTACCAGTGACCTGTATGGACTAAGTGAAAAGGATTTAACAGGTAAGACTAAAATCCTATTATTTGGCTTTAGCAGAAGGCAGTTTGTTCACGGAAGGGCTGGAGAGTGATACAAGAATGAGTGTCTGCAGACAACAGTGAAGCATGTTGTGGAGGTTCCTTGCAAGTATGCGGCTGCATTTCTCCAAATGGAGTTGGGGATTTGGTCTGAATTGATGATGGTCTCAATGCTGAGAAGTACAGGCAGATACTTTATCCATAATGCAGTACCATCAGGGAGGCATATGACTGGCCCCAAATTTATTCTGCAGCATGACAATGACCCTAAACATACAGCCAAAGTCATTAGGAACTATCTTCAGCATAAAGAAGAACAAGGAGCCCTGGGAGTGATGGCATGGCCCCCACAGAGTCCTAATCTCAACATCATTGAGTCTGTCTGGGATTACATGAAGAGAGAGAAGCAACTGAGGATGCCTAAATCCACAGAAGATCTGTGGTTGGTTCTCCAAGCTGTTTTGGACCCTTGCAGCCCTGTGCAGGGAATCTTCGTTTTCCCTCCCAGCGGAGTCTCTTGGTGCTCTGTTTGCTTCAGTTACAATGGAGCCTGACAATAGATACCTGGTGAGTAACCCTTTGAGTACCTTGGTCCACCTTTGTCCCAGTCCTGTGCCTCTCCGTTCTGTGTCTTTTCAGGCTCTTGCACTCATTTGGTTATTCTGTTTAACTGTCTATTATCTATACATAGGACATTAGAGTAAGGATAGCTGCCTTTTTGTTTGGAGTTAACCTTTTCTATGCTGTTTTGGCTGCTTTGGGGCATTGTGGAGGCTTTCACTTCAGTTGGTCCTTCATTTTATTATCCCTCTTAGATGTTCCCAGGGGTTTCTGGGGTCTCTAGGGTTACCTACTTGGTATTGTCCAATTTTAATAATGCTGCCCCTTTAAGAACGGGAGACTACCTGCCACTATCTTTTAGAAGTTCTTTTCTTTTCTATGGAAAAACTTCTATGAGACATCTCTGCAACAGTTTAAGATAAGAAAGTCGGAGAGTTTCCTCAAGCCATATTATACAGGCCACATTCTGGCTATGGCTATTCTTCAGATTGACTCAGTTTTGCAGTCACCATTTTACTTCTCTTGCTTATCCTATGCAGAGGCAGTCTCTCCTTGCCCTCCTTCTCCAGATTAACCTTTTGCTTGCCAGATAAGGGTATTTTCTGTGTTTTCAAGGGTGATATAATATTCTTGACATCATTTTAGTATTTTCTCCTAGTCTCTGGAAACTTTATTTCAGGATGTCTGACTATAAGGGTCATGGGGTAAATCTAAGTTCCTCATGCCAGATGTGGCTTCCTAGAGAGTTTAGGATCTCTGTCCCTTTTTGTGATGTGAAGCCCAGACAGGTCTGGCAGCCCAAACGAGCAACTAAGCCTGTCAAACACACTTCCGCATTACTATGGAATGCTTGTTTGTTGTCACCTGTAGGGTGGGGTCGTCTCTGCCTCTTTCGGGAATACTTGATCACGGACCAGTGTGTTTTGCTGATCATTTCGGAAGAATACCACATAGATTTCAGGTCCCTTCCTCCATTTAGCTTCTTTTGTCGAGGGTCCCAAAAGAGCCAGACAAGGCAAGGCTGATCTGGGAGGCAGTGGATTCCCTGCTGGCAAAACGGGTTCTAGTACCTCTCCCCAAGCTAGGTTCAGGTTTTTATTCCAACTTGTTTCTGGTTCCGAATGATGGTGGCTGTTGTCACATGCTGGACCTCAAATGTCTCAACAAGTACGTGGTGACTACACTCTTCAAGATGGAATTTTGCTTTCTGTCATAGAGGCAATTAACCCTGGGGAGGGGGGTATATGGCATCTCTGGACTTCCAGGGTGCATATCTACACATTCCTATTCACTCGGACAACCAACACTACCTGCATTTTGCAGTAGGCCCAGATCACTATCGGTTCACGGCTCTGCCATTTTGCCTGGCTTCAGCACCTCATGTTTTCACCAGGGTAATGGGGACCTTACTGGCCTTCATTCGCACTTAGTACATTTCTATGACTCCCTATCTGGAAATCTTGCTCAAGACTCTCTTGATAAAGACCTTAGCTCATCATGTTTGGGTGTTAGAATTCCCCCATTAGGTGGATTACCATTACTGGCTTCCCCTGGTGGATTGCCCAGTTAACAGGAGCTGGTTGTGGACCTTTTCAGCCCTAGAAGAGAACTGTGCAACCCATGTCTGTCTGTCTGTCTGTCTATGTGTCTCTTTCTCTCTCTCTTTCTCTCTCTCTCTTTCTCTCTTTCTCTCTCTCTCTTTCTCTCTCTCTCTTTCTCTCTCTCTCTTTCTCTCTCTCTCTCTCTCTCTCTCTCTCTCTCTCTCTGGGGGGGGGGGTCTCTTTGAGGCTTCTTCCTTGCAATGGTAATCTGAAGAAAAGGTGAGCAACCCTTTGAGTGCCGTGGTCTGCTTGTCCCACAGTCCCCCTCCGCACAGGGGTCTTTCTGGAGTTGATTCAGGATTCCTGCGCTCATGTTAAATATATTCTGTGTTGTCTGCCAGAGCCTTTGGAGCATTTGGGTTGTTTGGTGTGTTTTAACCCCTTCCATGCTTTATTGCACTGTGTTGGGACGTTTTATTTAAATCCCATGCCTTTTTAACCCCTTCAGTGCCAGATACCTATGCCATTTCCTGTACCCTGCAGGCCAGACACTTTTTCAGCATTTTTGCTATCCTTCCGTTTAGGCTTGATTTACTCCGGTAATTTCTAGTTATGTATGGAAAACTATATATTCTATTTTTTTTTCAGAATTAATTGAGCTTTCTCGTGGTGCCTTACATGAAGAGAATTTTGCATTGTGCAAAAAGCTATGAAGTCATAATGACAAAAAAAGTGAAAATTAACTTATTTTGCTAAAATCACATACTTTGTAGCAAAATAAATTTACCTCTATTTGCGAAAGTTTCAATTATTTGAAAAAGCCCTGAGTCCTCAGAGTTAAAAATAAATATATATAATATAATATGTGTGTATATATCTCAAGTTTGTATAGTTTTACTTATGCCCATGGCTAGCACAGAGCGCTAATCACCAGGAGCGTAAAATGGCATTTTCAACTTTATGAACTAAAATGCGCGTTCTCGTAAAGCTACCATAAAACAGTGGAATAACTATATAAAACTATATATTTCTGAAAAGTAAACAACCTGCCGCATCTAATGAGGGGAAACTTGCCTTCTTACCCCAAGCCTGTTGTGCCCAAATGCTTCCAGAAGGTGGCACTATAGGAAAAAAAATGCATTTTCTTACATTTCTGCCCCTTCAGCTCTACTGAAATCTGTGAAAACCATGGAATTTCCAACTGTATTCATTAGCTAGTGCTCTTTGGAGAAAAATGACACCTCATTGGTATGAGTTCACCTACCTTAGGGGGTGCTACAAGTACAAAACTACACCTACTACAACCTCTAATTTTTCTCAAACATTACTCGTCTGTACAAAAAAAATGGTTATAACAACTACAGAAGTGAAGAGACTACACAAACCATACCATTTTGGAAAGAAGATAACCTGTTGCATCTAATGAGGGGTGAATTGCCTTCTTACCCCAAGCCTGTTGTGCCCAAATGCTTCCAGAAGGTGGCACTATAGGAAAAAAATGGCATTTTCTTACATTTCTTCCCCTTCAACTGTACTGAAATATGTGAAAGCCATGGAATTTCAAACTGTATTCATTAGCTAGTGCTCTTAGGAGAAAAATGACACCCCATTAGAATGAGTCGACCTACCTTAGGGGTGCCAGAAGCACATAACTACACCTACCTGTTTGCTTTGTGGAAAATTGGCTGCTTGTACTAAAATTTTCATAACGGTTAGAGACATTAAGGAAAGTATAAAAGGTATACCATTTTGGAAAGTAGACCTTCTCTCGCATCAAATGAGGGGTCACTTGCCTTTCTATCCCTGGGCTGAAGTGCACAAATATTTCCAAAATATGGCGCTATAGGAATAAATACATGTTTTTTTACATTTCCAATACTTCAAAGATACTAAAATCTTTGAAAACCATAACATTTCCTGCTGTATTCAGTAACTGCTATCTGCAATATGTGAGTGCTAGGAACATGTACGTAAACCTGACACTTTTGTTTTTGAAATTATCTGCTTGCACTAAAATGGTTATAACCATAATGGATATGCAGGAAAGGTAGAGAAACAATGCCATTTTGGAAAGAAAACAACCTGCCTCAATCTAATGAGGGGTCACTTGCCTTCTTACCCAAAGGCTGGTGTGCACAGATGCTCCCGGGAGGTGGCGCTAATGAAGAAAAAAAAAAAAAAAAAGACATTTTTCTTACATTTCTGCCCCTTCAAATGTATGGAACTCTGTGAAAACCATGGAATTTTCAACTGCATTCATTAGCTAGTGCTCTTAGGAGCCAAATGACACCCCATTGGTATGAGTTGACTTACCTTAGGGGGTGCTAGAAGTAGAAAACTACACCTACTACAACCTCTGATGTTTCTAACATTTTCTCAAACCTGATTTGCCTGTACAAAAATGGCTATAACACCTTCAGAAGGGAAGACCAGGTAGATAAACAATACCATTTTGGAAAGAAATAATCTGCCTTCTTACCCCAGTACTAGTGTGCATAAATGTTTCCAGAAGGAGGCGATATAGGGAAAAATTGCATTTTTTTTTTTTTTACATTTCTGTCCCTTCAGATGTAGTAAAATCTGTGAAAACTATGGTATTTCCAACTGTATTTGTTAGCTAGTGTTCTTAGGCGAAGAATAGCACCCCATTGGTATGAGTTGACATACCGTAGGGGGTGCTAGAAGTGCAAAACGACACCTACCACAACCTCTGATTTTTCCACTATTTCCTCAAATAATACTTGTCTGTACAAAAAATGGCTATATCAACTACAGAAGTGGTGAAAGGGTACAGAAACCACTCCATTTTGGAAAGAAGATAACCTGCCGAATCTAATGAGGCATCACTTGCCTTTCTACCCCTAAGTTAGAATGCACAGCTTCTTCCAGAATGTGGTGATACAGAAAAAAAATAATTTGTGGTTACAAGTGTGCACTGCAAGTCCCCTCATGCACTGTTTGATTCCCAGCCTGAAGCCAGTGCGTACTTGCACTTGGGTGTACCAGTAGGCAGTGGAATCAGGCTGGTGGGTCAAACTGGGGGAATGGGACTGCCAGTAGACTGTGGAACTAGGCTGGTGGGTAGGGTATGTGGTGGGGGGGATTGGAGGCATTGTGTGTGCATGCCACAGGGGTGTCCTATGCACTGAAAAGCAATGCACTGGACACCCTGTTGCACACAAAGAGTTATTTATTTATTTTTTTATTCATACCTCATTGGGGGCATCAGTACCACTTCTCAATACTCCCCAATGATGTCTGAATAAAAAATAATGGGAAAAAAATGTGTTTGCCACAGGGGGTCCAGCGCATTGCAAAGCACTTGTGTTGGACCCACCTGTGACACATGCAGGTTTTTTGGTGTTTTTTTTCCCCAAAAAAATATATTTTTGTGTAGACCTCATTGGAGAGCATTAGAACTGATGCCCCACAATGGGATCTGAATAAAAAATGAAGGGAAAAAAAGAAAAATCCTTTGTCTGCCACAGGGATGTACAATGTATTCCAGAGCAATGCATTGGATCCCCTGTGGCACACAGAGGGTTCATTTTTTTTTTTCCTTATTTTTTATTCATACCTTGTTGGGGGCATCAGGTCTATTTCTGATGACCCCCCCCCCCCCAGCAAGGGCAGAATAAAAAAGTGTGTGTGTGCCACAGGGGGGTCCAAACCATTGCAAAGCACTGTGTTGGACCCCCCCTGTGGGGCACGCATGGTTTTCCTATTTTTTGTTCTATTATTATTATTATTATACCTTGTTGGGGAGGCTTCAGGACCCCTGATGTCCCCCAATGAGGTCTAAATAAAGTAAAAATGAAAAAACAAACAAACACGGTCTTCCACAGGGGTGTCCAATGCATTGCAAAGCAATGCATTAGACCCCCTGTGGCAGACAGAGGGTTAATTTTTTTTATTTTATTTTTGACTATTTTTATTCATAGCTTGTTGGCAGACATCAGGGCCCCCCAACAAGCTTTGAATACAAAGAAATGCAAACCAAAGTTCTGTGTGTGCCACAGGAGGGGGGGGGGTCTGCATTGGACCCCTGCCCCGTGGCACACACAGGGTTAATTTTCCTAATTTTTTTTTTTTTTTTTTTTTTTTAATATACCTTATTGGTGGTCATCAGGACCTCTCCTGACCCCCCCCCCCCCCCCCCCCCCCCATGAGGTCTTAGTTTAAAGATTTTTTTTTTTTTTTTCTGGGTAACAGTATTTGTGTCTTCCTTTACTGTTTTGACACTTTTCTCCTGTTAGGATGGCAGATCCACTAGGACATGGGGCTAGGCCTAAGGCTAAGGACTCAGGGGCATCTACACACACACACACACACACACACACACACACACACACACACACACACACACACACACACACACACACACACACACACACACACACACACACACACACACACACACACACACACACACACACACACACACACACACACTGTGGTTCAGATTTGTGGGGGTATACAACATGGGATTTGCATATATGACATTTCATGTGAACTGACAACAACAAATTTGGAGGGGAGGGGAGATTCACTAAGCTGTGATGAAGAGGTGATGAGGGGAAGATGACTTCTCCAGTTCATCTCTTCTATAATTCCTATGTTGTGCTATGGAGCCCAGGCAATACGATTTATTCAACTTTGGAGTCAGTGAATAGGCTCCATGGAATAACATAGGAACTGGACAAGTTATATCACCTCTTCATCACGCCTTAATGAATCCCCCCCCAGTATGGTGGATTGGTCTGTAACACTCTACACTCCCTATACCTTTGTGTTGCAGACATATCTACCGTTGAACAGGTTGGGAGTTCAGAATAATGTGGCATAGTGGATGTGTGTAAGTTCTCACGTGTGTTGAAGTTGTTACATTAACCTTCTGAATACCAGAGGGGAAGCCATGTGTTGTAAAGCAATGCATAGTGTTTCCTCATGGCATTCAAAGGGATGAGCACAAGGCATACACCTGTTAAGCATGACACAACATGACATGTTCATGAGCACAGTGTAGGTTTTAATGGTGGTAGGAGTATAAAACATACAATTACAGGAAGAAGGGAAAGTGCATCACACACACACACACACACACACACACACACACACACACACACACACACACACACACACACACACACACTTACTGCTCCTCATGCCAAACGGGGCTTCCCAGAGAGTACTCTGTTCACTTAAGCCCTTCATGTGCTGTGGCCCCTGCATCTCTGCCAGGGCCTTCCAGCCATCATCTAGAGCCACCTTTGGTCAGGGACTTAGTCTTCTATGGCACAGTTTCCCCTCTCTATTCAGGGGGTCTTCAATCCTGGAGGCCTCCCACTTCCTTCAGGTTTGCAGCCCCTAAGGCCCCTGGCATTCCTGATCTCTCTGACTCCTCTGTGGAAGTTTCAGATGGGGAATCTGAGGATGGCGTGTGTTCTGAAGGGGCTTCTTCACAGTTTTATAGGGATCCCTTTGAAGCTACTACTTTGAACATCCCCTCTACTCCTGTAGAACCGCAGTCTACTTTCAGGAGCGCAGGAAGTCCTCTACTGTTTTTCTGAATAATCCCACTCTGGATCAGATCATTCTGAATGAGTGGAAGATTCCTGACAAGCTCCTTTCTGTTGTCCAATATAGGTTACTGGTAACTTTGGGTAGGCGACCTGCCCCTTTAAGCAAGACAGGAAACTTTCTTGAATAAGAAGTGCTGGGTGGAGCCTGCCTTCCCTCTCAGCCTGCAGTAGCCAATACTCTCCAGTTAGATCGTTTCCTTTGAAGAGGAAAGACAGAGAAGCTGTTCTGCTTTAGTTTTAGTGTTCTATTGTTTTCTATTAGATATGGGATACGACCATTAGGTGGATTACCATTTACTGACAATTCTCAGTGAATAGCTCAGTTTCCAGGTGCTATGGTGGACATTTTAGCCCTGAGGGGAAAATCTTGCTGGACAAGTTCTTGTCCCACGCTTACTCTGCACACAGAGTTCTCCATTGGAGTTCCTATTACATACTCCTGCACTCATCGGGTTTGTCTGTATGTCTTTTGGGGGGCTTGGAGCAGTGTGTCTGTGGCAATTTAACCCTTTGTATGCTATCTTGACATGTTTTGGGTACTTTTCAACACTTTCCCGGTTGGTGGCAGTGTTTATTTCACTTTTACTATGTTTTCTGGTGTATTTGCTAAAAAAAATTTTTTTTTTTCTTCGTGTAAATTTTGTAAAAAAAACTGTTACCGCATAGACGCCATGCTCCATTCACCTCTAATGAGACTTTACTGTTTGGGACATATCTCTGCAACCGCTCACCACTTCAGAGATGGCTTATTTTGTCTGTCTACCCTTGTTCTATGATCCGGTTCATGCTCTGTGTTTTGGGGGTTTCAGGGGGCTTCGGGCACTGTTTGGGGTACTTGTACAGGGAAACGACATTTCTCATGAGCGCTTGCTTCACGCGCTTGTTACCGATTGGCTCCCGTTGTGGTTGCCATTTTCTTTCATCCCTTCACTAGTATCCTATGCAGGGCTGGAGCTTTCCTTATATCCTCGGCTGATTAACCCTTCGCCTGCCAGATAAGTGCATTTTAGCAATTTCTGGGGGTGAAATTTTAATCTTAAACGCTGTTTAACATATACCAGATATACTGAGACGTTTGTGACACTGTTAGAATGTCTAATCTGTCTGAACTTGGGGCTAGGCCTAAGACTAAGGACCCTGGGACGTCTGTGACCCCACTGTGCATTGTTCCTTACCTAGTGAATACTCAGATCATTTATGCCTTGCATGCGCTGCTGCCCCTGGGTCACCTCCAGGGACCTCCAGCCATGTATTAGAGCCAACTTGGTTACAGGAGTTTAAGGCTACTACTAAAGATTTAAAGTCTACCTTACAACTGTTACCATCTCAATTGAATGGGGTCTTCCAGGCTTGGCAACCCCCTATGTCCATCAGATTATCACTGTCTAAACCGCAGGGGATACCTGACGTGTCTGATTCATCTGAAGGGAACTCTTAATGGATTCAAATGACGAGGGTGATTTTGTGGAGGTGTCTTCCCAGTTTTTTCGGGACCCATTTGAGGCTGACCCTGACCCCTCTGCTGAGTGCCTGATCAGGGCCTTCCTCACTACTTTGAATATTCCCTTGGCATCTGAAGATCCTAAGGACCCTTCTGATGTGTTTCAGGAGTCTAAGACACAGTCTACCTGCTTTCCTCCCAATCCCACTCTTGACCATCTGGTCTTGGATGAGTGGAAGCTTCCTGACAAGAAGCTTGCTGTGGCTAGAAAATTGCTAAATTGTATCCCTTCTCTGAAGTGACTTTGGTACAGTGGGCTCAACCTCCTAAGGTGGATGCCCCAGTTTCTAGACTCTCTAAGTCCAATGCTCCGCAATTGGCGGATGCATCTGTTCTCAAGTATTGGACAGGTAGGAAAATTGAGGCTTTGTTGAAGTCAATCTTTTCTGCTGCTGGTACTTCCTTACGTCCTGCTTTTGCGTCCGCTTGGGTGAATAGAGCCATTGCAGTTTGAACTGAGCAGCTAACAATGGCTGTCCATCAAGGCGCTCCAACTTCTAACTTGTTGCTGCTCTTAGCGAATATTTTTGAAGCCCAGCATTATGTGTGCAGGGATTTTTGATTACATACGTTTGGTAGGAAGAGTTTCCACCATGTCTTTGGTGGCCAGACATGCTCTTTGGCTTAAGATCTGGTCTGCTGACACTACCTCCAAGAAGACTCTTCTTTCCTTGCCTTTCTTTGTAACCTCTCTGTTTGGGCCTGAGCTAAAAGAAATCATCAGTGAGGCTACTGGAGGGAAGAGCACTCTGTTGCCTTTCCTCTCTAAGAAGAAGCCACAGTCCAGACGGAATCAGCTTTTTCGTCCCTTTCAGACTAAGGCATGCTCAGCGACCCAGGCGGTTCCCCAGGCACCTCGTGCCTCCTCAAAGCCTAAACGGCAGCGGAGACCCAAGCAGTCCTCGGTTAAGCCTAAGACTGCCAAAACTTTCTTCGACATGACTCGTTGAAACCCGGTTCCCATGGATCAGTGGGTGGCCGTCTGCACTTTTACCACTGTCTGGACAGACTCCGTGGTGGATCCGTGGGTTCTTCAAGTTGTGACATTGGGGTACAGGACCTCTCTTCCTCCACAAAGGTTTCGTCTTTCACACACTACTCAGGAGGCAGACAAGCTTCGGCTTTTTACCGGGGTGGTTCAGACCCTTTTTGACAAAGAGGTTTTGGAGCCGGTTCCCGAACCAGAACAGGGTTTCGGTTTCTATTACAACCTGTTTGTGGTCAACAAGAAGAAAGGCGGAGGTCGTCCTGTCCTGGACCTCAACAATCCCAATTCCGTCATGGTCAAGTCTCATTACCGTCAGGAGTCTCTGCAGACGGTGATCGCCGCCATGTCTCCTGGAGAGTTTTTCGCCTCCCTGGATCTTCAAGATGCATACCTGCACATTGCCATTCATCCAGAGAGCTGGCAATACCTCTGGTTTGCTTGCGACCAAGGGCACTTTGTTTTCTGCTCTTCCCTTTAGTCTGTCTACTGCTCCACAGGTCTTCAATCGGGTCCTAGGTGCCTTGATATCGCTTTTGCAGAGGACCGCCGTCTGAGTTACTCCTTACTTGGACGATCTCCTGCTGAAGGCCTCCTCTCCGGATATTCTGCATCACCAGGTCCAGGAATGCATTCACGTTCTCTACCATCATGGGTGGATCTTGAACATGGACGGATCTGGTTCCATCTGTGTCTCATTTACCTGGGACTTCTCTTCGACACAGTGAAGGGGATGATGTTCCTCAAGGATGAGGTAGCTCACGAGATCACACGCAAAGTATCCATTGTCCTAGAGTTGGATCCGGGTCCAGCCAAGAAGTTGACGTCTCTGGTGGGGAAGTTCATTTCCATCATGGAAGCAGTCCCATTCGCCATGGCTCATGCGAGGGGACTTCAACGGTTTGTGATCCAGGCCTGCAAGGGTCAGACTGTTCTCTTCAAGATATTAGTCTCTCTCCCTCTACATGTGGAACTGAGCCTGTCGTGGCGGCTCGACCTCACATCTCCTGAAAGGCAGGGCCTTCCTGATTCCCTTCTGGATGGCTGTAACCACAGATGCCACTCTGTTGGGAAGGGGTGCGGTCTTGGGTCACCTGGATGTCCAGGGCCGGTGGTCTCTGCAGGAGAGTCTCATTCCCATCAACGTATTGGAGCTTCGAGCAATCTTCCATGCTCTCAGGTATTGGATGGTCCAGTTGGAGAGTTGTCCTGTTCGAGTCCAGTCAGGCAACACCACGACCTTGGCTTATATCAACAAGCAAGGTGGAACAAGAAGTTTCGCAGCTTGGTTGGAGGTCAAGGCTGTTTTGGCCTGGGCAGAAGGTCACGTTCCTGCTATTTCCGCAGTTCACATTCCAGGCGTGGACAACGTCCTGGAAGACTTCTTAAGTCGACACACCATCGATAGCAGAGAATGGGAACTGAACTGGGAGATGTTCCATCTCATTGTCCAGAAGTGGGGTCTTCCTCAGATCGACCTGATGGCGATGAGACACAACAGGAAGGTTCCTGCTGTTCTTCTCCCGTTGGACCAACCCTCAGGCTCTAGCAGTGGATGCCATGTCCAGTCCGTGGAGTTTTCTTCTGGCATACATATTTCCCCCTCTTCCCATGTTGCACAGGGTATTGACGAAGCTTAGTCTGGAGAGATCTCCAGTGATTCTGATTGTTCCATATTGGCCTCGCCAGTCTTGGTTTCCTGAGCTTCTCGATCTGTCTGTGGCTGAACTTTTTCTACTTCCCCACCGTCTGGATCTTCTTCTACGGGGATACGTGTGGAAGGAAGATGTTGAATGTTTGGGTTTGATGGCTTGGAGGTTGAATCCTCAGTTTTGAAGAAGGTTGTTGCTACTGTGCTTTGTGCTTGGAAGCCTGTTTCTTCTAAGGCATACCATCGGGTTTGGTCTACCTTTCTCTCTTGGTGTGCTGATAGGGATCTTTCCCATGGCTTTGATCTCCCTACAGTCCTGTCTTTTTTGCAGGATGGGGTTGATAAGGGTCTCTGAGTTCCTTGAATGTTCAGACTTTTGCACTCTGTTTTCTTTCAGAGATGTCTTGCCATTATCCCTGATGTCAAGGTTTTCTTCCAGGGTGTTGCTTATGCTCGCCCTGCTTTTAAGAGTCTCACTCCTCCTCAGTGGGATCTCCATTTGGTCTGTTCTCCAGCGTCCACCTTTTGAGTCCTTGGCTACCATTCCTTTACGTCTCCTGACTTGGAAGATGGCTTTTCTCCTGGCGATTGTGTCTGTTCTCTGTGTCGCAGAGTTACATGCTTTGTGGTTTTCATAAGGACAAGGCGGTTCTTCGAACTTTTCAGGAATTTCTCCCGAAGGTGGTTTCAGAGTACCACATTAATCAAGAAATAATGCTGCCTTCTTTTTGTCCTGACCCTGCATCTGACAAGTAAAGGGATCTTCACTTGTTGGATGTTGTGCGCTGCCTTAAAGGGATAGTAATACTTCGTTTTAACTTTATTTTATTTTGTAGGCATTAAAAACATGAAGAATGATATAAGTCTTATCTCTCAAACCTTTATGGTTTGAGATACTCACAAGCAAAGTTTCCCCCTCCCGCCCCTTTTACCTAGTGTAAGCAATCTCTTCTCAGATGTGGACTGCAGTCCATAGACCAGACAGATAACAGAAGGGGACACTCTTATTCCTATGAGAACAATGAAAGCCCTGCCCCCCTTGACAAGTTTTTCAGGTTTTTTTCCCTTATCTTAACTGAAGATTGTCCCTCTCTGCAGTCTACCTGGGCACCTCCTTTCTGATCTGGCTGAACAGTGTGACATCAGTAAAGGGGTGGGAGGGGGATACTTTGTCATTGAATTACTCTTGAACTACAACTCTGACAGAATTGAAATAACACTCTCCAAAGTGCAAATACTATGATGATTAATTAGAGCTGCTTTTATTATGAAACATTACTGTCCCTTTAGGTATTTTTTACATCGTACTGAGTCCATCTGACACATTGTTTGTTTGTCATTCCTGCGGGTCCTAGGGCTGGTAACCCGGCTTCTAAGGTTACCATTGCTTCCTGGATTAAGTCCACCATTTGTAAGGCTTACGAATTGAGAAAGAAGCCTGTGCCCTTTCAGGTTACGGCTCATTCTGCCAGGTCTATTAGAGCCTCTTGGGCTTACAAGAATCAAGCCTCGGCTGTTCGGTTGTGCAAGGCGGCTGCTTGGTCGTCAGTGCACACCTTTTCCAAACACTACAGTGTTGATGTGCTGGCATCGACAGATGCCAGTTTTGGCAGGAAGATCCTAGAGGCTGCATTTCCTGTCTAGGGTCTTTCTAGGTACCTTTAGTATTCCTTAACTGTTGAGCCCTGTTGGCTCTAGTTCAGTGTGCTGTGTTACAGTTTCTGGTGTGTTTACACCAGTTTTCGTGTCCTTTGACACTCTAATTTTAGAGGGTTGTGTATGATCTGTTTAGCTCATGTATGCTCTGGTGACTTGGGGGGCACTGCGTCTGGTCCTTGCCTTAGTTCCCACCTCAATGAACTCAATGGTTTAACATCCCAAAGTTACCAATAACCTATATTGGACGATGGAGAAAAGAGGATTTTAGTCTTCCTTGTTAAATCCTTTTCTCTTAGTCCATATAGGTTACTGGTCTCCCACCCTGTCAAGGGACCATGCTTGGCTCTCCTGTTGTAGAACGTGGGAGTCCTTTCGGGTTCACGCTCACAGGAGTTTTCTTTTCCCTTTGGCTATCTAGTCAATAGTTAGTCATCGATCTAACTGGAGAGTATTGGCTACTGAAGGCTGAGAGGGAAGGTAGTCTCCACCCAGCACTTAAAGGGGCAGGTCGCCTACCCAAAGTTACCAATAACCTATATGGACCAAGAGAAAAGGATTTAACAGGTAAGGCTAAAATCCTATTATCTCTGTCTAAGGGATTATCTAAGCTGTATCCTTTTTCTGAAGCTGCCTTGGTTCAATGGACTATACCTCCTCAGGTTGATACTCCCATTTCCAGGCTTTTTAAGTCCCCTGCTTTGGCAGTAGTGAATGCTTCAGTTTTTAAGGATCTGACAGATAGCATCAAGCTTCCTATTTTGAAGGCTAATTTCACTTGAGACCTACACTGGCTTCCGCCTGGGTCAATAGGGCTATTGCTGTTTGGACTGAACAGTTGATTGACCCTGTCCATAAGGGTGCCCCTAAGGCTGACCTTTGATCCCGTTTGGCCAACATTTCTGAGGCTCAGCATTGTTACTGATGCTCTCTTTGATGCTGTTCGCCTTGAAGCTAAGGAATCAGCCTTCTCTGTGACTGCTAGGCATATGCTGTGGCTGAAGATCTGGTCTGCTTACTTGATTTCCAAGAAATCACTGATCTCTCTCTCCCTTTTCAGGGTACCTCTCTTTTTGTACCTGAATTGAAGAATCTCATCAGTGAAGCCACTGGGGGCAAGAGCACTTTGTTGCCTCAGGTTCTTAAGCGCAACCCTCAGACGAGTAGGCACTGTCTTTTAAAGCGAATCGCATAAGACGAACCTGGTGGTGACTCCCAGAGTTCCATGCCCAAGCAGCAGTGGAGGTCTAAACACACCTCCACCAAACCTCCTTTTGCATGACTTGCTGAGCCCTGGTGCATACTCTCCAGTGGGTGGTCTCCTGCATCACTTCGGGTGGTTGGACAGGCTCTGTTGTGGATCAGTGGGTATTATAGGTGGTTTCCAAAGGTTACAGGATTCCCTTCATATCCCTCTTCCCCTTCAGGTTCTTCTCTTCTTGCTCCCCTCAGGTACAAGAAAAGCTTCAGGCTTTTCAATGGGGCAGTTCAGTCTCTCTTGGACAAGGGCAGTTCAGTCTCTCAGCCAGAGAGAGGTTCAGGTTTTTATTCCAACCTCTTTGTCGTCCCCAAGAAGGATGGCGGCTGCCGTCCTATCCTGAACCTCAATGTTCTCAACAAGTTTATCGTCAAGGCCAGCTACAAGATGGACTCATTGCATTCTGTCATCGCAGTGATGTGTCCAGGGGAATTTCTGGCATCTACAGGATGTGTATCTGCACATTTCTATCCATCCGGACAGTCCGCAGTACCTCAGGTTTGCCTGCGATATGGGGCATTTCCAGTTCAGTGTGCTCTCCCTTTTGGGCTTACTACAGCTCCTCAGGTGTTCACTCGGGTTTTAGGTGCATTGATTGCCTTCCTGCACACCAAAGGGATTCAGGTAGTCAAAAGGGTTAAGTTCCCCGTATGAGATTTTATCAGACGCCTGAAGATTTAAAGGCATTTGTTTCGGATACTTTATTTTGCAGATATGACTCTGTATACTTTGCCCTTAAGAGACTGATTAAGTCGGATAATTCCCCTGCTGTCAGCTAGAACGCTGATGTCAGGGGAGAAGGAACTTTGAAAGCGGATATCTCTCAAACCATAAAGGTTTGAGAGATGCTGCTGGGTTCGTTTAATTCAGTTTTTTAAGGACTACAAGATGGGGGATGGTAAAATTGAAGTATTACTATCCCTTTAAGTCCACTATTCTCAAGGCTTATGAACTCTGGAAGAAACCTGTTCCCTTTTGCATTGCAGTGCATTCCAATAAGTCTATTGGGCCTACAAGAATCAGGCCTCTGTTGATCAGCTGTGCAAGGCGGCCACTTGGCCCTCTGCACACATTTGCCGAACATTACCATATTTATGTTCTGGCATCGGTTGACTCCAGCTTTGCCTGTCTAGGACTTTCTTTTTATGTGTTTTATTGTTCTTTAACCTTTGAGCCCTACTGGCTCTTGTTCTAGTGTGCGGTGTTCGGTTTTCAGTGTCCATTGACACTTTGTTAGTTTGGGCTGTTCTATGTCCTAGATAGTCCCTTGGGGACTCTGGTATCATGGGAACCAGCTCTTGGTCCTTTTCTTCTTTCCCCCCACCCTGGGAACTCAATGTTGTTACATCCCCATGGTACCTGTAAGCTATATTGGACGATAGAGCACATTTAAACCTCTGAGTGCCAGAGAGATGACCAATGCATTGGATACCTCTCTGGCACTCAGGAGAGTTAAGAGAACATTGGTTTGTGGATTTGCCCTAACATGATCAAAACTTTTAAGCAGAATGCAGTTTTTTAATTGAAATGCCAATGAAGTAAATGACAAACTACTGTCCTGGAGTGCATTTTTTTTCTGTGTTCCACTGGCAAATGATTATGGCTTTAAGTTTATTGTAATAACTTGTGTATCTGAAACACATAATCCATGGTTTTAAGTGTAGATCTTACTATAAAATTAGCTTCTGTGGAAAAAAACTTCTACTTTTTAATGTTTTTGTTTTCATAATATTCATTTTGCATTTATAATTCGCATGTTGGCTTGTTATGAAATCACCACAAGATGGAGCTATTGCAAAGCACTAGCACAAAGGTTTCCAGCAGATGGTACTAAAGGAAAAAAAAATATATATATATATTTTTTTTTTACATTGCTACCCCCTTCAAAAGTGCTGAAATCTTTGAAAACTATGGAATTCCCTGCTGTATTCATTAGTAGCTACTCTAATGAGATACTCACCATATTAGTAAAAGCTGACATACCATAGTGGGTGCTGGAAATCCAAATGTACACTTAACAAAAATCTGTAATTTTTCTTGCAATCTTAATGTTTTTCCTGCATTAACATGGCTGTATTGAATACATATATAAAGAGAGACCTAGACAACATACCATTTTGGAAAGAAGACAACCCACTGCGTAAATGAGGGGTCACTTTCCTTTTGAGTCTTATCCTATTGTCCACAAATGTTGCCAGAATGTGGCACTATAGGAAAATATAATGGCTGAGGACATAGAAAGTGCAAGCTTTCAGGACACTAAGGTGCCTTCCTCAGGCATAGGGTAACATCCAGCTTTATTTGTTAACCTATGCCTGAAGACCTTGGTGTCCTGAAAGCTTGCACTTTCTATGTTCTCAGATAGTCATTAAAACCTAAAACCTTTATATCCCTTTTGTGAGTTTTTTGCTACAAAAGATTGAATCCCAAAGTAACTAAGGTGTTTGAAAAATGTGGAGTTTCCTAATTAATTCAGCATTTACAATGTAAGGGGGGGGGGGGGCAAGAGCACTAATCTATACCTATATCCGCATGATATTAACGTGTTTATTCCAGCCCTTGTTGGAAAGGTGAGATTACTCTTTCTAACAGTATATTCCTGTCATGATTGCTTTGTGTTAGGAGTTCCTGACAAGCTATATGTATATTTATACCAGGTGATCAAATTCTATTCTTGTGTATTCGTTGCAGACACTGACATTCTTGTTTTGTTTTGTTTTTTCTCCTATGGTCCCATTAATTGTCCATGTTTATCTATGAATGCAAGAGCAATGGCCAATAATCAAAATCAGTTAACTGACTTTAGCTGTTATCTCTCTATATAAACAGCACAAACATTATTAGATAAATGCTTTGTGAACAGAACAATTTAAACCTGTTAAAAAGCAATTTATGGTTACATATTAGGGATCGAATGGATTTTTTTTTGCATGTTCTAGCTGTAAGTAAGTGATATTTAAAGTTTTATATTAACCAGTTTGTTTTTTGTTGGTGTTCTTTTAAAAATCTGGGAAAAACCTTACCATATTTATATTCACCCTTTGCTGCTGGCATAGGATGGATAGAAGGAAATGCCAAATTTGCTCTCAACCATTCTCATTATCTGAATTGTCAGCTTTCTCTTAAAACCAGTGTGTGCGTGTATGTGTGAACAAACACAAGATGGCACCCATTAATAAATTCTAACACTTATGTGGCCCTCTGACAAAAAGGCTTGCTCACCCCTGCCCTAGTCACTGGAAGGAATGTGAATGTTGATATATACAGGTTTTATATCAATGGTGCTCTGACCACACAGGCCACATAATCGTTGTGTTAACAGCACATGAAGAAACATGAGTTTGGTATAATTTGTTATGGTGTTGTTCACATGGGAAATTGTATTTGTTTTGTTACAGGGAAGATACACCTTGCTGCAACTTGGTTTGATACTACATTAATGCGCTGGCAAATTTTCAGAATGAGTTTCAGTGGGATTTTACATATATCACCGATAGTATGTTCAGTGTTATTTTGTTCAGCTGTTTGAGAGCAAAAACATTTTTTCAAAATTGCATGAAAAATTCAGTCCAATAGTAGCTATTACTTTTCATGTGTTTTCAAATTGATTAGGTTACTTGTCTAAACACAGCCTGTAAAATCCCTCCTAAATCTCTTAATCTGTTTGAGCTATTGACCCCATTAGCATTGTAAAAAGAGGCTTATGTACCAATGTGAGATAAACTTTATAATAACTGTTATACTGTGGAGCCTCTTTCAGGTAGGAGAGATCTTAGTGCTTAAGCTACATAGAAAAGCATAAGGATTGGAGAATGTATTACTGAAAGGTTTCTCATGTTTATTTCACCTCAGTGCATCTCCCTTCCCAAATAATACATTGGATAGATGATCAAAATGAACTCCATTTATTTAATCGTCAGACATCCAGGACATATAGTTTGGGGCGCCGGGCAGGTACATTTTTCTTACATTTAGCCCTGCTTCAGGCAAGCAGAGCCGGACAGACAGCCCCCCTGTTTGTAGGGATCTGACGTAAAAATAATAATTTTACAAATAGTAATGCTAAAGACGTGATACCTGAAATTATATCATTTAATTTTGGTGTCCGTATCCCTTTAACCAGCCCCCTCCCATCTCCTATGGCCCGTTACCGCTTCCCTCACCTAACATGGCGGATGGCTCTGCCTAAGTCACTCCCTCCTCTCCAATGGCGTCACATCCATTCTTTCGTCTCCGCTGTTTGCGGTGCAGGTTCGATGCAGGTGATTAAGGAGAGATGGCAAGGGCCTGGGAGACCAGGTTAGGGGTCCCGGTGAACCCAATGTAAGGAAAGCCAGGATGGGGGTTTGGCGGTCCATGTTAACCCATTGAAGACCGGAGGAGTGTGAAACGCATCGTGATGTACACCCCCTGCGGCTCCTCAAGGGTTTAATGTTGTATAATGATATATAATTGGGGGAGGCAGTATGTGGGGGTTAGTGTCACAGAATTACCCTGTGTAGTGATAGTCTCTCAAGGGGATCAATTGTATAGTGAAAGACAATTGCCCTGTATAAGGGACATACCCTCGGGTTCAAGGGGTTAACTGTGTATTGAAAGACAGTTGCCCTGTATAAGAGACATGTCCTCTGATCATCAAGGGGTTAATTGTATATTGAAAGCAAATTTCTCTGTATAATGGGTATTACCTGGTACCCACTGGATTAATGTTATGTATTGAAAAAAAAAAATGGGGAAGGGGTAATTGATATGTAAGTGGTACATCAGTAGTGCATGGAATATCGCTGTATAATAGCTTTTCTGGTCCGCAAACGGTTAATATTGTATATTGAATTAAATTGCCCTGTATAATGGATCTTTTCTATGGACATCAATGGGTCAGTATTTTGTTGTGAAACAAAATTGGGGGTGGGGGGCCAGTGTGATGTATCAGAAGGATAATGGGGGTAGTAGAATACTCCCTATATAATGGGTTTCCTTGTCCTCAATGGGTTAATATCGAAGGAAATTGGGGATGGCAGTGTCATGTGTGGGTTTGAATTCTAATAGTGGAGCAGTGGCACAGAATGACCCTGTTTGGTGTTTGGGTAATGATCAGCGTAACACTGAGAGTCACTAAGTGCACAGACACACAGAGCCATTATTGTGACATAACAGCTGCGCTCTTTATAGTTAATTACTACTTAAATTGGGGCTTTAACCCCTCAGATCTAGCCAGGATCATGTGGGTTAATTTTATACATTCTGATAATATGCAGAAGTTGGGCAGTTCTGGGGCAAACAAGTTTCACCATTGAAAACACACAAAATCCCATTGCAATGGGTGCTTTAACTCAAATGTTAGAGGATGCTGTAGCAATGATTTTGTGAATGCTAGCATTCTGTGGGGTTAACAATTTGAGTGCCAAAGGAGTATCCAACGCATGTGTGTCACCCAGAGTTAAAAACCCATTTCAGTCACTGAAGATGCATTTGTACAGAGGATGGACTTCCCAGAATTGTCACATCTATGCCTTTATACCCTGGGTGTCAGGTCATCCCTTTAAAATGGGACACATGCACATATGTTACAGGGAGTGTTACTGGGCTTCATTGGCTCTTGCTGAGCAGTGCAACGTGATTTTTCACGTGTCCCTTTTTAAATGGGTGATCTAGGAACCACTAATCGTTACAAATATGTCCTAAAATGTAATAGAAGGAGAAAAATGAGAGCCATATAAGAGGAATTTGATTGGAACATGGACATGGGTGTGGGAGTTCTAGTGAAAGGGGTCCATAGGAGTCCAGTAGAAATTCTGGAAATGTTGCATGTGTTGCCATTATCAATGTCACATCTCTCTGACACTTGGTGGACACTATGGAGACAGGTGGAGAAGGTTATTGACAGGGAGAGCAGGGACCTGGGAGACCCTGTATATCTATTAAGCTTCTATCGTACATTGGGATATTTTGGACTGTTAGAGTTGTCCACCTTATGCCACACAAGCAATGGCGGGCATTGATTGGCTGAGAAAGTCAGCTGTGGCTCTGCTTATCACTGCCTGCTACCCCTGGTGTAGAATAAAGTGGAGTGTAACTCTTGAAGACCTTATTTAAAAACTATTTTGGTTGAAATTATTTTGTGTATCAGGACAAGTTGATTGTACTGCGGTGTGTGTGTATGTGTATGTATGTATGTATGTATGTATGTATGTATATGTATGTGTATATAAAATATATATATATTTTTTTTTTTTTTTCAACCAGAGATGTAGTTTTCCTGAGTGAAAATACCAGTGAAAAAGTTACTGCCCTACTATTTTGCAACACAGAAGTGATTCAATGAACTCCATGTTTACTTTTCTAAAGGTGTGTTATCAATGTTTTGTAGCAACAGTATCCAGCACAGGAGAAATACCTGGCACAAGCAATCAGACTGTTTAAAGTTTACAGTATGCACTACTTCTTTAAACCTCATTCCACCCCACTTCCATTTATCTACTCTGTATTTAAGAGAACATCAATCATGGGTACTAGGTCTGCTTAAACAGGAGCAGCTTTAGCTATTCGTCCAGATTAAGCTTTTTATAAACCGATCACTTTGTCTGATGTGGTTGTGAAGTCTGAAACTTGAAGTATAAGAATTCACTTGTTTCCTTCTGCAACATTTGTTAGTATGGCATTATGTGCCCTGCGGTCTCTACAGCTGGAAGCTGTGACCTCCAAGTTTTGGATTTCTGTTAATTTAAAGGATCTGCAAGGGTCTGTTTTTCAGGTGTTCCAGGCCTAGCCCTTCCTTGTCTGTTGGTATGCATCTATGGGAACGTACCTGTCAAAGGAATGGGAAAACACTTCTTCTAAAATCCTATCATAAACATGGAAAAAACATATCATTTTTTTAAATATTTTTGGTCAAGGATTGTTGGCCTCTGCTTTTTTTTTTTTTTTTTTTCCCCTCTGTCTACTATATTTTTTATTGAAATGAAATAAACAAGCATTTTTCAGTTTTGACTTGTGTACCTCAGCTCATGAATTTTAAGATGATAATATATTCCGATTCTGTCGGGAAGATCGTAGTGGTGTGAAACCCATTGCTTTGCAGTGCATTGCGCGCACTCTGGTTCTTAAAGGATTATGTAACCTCATGCACTCTGCCTGATTCAGAAACATGTCCAGCAACCATCATGTCGTCTTCTTGGCATGACATCCAGGACTAATTGAAGATGTTGCATGGCACGGCTCTTACTTGGTCTTTTTATTTCCAAGGATATGTGGCTGTATAATGCACGTTAGGTGAACTTCTGTTTACTGGCTTCCTAATTCATTTATTGCCCAATTCACAGGTTTATTTTTACGACCTGAAACCTGTGTAGGTGTCACGAGCGCCCATGAAAGCTCAGAACTCAGTATGGTAATGTAATGCAAAATATTTATTAGAATAAATCACAGCAATAAATATGTAGTACAACAAGCAAAGGGTTACTAGCTGGCGACACTACTACCAGAAATAGTAGGCCTCATGCTAGACCACAATGCTGGAGACTGGGCCGAAGCCCCTGTGAGTCTCAGCAGGAAACAGGAACGCTAGCTCTTGATCCGTCAACTGGAACAGTAATCTTCATCAGAAGAACAGGAACACAAGGACTGCTGGACTGGAGAACTGACCCACACCTGCAATCACCGCTAAGTGACCCTGTGACTCACGCCTGCAGTCACTATATCGAGACCCTGTGACTCACGCCTGCAGTCACTATATCGAGACCCTGTGACTCACGCCTGCAGTCACTATATCGAGACCCTGTGATTCACGCCTGCAGTCACCAAGCAGATTCTCTGTCCACAACAGTGGTCTGTCTTAGGCCAATAGTACAAATTGATCACAGCAAGGGGTACTCGTGATCACTGGGTCATACACAGAGAGAGGGTTCTCATACGTATCTGGGTCATACACAGAGAGGGTTCTCTTACTTAGCCAGGTCATACACTGTGCGGGTTCTCATAAATAGCCAGGTCATACACAGAGTAGGTTTTCGTAGATGGCCAGGTCACACACAGAGCCCAAGTACTTCACCTAAGAACAACAACGCAAGGGCATCTGAGTCAGGCCTCAGTCTGCCTTATAAACCCCTCCACAGGAAGTAGGAGGAGCAGCTCAGAGGGAGGAAGTAGGTAGGAGGAGACTACAGTAAGCAAACAGATAAAACAGAGGCCTGCAGCCTGCTTGAAGCCTCGTGCCTGTAATCATGCTGGAGTCAAGGTACGCTGTGACAGTAGGCTGGCTTGATTTTCTGGTCTTTACCGCACTTTCTTTATTATATTGGGTTTCTGCAGACAAGTTAACCTCATGAATGCTATAAAGGGTTACCCAATCCCACTGACACCCACTTGAATCTGGGATGTACCTGATATGCACTCTATATTCCTTTCATTCTATATGTAAATCCTGGCTGCCTTAAGTGCGAGGGTTATAAAGCCCTTTACTGCCTTGTGATTTACAAAGGTATTAAGCGCCTTCATCACCTTGTGATTTTTTTTTTTTCTTTCCTCTCCAAAATTGTGACTCCACCTCTTTAGAACTGGGTGCCCATGTGGTGGCCGTTTTGGATTTACACACTTCACTTTTATAGAACATATCTTGCCTTCGGTTGATCGTAGGAGGTAGAGGGTTGCATCATTAAGTTTCTGTTGAACTACTCTACCTAGTGACCTGGGACCCTCTCCAAATTTTAGTATGTGCCTTTTCAAAAGGCTAGAGAAGCACATTTTTACATGAGTCTACATCTCCCTAAATCCCTTTTTACCTGGGCTTTTTTGGCGTGGTGGTTGACCAGAGGCTGGTCTTCCTCCTGCTTACCAGTTTGATTCCTTGCAGTCAGATAAGTACTTTTGAGTACTATTCTTTTACATTTCTGCTACTTTGAGGATCGTCAGGATAGAAGGGGTTCACATCATCCTGATTGCTCCGTTCTGGCCTGTTGCTCCTGGTTTTCAGATATTTTTGCCTTCCCTTATGTCTGGATCTTCTGATTCTGGGCGGTGTATGTTGCCCTCTGGTGGAGAAGCTATGTTTGATGTTCTGGCTCTTGAGGCCAGCATCATTAAGAGAGGTTTTCAGATGCTGTAATTTCTACCATGCTTTAGACTAGAAAGCTGGTTTCTAAAGTCTAACATATAGGGTTTTGACCCTCTTCTACAAGGTGGGTGCCGACCGAGGCTCTACTTGCAGCCGGTAGTCTTGGGTTTTCATCAGAATGATGTTTCTGGAAGGGCTTAGTCTTAGTTCCAACAAAGTTCTGATTTTGGCTTTTTTTTTTTTCAGTGACCCATTGTCCCTGCTCCCGGGTTTGTGCAAAATTGTGCTCCAGAAGCATCCTTTTGAACATCTGTCTTCAGTTTCTTTACATATTCTTTCACTGTAAGCGTTCACGCTTACCTTCTAGGTAACCGGCTGCTCTGTGCTCTGTTCGGCAGCCGGTCCCCATTGCGTTCCGGATGCAGGCTTCCTGTGCGTGTAGTCTGCATTGCTCTGGCTCCCTCTGCTGGCCGGCTGAGTCAGGAGCGCGTCACTGGGGGATTCTTTGAGTGACGTGTGCAGCCCTTAAAGTGACAGTGCTCCACCTTCCTGGGGTGGAGCTTAAAGTACTTAAACTGCCTGGACACTAACTCACTTGCCCTTTCGGGGTGTCCAGTGCAGTTGGCTAGTGTTTTGTGCTTATCTTGGTTTGTCTGACTACCCGTTCTGGTGCCAACCTTTGGCTTGTTTGACTACCCGCTCTGTGTATGAACCCGGCTTGGCTGACATTCCTTCTGGTGTGGACCTGCAGCTCTGGTAGACTAACTCCTCTGTGTATGATCTTTGGCCTGGCTGACTATCAGTCTCTGGTACTGACCTTTGGCTCTGTCTGACTACCCGCTCTGTGTATGACCCTGGCTAGTCCTACCTATTTGGTACGACTTGCGACTGTTTCTGTATTGCTCTGTGGGTCTCCTGTTTGTCTGACTACCCACCTTGACGCTACCTGGGGTTGTCCACTGAGCACCCAGCATACAAACGCTCCAGTGGATAACTGGTAGGGTACTCCTGGTGGCCCCGGCAGACATCTGTGTCCCGGTTCATCTACTGCTGCGTTCAGGTGTGGACCTGTAGCACAGTAGCCTTTTCTGGATCCTTGGCTGTTCAGGTGTGGACCTGCATATAATAGCCTTTCCTTGTACCTTGTTTGTCCCAGGTGCGTACCTGGGGCTTTGTAGCCTTTCTCTGAACTTTGTCGGTACAGGTGCGTACCTGTGTTATCCTTGGGTGCGGACCTGAGGCAGCTTATCTCCACCCTGTCTTCAGGAGATCATCTCTGTGCTTCCACAGCAGCTAGCCTTCGTTATATCTGGCATATTGTATTTATTGCTGTTGCCGTTCTTGTGTATGTGCATATCCTAATAAAGAGTGCGTTACCTACAGTACTTGACCGCTTGCCATTATGGAGTCCGTGACAGTCACTCAAGATAATGTTTCTTCTGGCTATAGTGCCTACTTAACAGGTAGCCTTGTCCTTTTAAGCCCCCCTTTCTGTGTGTTTTCTCTTCCCCCCCCCCCCCCCCCAACAGCAGGTGGATTTGCTGTACCTTTTTGAAAAACCTTTTGAATTTTCACATCAACCAGGAACTGTCCTTTCTTTCTGTCTGGCTTCTTCTAATAGACAGGAACAGGAAATTCATCTGTTAGATGTGGTAAGATGCATAAAGTACTATACTATGTCCATTTCACAAAGCCTTTTCGTAGATCTGATTTGCTCTTTGTCATTCCTCTGGGCTTGTGTGCAGGCTAGGCTGCATCTAAAGTTACTGTTGCTTCCTGTACTAAAGCAACCATTTGACAGGCATATGTCCTCAGGAAGAAACCTGTACCTTGTTTGGTCACTGCACAGTCCATCACTTCTATGGGTGCGTCTTGGACCTACAGGAATTTGACCACTGCTGAACAGCTGGGTATGGCAGCAACACAGTCCTCTTTAAACATCTTTCACTGTCGTCCAATACAGGTCACTGGTACCATGGGATGTGTAGTCCCCTTTAATAGGCAGGAACAATTATGCAAATAATCTGCAAGGGGCGGAGCCTCCCCTCTTACTTAAGCCACCTTCTGGCCAGAGCCACTCATATTGATTTGTTCCTGGTGTGCTTGCACACCAGGCAGAGAACAGCTATGCTTCTTAGAGTTTTATTATTTTTTTATTCAAATATGGAATACCACCATTAGGAGGGTGACCATGGCTGTGAATGCCCTCACCCGAAGTGGCTAGTGCAGCTTCCAGGGATTTCTGTGGACCTATACCTGAAGAGGGGACAGCTTGTGTTAAGCAGCTCCCCTGTTGGGGAATTTACCTCTGGTTCTTTCCCTACCTATCATGGTCACCTGAAGACAGAAGTCAGCGAGAAAGGTGAGTCACCCATTGAGTGCTGAAGGTCCACTTGTCCCCACAGTGTCCCTTTGCTGGGCTTGTATTTGGGAGTTTGTAATTCACTCCAGCACTCATAGGGTGTTTTTATTGCATTATCTCTAAAAAGTTTATGCAATTTCTGTGTTATTCTCTGAGTTTTGGAGCATTGGGTATTCATTTATTTATGATTCTCATGTGTTTCATGCTTGTTTGGGCACTTTTTAATGTTTTACTGAACTTTATTAAAAATTGTGTACTGCGCCTTTAAGCGCAGCGTTCCCGCTCAGACGCATGGCTCCTTTACTCTCTATGGGAAATCACAGTGTGGGACATATCTCTGAAACCGCTTGTCACAGCAACTTCAGAGAGGGCTCATTTTAATGCTAGGCTCCTGCTCTATCATCCGGTTGGTGTTTTATTAATATTGGGGGTTCAGGGGGGCTTCGGGCACTGTTTAGGTACTTGTATTGGGAAAGACTACATTTCCCATGAGCGCTTGCTTCGCGCCCGTTTTTGATTGGCAGCCATGACGGCAGCCATTTTATTGCACTTTTCCTATGCGAGTACACTACGCAGGGACCGAGCCTTCTCTCTCCTCAACAGATTAACCCTTCGCTGGCCAGATAAGTCCGTTTTTAGACATTTTTCTGGGGTGAAACTTTAATCTTTAACACCTTTCTGGGTGATAGTGTCCTTGGTGGGGTATATTGACGCTGTGAGCATGTCTACTTCACTGGAGCTGGGGGCTAGACCCAAGACTAAGGAGGATGGGGGGTCCGCTACCCCCATGGCGTTTTGCTCCTCTTGCCACATTGGGCTGGATAGCGATAATGTGGGGGATCTATGCCCTGTTTGTACTTGTCAAAATAGCAACCCTGGGCCTTCCAGCCATGCTATTGAGCCATCTTGGGTGAGGGAGTTCAAAGCTGCCACTAAGGATCTTAGATCCACGCTTCAACTCTTTCCCTCTCAGGTACAGGGGGCTCTCCAGGTTTGGCAGACCCCCTCTACTATCAGGACCTCCCTGCCTAAGCCACAGGGAGCTCCTGATATCACTGATTCTTCTGAAGAAGAACTTTTACAGGATTCTGATGCTGAGGAACGTACTGTTATTGAATCTAACAGGTCCATTGGGGACCCCTATGAGTGTGACCCTGAAGTTTCGGCTGAGGGTCTGATCAGAGCGGTTCTAAATACGCTCAACCTTCCTCTGACTCAGGAATCCACTTATGATCCTACTGATGTTTTTCAGAAAAAGCCATCTAAACCAGTTGTTTGTTTTCCAACTAACCCTACTCTTGCCCGTCTGGTCTCTGAGGCATGGAGGAATCCAGATAGATCTTCCTCTGTCTCCAAAAAGTTTGCCAAGCTTTACCCTTTTCCTGAGGCGGAGTTGGCAAAATGGGTTCATCCTCCCAAAGTGGATGCTCCCGTGTCTAGACTATCCAAATCTACTGCTTTGGCTGTCTCAGATGCCTCTGCCTTGCAGGACTGGACGGATAAGAAATTAGAGCTCTCTCTTAAGTCTATTTTTGCTTCTATTGGCACTGCCATGCGCCCCACCTTTGCTGTGGCATGGGTTAATAGAGCTATTGCAGCCTGGACTGAACGACTGACTGAAGCGGTTCGCCAGGATGCGCCTGTGTCTGAACAGTTGCAGCTTCTTGCTAATATCACTGAAGCTCAGAACTATATTGCTGACGCTGCCTTTGATGCTGTGCGCATGATGGCGAGGGCCTCCACTTCTTCTGTGGTGGCCAGACGCGCTCTTTGGCTGAAAATTTGGTTTGCTGATACAGCCTCTAAGAAAGCTTTGCTTTCTTTGCCCTTTCAGGGAAATTTGCTTTTTGGGTCTGAACTCAAAGAAATGATCAGTGAGGCTACTGGAGGTAAAAGTACTCTTCTACCCTCAGTCTTTAAGAAAAAGTTTCCAGCCAAACGCAATCGGTCCTTTCGTTCCTTTCAGACTGAGACACGTTCCTCGGCCCAAACGGGTCCTCCCACTACGCGCTCCTCCTCCAAGCCCAAACAGTCCTGGAAGCCCAAAGTTGCCCCCAAGGCCAAGACCTCCAAGACTGCTTCGGCATGACTCGCCGAACCCGGGTCCGCATCCGGCTGTAGGCGGTCGTCTCCGCATCTTTCGCCGGATTTGGGAGGAGTCAGTGGCGGACCCATGGGTTCTTCAGGTGGTGTCAGAGGGATTCAGGATCCCTTTCTCTTCCCTTCCTCCTTTTCGGTTCCATTTTACTCGTCCTTCTCAGGAACCCACAAAACGGCGTCTGTTAGACGACGCTATTCAGGATCTCTTGGACAAAGAGGTTCTGGAGGCGGTTCCTCAGGGGGACACAGGTTCAGGATTTTTTCTCCAACCTGTTTGTGGTAGCCAAAAGGGACGGAGGAGCCCGTCCTATCTTGGATCTCAAAGATCTCAATGCTTATGTGGTGACCTCCCACTTCCGCCAGGAATCCCTGCGTTCTGTGATTGCAGCAATGTCTCCAGGGGAGTTTCTTGCCTCCCTGGACCTTCAGGATGCTTATCTTCACATCCCTATTCATCCAGAGAGCAGGCGGTATCTCAGCATTGCCTGCCACAGGGGACACTTTCAGTTTGCAGCGCTCCCCTTTGGGCTGACTTCAGCCCCTCAGGTCTTCCAGAGGGTGTTGGGCTCCTTGATAGCGGTGCTCCATCAGGATGGGATCAGAGTGACCCCTTACATGGACGATCTCCTACTGAAGGCCTCCTCAGCGGAGCTTCTCCACCAGCAGTTGCAGAGGTGCATGCACACCCTGAACCGTCACGGATGGATCCGGAATCTGGACAAGTCGGACTTGATTCCTTCTCAGAGGCTTCTGTTCCTGGGTCTCCTGTTCGACACTCGCCAATGCATGGTGTTTCTTCCAGAGGACGTGGCTCACCAGTTAGCCGTCAGAGTGGCTGGGATTCTGGACATGGACGAAATTCCAGTTCCGAAGTTGTCGTCCTTAGTGGGGAAGTTCATTTCCACGATCGAAGCAGTACCATTTGCCATGGCCCACTCCAGGGATCTTCAGAGATTTGTGATCCAGACGTGCAGGAATCATCCAGATCATCAACATCTGTCTGTTTCTCTTCCTCCTCATGTCGAGTCGAGTCTGCACTGGTGGTTAGATCTCTCTCATCTCTTGAAAGGGAAATCCTTTCTAGTTCCTCATTGGACCACAGTCACAACGGATGCCAGCCTTCGGGGCTGGGGTGCAGTCTGGGGTCGCTTCAGTGCTCAGGGGACATGGGGTCTGGAGGAATCCATGCTCTCCATCAATGTTCTGGAACTTCGAGCTGTCCGGCTGGCCCTGAGGCACTGGGAGTCTCAATTGACCGGTCTTCCAGTCAGAGTAGAGTCCGACAACGCCACGGCGGTGGCTTACATCAACAGTCAAGGCGGCACAAGAAGCGGTTCCGCCTGGTGGGAAGTCAAGGATATTTTGTCTTGGGCAGAAGATCACGTGCCTGTCATCTCTGCAGTTCACATTCCAGGCGTGGACAACGTCATGGCAGACTTCCTCAGTCGTCACACCGTCGACAGCGGAGAATGGGCTCTTCACCCAGAGGTGTTTCACATGCTCACTCAACGGTGGGGAATGCCTGTGGTGGATCTGACGGCTGCCAGACACAACAGGAAGGTTCCGGTGTTTTGCTCCCGGCTGAGGGACTCCCTTGCTCTAGCAGTGGATGCCTTGTCGATCCCTTGGGACTTCTCCCTGGCTTACATCTTCCCTCCTCTTCCTCTATTGATCAGAGTCATTCAGAAGTTGAAGAGAGAACGTTGTCCTGTCTTCCTGGTTGCTCCAAACTGGCCTCGCCAGTCCTGGTTTCCGGAATTGATGGCCATGTCTGTGAAGGATCCAATCCCACTTCCTGCCCGTCCGGACCTGCTTCTCCAGGAGTATCTGTGGAAAGAGGATGTTCACTCTCTCCGTTTGATGGCATGGCGGTTGAATCCTCGATTCTAGCTAAGAAAGGCTTTTCTCCTTCTGTGGTATCGACGATGCTCAGTGCTCGTAAGCCTGTGTCTTCCAAGATCTATCATCGCATATGGTCAACCTTCGTGACATGGTGCTCTGACAAGAAGTTGCCTCTTGACTTCCATCTTCCCACTGTCCTGGCATTCTTGCAGGACGGTGTGGATAAGGGGCTCAGTCTGAGTTCCCTCAAAGTTCAGACTTCTGCCTTGTCTGTGTTTTTCCAGGAAAGGATTGCTATCCTTCCTGATGTGAAAGTTTTCTTCCAAGGTGTGACTCATGTTCGACCTGCCTTCAAGAGTCCTGCTCCCCAGTGGGACCTCAACTTGGTGCTGGGAGTTCTCCAGCGACCACCGTTTGAATCCTTGGCTTCCATTCCATTACGTCTCTTGACTTGGAAGATGGCCTTCCTTTTGGCTATTGTTTCAGTTCGCCGGGTAGCAGAGTTACAAGCTCTGTCTTGTAAACCTCCTTACCTGGTGTTCCACAAGGATAAGGCTGTGCTTCGCACTACCAAGGAATTCTTACCAAAGGTTGTGTCCGAATTTCACATCAATCAAGAGATTGTGGTTCCCTCTTTCTGCCCTAATCCTTCATCTGACAAGGAACGGGATCTCCATTTGTTGGATGTGGTGCGTTGCCTCAAGTTTTATGTTCATCGCACCGAGTCTCTCAGGAAGTCTGACGCTCTATTCGTCATTCCTGAGGGGCCTAGGGCAGGGAGACCGGCCTCCAAAGTTACCATTGCTTCTTGGATTAAGGCTACCATCCGTGAAGCCTATAAGTTGAGGAATAAGCATGTTCCCTTCCGGGTAACTGCCCATTCCACCAGATCTATTGGGGCCTCTTGGGCCTACAAGAATCAAGCTTCTGCTGATCAACTGTGCAGAGCGGCCACTTGGTCCTCTGTGCACACATTTTCTAAGCACTATCGAGTTGATGTACTGGCTTCGGCTGATGCCAGTTTTGGAAGGAAGGTCCTGGAGGCAGTCTTGCCTGTGTAGGTCTTCCGCTCTGTGATCCTTAGTGCTTCTTTACTGTTGAGCCCTGTTGGCTCTAGTTCCGTGTGCTGTGCTAGTTCAAGGTTTGTTTCCTTGGTTGGTGTCCGTTGACACTTACAGTTTGGGCTGGGTTTCAACTGGTTATCAGTTCTAGTGACTTGGGCCTCGCGCCTGGTCCTTGCCTTACTTCCCGCCTCTGGATCAGCTCAATGTTTGTACATCCCATGGTACCAGTGACCTGTATTGGACGACAGTGAAAATAGGATTTTAGTCTTACCTGTTAAATCCTTTTCACTTAGTCCATACAGGTCACTGGTCTCCCACCCTGTCAAGGGACCAGTCTTGGCTCTCCTGTGGCATTCAGTGGGAGACCGTTCGGGCATGCTCACAGGAGTCTTTCTTTTTGCTTACCTGAGGTCAGTTCTTGGGGTCTCAAATCAATATGAGTGGCTCTGGCCAGAAGGTGGCTTAAGTAAGAGGGGAGGCTCCGCCCCTTGCAGATTATTTGCATAATTGTTCCTGCCTATTAAAGGGGACTACACATCCCATGGTACCAGTGACCTGTATGGACTAAGTGAAAAGGATTTAACAGGTAAGACTAAAATCCTATTTTACCAAACAATGCTGTATGAATTTGCTGGCCTCAACTAAAGCCAGCTTTGGTCCTTCAGGCTGCGATGCATGTGTCTGTGTTCTTTTTGAATTTTTTTTTCACAGAAATCCGAACCCTACGGTTTCCTGTTTGTTTACTGTTGTTTGGCGTGCAAGTTCAGTGTGTCTTACACCAAGGTTCACATTGCACCAGTCTGGGCCTGTCAGCCCCTGGTAGTTTTCTATTCAGGTGATTTCCTTCTCTTTCACTTCTGCCTTGCTTTGCTATATGATAAGCAGAGTTAAGTAGGTGGGGTAAAGTGGAATGGAGGAGTGAGTTCCCACCTCAGAGACCTCCTTTTGGAAGTGCATTGCTGTCCTGGAGGAGGAGACTTTACCTCATAGTTCCTGTGTTCCACAGTTCCTTTGTTCCACATGGACTAAGAGAAAAGCATGTAACGGTAAGTTCATGAAAATCCTCTTATCTTGCCATATAAAGGTAAGTGGCTGGGGGGCTTTATTATTTGGAGTTGTTGCTTCACCTTTAAACCGATCTGTAGGAGTGAAACGCCGTTCTCTTACGTACGATGTGGAACACAGGAGCCATTGGATAAAATCCCCCCCTCCCTCTCCTATTAGGCTGGTTTCCCTGGAGTTGGATTGCACACGTGTATCATTGTGATATTTATTTTTTTCCCCTCCTATGCCTCATGAAGTTCTTCATGTAAATAATGGGAGTCTGATGACTAATACATTAACCATCTGAGTATAATGGTTCTTCGTATTATGTCTCTGCTATTAATTAACAGCTACTGAAATGTGTGTTGGTTTTTTTTTTTTTTTTGTTTTTTTTTTTGCCTGTTTAGCACTAAATCCTTCTCATTTCTCCTGCATACTATGTTAAGGTGACTTCCTCAGTAGTAAGGCATTTTAAACTCTTTCTGTACTGGAATGTGATTATATCCCTATTTATGGACTTTTCCTCTTTACATATAATCATTTTAATTTCTCTGTCGTCCAATACAGGTTACTGGTAACTTTGGGTAGGTGATCTGCCCTTTTAAGTAAGCAGGAACAATTCTAGAAGTGAATGCAGGGAGTGGAGCCTACCTTGCCTCCTTTTCTGCAGCTAGCCAATCTGCTCCAGTAAGATTTGTTCCTTGGTGAAGACACCGGCAAAGAGAACAGTTCTGCTATAGTTTTAGCTAATTTTTTATTTTTCTGTTAGATATGGAATACCACCATTAGGCGGATTACCATAACTGACAGTGTCCTTAGATGTGGCTAGCTAAGTATCCAGGTGCTTTTTGTAGACCTTAAGCCCTAGGGGGAAAATCTTGGTTACAACTTTTCCTCAGGAGTTGCCCACCAAGGCTTCTTCTTTAAACATGGTAATCTAAAGACGGAAGATCTGCAGGAAAGGTGAGTAACCCTTTGAGTACTGCAGGTCCACAATGTCCCACAGTGCCCCTCTGCACAGGGGTGTTTCATTTGGCGTTCCTATTGCACACTCCTGCACTCATTGGGTCTATCTGTATGTCTGTTGGGTGTTTTGGAGCAGGTTTATGTGGTAACTTAACCCTTTAGCTGCTGGACTGACATTTTTTTTTGGGGGGGGGGGTTCCCAACACTTTTTCTACTGGTTTAGTGTTTTTTGTCCTAACATGTTCTAGTGATGTTTTTAGGCATTTTAGTTTAAACTCAAATTTTACAAAATTGAAAGTGTAAAAGGCGCGCATTACCAAATAGATGCCATTGCTTCATTCACTTCTATTGGACAGTACTGTTTGGGACATATCTCTGCAACCATTTAAACCTAGCAACTTCAGAGATGGCTCATTTTACTTCTCTGCCCTTGCTCTATCATCCGGTTCATGTTTATAGTGTGTTGGGGAGCTCAGGGGGCTTCGGGCACTGTTTGGGGTACTTTTCTGGGAAAACTACAGTTCCCATGGGAGCTTGCTTCTCGCTCTCGTTACTGATTGGCTCCTGCCGCGGCAGCCATTTTGTGCTATTTCCAGAACGAGTATCCTACGCAGGGCTTGGACTCTCCTCCTCTCCTCTGCTGATTAACCCTTCGCTTGCCAGATAAGTTCATTTTAGCAATTTCTGGGGTGAAACTTTAATCCTACACACTATAATTGGGTGATTTATTGTACAGTAAGGTTATTTGACACTGTGAGAATGTCTGTCTATGCCGCTGGAGGTTGGGTCCAGGCCTAAGACTAAGGAGGCTAGGGTATCTGTATCCCCTATTGCGCATTGCTCTTCCTGTCACTAAGGGCTACCTAGAGAATTCTCAGGTCACTTATGCCCAGCTTGTGCTGATGTCCCTGAAAGTATTCCAGGGACCTCCAGCCATGCATTAGAGCCAGCTTGGGTGCAAGAGTTCAAGGCTGCTACTAGGGACCTTAGATCCACATTGCAACTCTTTCTATCCCAGTTACAGGGGATTTCATTCTTGGTAGGCCCCCTCCTCAGTCAAGTCTTCCCTGCCCAAACCTCAGGGAGTACCTGACGTGTCAGATTCCTCTGAGGAGGAGCTGCTGGTGGATTCAGATGTTGAGGAATGTTCTGCTGTGGGCTTCTCTCAGTTTTTTGGGGATCCTTTTGAGGCTGATCCTGAGCCCTCCGCTGAGGGCCTGATCAGGGCTGTCTTGACTACTCTTAAAATTCCCTTAGTTCAGGAGGTTCCTTCTGACCTCTGATGTGTTCCAGGAGCATAAAAATCCCCTTACTTACTTTCCACCTAACCCTACTCTTGACTTCCTTGTGTCTGAAGAGTGGAAATCCCCGGACTGGAAACCCTCTGTGTCCAAGTATCACGGTGCTCGTGATTCTGACTGTGCAACATTCCTACTTCTGGGTTTGCTTTGGCTGCTTCTTATTGGTTCTGGGTTTCTAGCCCCTCCCAGAGCTTGCCTTTATATACGCCCTCCTGTCACTATGCCGGTGCCCTTTCGTGGTGGTCCTGACCTGATGCTTGTAGCTGTGTTCCTGTTCCGTGTATGATCCGGTTTAGTCTGACCTTGCTCCTGTCACCGCTGCCTGTTTACTGGACCCGGCTTGCCTGACAATGACCCGTTACCGATTTGGCTGGCTACCGCTTTCTGTGTACCGATCCAGGCTTTGGCTGGCTACCTCTCTCTGTGTACCGATCCAGGCTTTGGCTATTCCGCCTAGCGTCCGATTGTCGCTAATGCTTCTGTTGTCCCTGTCTTGTGCCCTCTGCCTTTACCTTAACGGTCGCTTACCAGTCAGTGCTTCCCGTTGCCTCTGGTTGCGCTACCTCTCAGCCTGTGCCTCATTGCAGCCTCCATTACGTGCTATACAAGCCTGTGATCTCCGGTCACTAGCGGTGCTACCTCTTGTCAGTCTGCTCTCACCCGTTGCCTCCAGTGGTGCAACCTCTCAGCCTGTGCCTCATTGCAGCCCCCGTTACGTGCTATACAGCCTGTGCCCTCCAGTCACTAGCTGTGCTACCACTTGTTAGTATGCTCCTACCTGTTGCCTCCGGTTGCGCTACATCTCAGCCTGTGCCTCTTGGCAGTCTCTGCATACTATATGCCTGTGATCTCCGGTCACTAGCGGTGCTACCACCTCTGTCTGCTCCTTTTCGCTGCCTCCGGTTGCGCTGCCTCTCAGTCTGGGCCTCCTTGCAGTCTCCTTTGGCATACTATCCAGCCTGTGTGCTACGGCCTCTAGCGGTGCTACCTCCTGTCAGGCCACACGGCCCGCTATCTCCGGTTGTGCTATTCTGAGCAGTCTACCTATTTACACTGGTTGCGCTCCATGCAGTAGGTGCCTCCCCTGTGTGCCTCAGGGCACTTCCTCTATTACCGTTTATGCTATTCCTGGGCTGTCTTACTCGGTTATAGGTAAGGCCGGTAGAGCCTCCTCTATATCCTTGTTGGTACCATTTCCTGGGCTGCCTTACCTGGTTATAGGTAAGGCCAGTAGAGCCTATTCACCTCCCTATATTGGGGTGCCTGCCCTGCAGTATAGTTCCCTCTTAGGGCCTCTCCGGACCTGTACTGCTGAGGTTTTGTTCCTGTCTCTTTTCCAGTTATTATTTACATATTTTGTTATCTGTTTGTGCCCTGACCTGTGTCAGATTATATCACTTTCCTCTGTGTGAAGTCTGGACCCGTGTAGGGCCTCTTTGTTCTTTATTTTGTTTACTAAAGCTTCATTGTTTTATCTAACCAAATTGTCTGAGTGTTCAATAAAACCGTGATACCAAGAAATTTGCCAAGCTTTATCCCTTTTCTGAGGCTGTGCTTACTCAGTGAGTTCAGCCTCCCAAAGTGGATGCTCCTATTTCCAGGCTATCTAAGTCTACTGTCTTACCAGTCTCTGATGCATCTGCTCTGAAGGACTGGACTGACAAACTTGAGGTCTCCCTCAAGTCCATTTTTGCCACTGCTGGTTCTGCCATGCATCCAGCATTCTCTGCTGCATGGGTGAACCGGACCATTGTGGTCTGGACTGAACAGCTCACCCTGGCTGTCCGTCAGGATGTTCCTACTTTGGATAAGTTGTGCCTTCTTGCCAACATTTGAGGCACAGCACTATGTTTCTGCTGCCTTATTTGATGCCATCCGTTTGGTGGCTAGGGTTTCCACCATGGCTGTGGTGGCCAGACGAGCTCTTTGGCTCAGGATCTGGTCTGCTGACTACTTCTAAGAAAGCATTGCTCTCCCTACCCTTTCAGGGTACCTCCTTGTTTGGGCCAGATCTTCAGGATCTGATCAGTGAGGCCACAGGGGGTAAGAGTACTCTTCTACCCTTGGTTCCTAGGAAGAAATTGCCTCTTAAGCGTAATCGGTATTTTCGTTCCTTTCAGAATGAGACACATCTGGCGAACCAGACGGTTCCCTCATCTCCGCGTGCCTCCTCCAAGCCCAATTAATGGAAGCCCAAGGTCTCCTCCAAGCCCAAGGCTTCCAAGCCTCCTTCGGCATGACTCACTGAACCCGGGTCCACACTCTGCTTTGGGTGGTCGTCTGCGACACTGTTACAGCATTTGGGAGGATTCAGTGACTGACCCATGGGTTTTACAAGTGGTGATGGAAGGGTACAGGATCCCTTTTGTCTCTCTTCCCCCTTTTTGCTTTCTTCCTTCTCACACGCCTCAGGACGCAGAGAAACACCCTCTGTCGCTTTTCAGACTCTTCTGGGCAAGGACGTTCTAGAGCCGGTTCCAGTTCAGGACAGAGGTATGGGTTTTTACTCAAACCTCTTTGTGGTCTCCAATAAGGATGGCGATTTGTCGTCCCAATTCCTTTGTGACCCAGACTCATTATCATAAGGAGTCTCTACGGACGGTGATTGTTGCCACGTCCCCAGGGAAATTCCTTGCTTCTCTGAATCTTCAGGATGCATACTTACACATTGCCGGCTCTCTGGATGAATGGCAGTACCTCCGGTTTGCCTGCAACTGGGGACATTTTCAGTTCTCAGCTCTTCCATTTGGTCTGATGACAGCTCCTCAGGTCTTCAACCGTGTCTTGGGAGCCTTAGTGTCCGTTCTCCACCGGAACGGCATCAGAGTTACTCCATACATGAGCAGAAAAGAGAAGAAAGCTCACAGCGCTTACTCACCATAAAATATCCATATCATATTATAATATAAGAATAAAGTTTAAAATATAGATGGCAGCAAGGAATGAGAGGGTTCTCCAGTCCCCCTAACATTAGGCCTAAACCCAAAAGTGAAAAACACATACAAAAAAGACAATCCTGCGCTCCTCTCTATACTGTGAACATGAGTGCCCTGTATTTAGCATATGTAATAACTCTAAGTGAAAATAAGTGAGAATTTCGTTCCACAAATTGGCCAATCCGTGTGTAAGCTTACCACCAACGCCAAGGTATCTCACTTTACGGTAAGTACTACTCTAATACACCTATAAAGACCCTATCTGAATTAAAATTAGAAACAGACATTCTCTGAAGATAGATGTTATAGTAAACACGTCAGTGGGGACCCTTTAAATATCTTTTTGATGTTTTTTATTTCTTGTGGGTCCCAGTGTAGTGCAATTAAAAACAGACATACAACAAGACAAAAAAAAAACAAATTAGGTGTAGAGGGAGGACTTACCTGATACATGGCCCATAAAGGCCTGCATTGAAAACTATGTTCCATTTATAGCCTTCCCCACAAATCATGTGAGGAATGGATGATACCAAACAGGCAAGGGGGATTGCATACTGGAACAGGCCAAAGAGCCTTGTTCTTAAAGGCCAAGTGAGAAAGAAAAAGAATAGTGAAATGAAATAAAGTGATCATGTGTTTTTATAGATTTGTGAATAAATTGGATAAAATGAGAAGCTGCTTAGTTGAGCTAAAGGAGATATGTGTGAAACAAAAGCAGAAAAGAGAAGAAAGCTCACAGCGTTTACTCCATACATGGACGACCTGCTTCTGAAAGCCCCTTCTGCGGAACTTCATCAGCAGGTTCAGCAATGCATTCATGCTTTCACCCATCACGGGTGACTCATCAGCTTGGACAAGTCAGATCTTATCCCATCCCAGCGTCTGGTCTTCCTGGGCCTTCTCTTCGACACTCAGAAGAGCATGGTGTTCCTGAAGGACGAGGTGGCTCACCAGATCGCCCCCAGGGTTTCCGCGGTTCTGGCTCGAATTCCAGTTCCAGCCAAGAAGCTGTCCTCTCTAGTGGGAAAATTCATCTCCACCATAGAAGCGGTCCCTTTTGCCATGGCGCACACCATGGAGCTCCAGAGGTTCATCATCCAGGTGTGCAAGGGTCACCGGACATTCTGAAGACGTCAGCGTCTCATGTGCTGAAAGGCAAGTCCATCCTGGTATCCTTCTGGACCACGGTGACGACGGATGCCAGCCTCTCTGGCTGGGGAGTGGTCCTGGGTTGACTGAGCGCTCAGTGTCGGTGGTCTCCGGAGGAATCTGTCCTTCCGATCAACATATTGAAGCTTCGGGTGATATTTCATGGCATTGGACGTCTCGGTTGGAAGACTGTCCGGTCCGAGTAGCGTACGACAACGCCATGGCTTACATCAACAAGCAGGGCGGAACAAGAAGTCTCATCACTTGGTTAGAGGTCAAGGCTAATTTGTCCTGGGCTGAAGATCACGTTCCTGCCACTTCCGCAGGGCACATTCCTGGCGTAGACAACATCATGGCGGACTTCCTCAGTCTACACACAGTGGACAGCGGAGAGTGGGAGCTGCACCCAGAGGTGTTCAACTGCATTGTTCAGAAATGGGGTCTTCCTTACATCGACCTGATGGCGATAAGACACAACAGGAAGGTACCAAGCTTCTGCTGCTGGTGGAGAGAACCTTTGGCTATGGCGGTAGATGCGATGTCCATTCCTTGGTTATTCCCTCTGGCCTACATCTTTCCTCCCCTTCCAATGTTGCACAGGGTGTTACGGAAATTACAACTGGATCGTTGTTCAGTTATTCTGATTGCTCCGTACTGGCTTTGTCAGTCTTGGTTTCCGGAGCTTCTGGATCTGTCCGTGGTGGAGCCATTTTCGGCTCCCTTGCCATCTGGATCTTCTTCTGCAGGGTTACCTGTGGAAAGCGGATGTTCATTGGCTAGCTTTGACAGCTTGGAAATTGAATCCTCAATATTGAAGAAGAAAGGGTTCTCTTCTGGTGTGGTGGCTACTATGCTCCGTTCCCGCAAACCTGTTTCTTCTAAGATCTACCATCGTGTCTGGTCGACTTTTCTGTCTTGGTGTGCTGACAAGGACCTTTCTCAGGATTTTGATCTGCCTACAGTCCTGGCCTTCTTCCAGGACGGTGTGAATGAGTTCCCTTAAGGTTCAGACTTCTGTGCTCTCTGTTTTCTTTCGGAGGTGCATTGCCATCCTTCCTGATGTCAAGGTTTTCTTCCAGGGTGTTGCTCATGCTTGTTCTGCCTTTAAGATTCCTGCTCCTCCGTGGATCTTATCTTAGTTTTGGGCGTTCTTCAGCGCCCCCCATTTGAGTCTACTATTCCTCTACACCTCTTGATGTGGAAAATGGTCTTTCTCCTGGCTATTGTCTGTCCGCCGTGTCACGGAGTTAGTCTCTGTCCTGTAAACCACCCTATTTGGTGTTTCACAAGGACAAGGAGGTGCTTCGCTCTTCTTAGGAGTTTCTCCCGAAGGTGGTCTGAGTTCCACATCAATCAGGAGATTGTGGTGCCTTCTTTCTGCCCTGACCCTACCTCTGACAAGGAAAGGGATCTCCACTTGTTAGACGTGGTGCGTTGTCTCAAGTTTTATGTACATCACACGGAGTCTATCAGGCTGTCAGAAGCGCTGTTTGTCATTCCTGAGGGTCCTAGGGCAGGAAGACCTGCATCCAAGGTGACTATTGCTTATTCGTAAGGCTTATGAGCTGAGAAAGAAGCCTGTCCCTTTCAGGGTCATGGCTCATTCTACAAGATCTATTGGGGCCTCTTCGGCTTACAAGAATCAGGCCTCTGCTGATCACTTGTGTAAGGCGGCCACTTGGTCGTCTGCACACACCTTTTCGAAGCACTACCATGTTTATGTCCTGGCATCGGCTGACGCCAGCTTTGGGAGGAAAATCCTGGAGACAGTCTTGCCTGTCTAGGATTTCCTTTGGTGCTTCCTTCACGTTTGAGCCCCGTTGGCTCTAGTTCAGTGTGCTGGGGTGTTACCCCTGTTCAGTGTCCTTTGACACTTCATTTGTTTTGTTGGGCTATCTCTGATCTGATGGTTCATATCTGCACTGGTGAATTTGAGGGCCTTGGGCCTGGTCCTTGCCTTACTTCCCGCCTCTGGGAAACTCAATGGTTGGACATCCCAGAGTTACCAGTAACCTGTATTGGATGACAGGGAAAAGAGGATTTTAGTCTTACCTGTTAAATCCTTTTCTCTTAGTCCATACAGGTTACTGGTCTCCCACCCTGTCAAGGGACCATGCTTGGCTCTCCTGTGGCAGACTGTGGGGGTCCTTTGGGGTCATGCTCACAGGAGTCTTCTTTGCCTTCGCTATCTAGTCAATAGTTAGTGTCTCAAATCTTTCTGGAGCGGGTTGGCTAGCAGCAGCCAAGGAGGGAATGTAGGCTCCATCTCCTGCAATCAATTCTAGAATTGTTCCTGTCTACTTAACCCTTTGAGTGCCAGAGTGGTACTCAACGCATTGCTTTGCAATGCGTTGCGTACCACTCTGGCACTCAAAGGGTTAAAGGGGCAGATTGCCAACCTAGAGTTACCAGTAACCTGTATGGACTAAGAGAAAAGTATTTAACAGGTAAGACTAAAATCCTCTCTTCGCTCTTTCTTTCGCACTCTTTCTTTTTCACTTGCTCTCCTTTTTTTCCTCTCTTTCTCTCTCTCTCTCTTTCCCAGTGGTTCTGCAAAATCCCTTGTGGTTTCTGAATTTCATATTAACCAGGAAATTGTTTCTTCCCTTTGTATCGAACAAAGTGGAGCAGGAGCTTCACTACTTGGATGTAGTTAGGTGTCTGAAATTCTACATTCATCGCACAGAATCTTTCAGCAAATCACTCCTTTTTGTTATTTCTGAGGGGCCTTGCCACCTATCCACAACTGTTGTTGTGTAACTGACACACTTGACTTCTGGAGAATACTTCATTCTGTTAAATACAAATATTCTCAGTTACTTGATCAATGACCAGCAGTATGCCTATAAAAGGGTACTTTTGTACAAATCAACTAATATGCCATAATTTAATTAATTATAAATATAGTGGGTCCCTCACACACATGGATTTCTGATACTTTTGCCCATGGCTGAAAAAACCTTTATGCCCTGACTTAAAGAAATACACAGCTGGCTAGTGTATGTTATAGATTACATTTCAGTTTTGTGAGAATTTCTTAACATGCAAAAAAGAGGCAAGTTGTAAGACCGGTTAAAAATGGGGACAATGTGTCGTATAACTGGTGTATGCTTCCGTGTCAGACATTAGCTGCTTTATACACAACATGTATATGTTCATTATGGAGATGAAATATTGGCTACTATAACCATACCCTCCTTTTTATAGTCTCCTCTAGAATTCCTGTGATACAAATGCTGCCTATATTGTGTCCCAACAGTCCTATTTACCAATCAGAAGTAATAAACATAAATGATCAAATGTGATTTTCACTTGCCCGATAAATCACATCGGGCTATATTCAGGAAGCTAAATATGAGCAGTACTGGAGCAAATCAGACACACAGTGAAGGACTCACAAGGATCCACCTGATTTAAATAGCATGTTCTATATTTTTGTGTGTCTGTATACATCTAAAAGAACACCCTGTGAACATCTGTTGTAATATAGACAGAAGGGAGGCTCTGCAGGTACACCACTGGTGGTGACACACTACCCCCACACTAGAAGAAATATGCAACATCCTCAAAGAGCTATAGCTTCTGCTAACAGAGGATGTGGTGTTGAAAAACCTATTCCTCCTTTTCTTGCATTCAAGCAACCACCAAGTCTGAAAAATGAATCCGTTATTAGAAAAAAGATTAATGAACAGACAAACACTGGTGATAGGACCGCTCTCACTGCAAACTGTCAAAACGTTTGTTAAACAAGAAGCTATACAACATTAAAGGGCTAGTAATACCTGTATTAAAGTGGAGGTCCGAGTCTTCATTATTTATTTTAACACGTAGCTCTATATTTCAATACTCAGTTCTGTAGTTCAAGCCCTTTTTTCATCTGAAAGGATCCTCCCTCCCTCCCCCTTTCCCCTGAGTCACTCTGCCTCAGGCTGGTCCGGATGGAGCGTGGAGAGGGACAATCTTCAGTAAGCAAAAGTAAAATCCTGCTCTCCCCCTTCAAGGGGGGCAGGGTAAACCTTATACTTTAGGAGTGAAGATTGTCCCTCACTGCATCTGTCTGGTCCCACGACCAGATTCCAGATCTGATGGGAGGCAGCCAGAAGGGGCGGGAGGGGGATCCTTTTGGATTGAATAGCATTTAAACTACAGAAGTGTAATTATTGAAATATAGCGCTACATGTTAAAATAATTAAAGAAGACTCGGACTTCAGCTTTAGTACAAGTATTACTATCCCTTTAAAGGGATATTAATGTTTTCAATTAAGTAGATCGCTGAGTCTTTTTAAAAACTTCAGTAAGCAAAATAAAATCCTGCCTTCCTTTGTCAAGGGGGCAAGGTTTTCCTTATACTTAGTGACAGAAGTTTGTCCCTCCCTGCAAGAGTCCGGTCCCGGCACCAGATTCCAGACTCAGTGGGAGGAGGCCAGAAGAGGGGATCCTTCTCCATTTGATATTTTGAAAACTACATACAAATAAGTTTGCTAAATATAGCACAAAGTGTTACATTTAAAATAAAGAAGTCCCAGCGATCTTCTTAATTGAAAACATTAAAGGAACATATTTAGGATTGCACCGATACTGGTATCGGTGCCAATACCAGCATACAAGTACCTGCGCAAATGCGGCCTATGCCAGCACCGATACCCTGTGTCAGGGTCGGTGCTGCAGAGAGGGAGCCCGGGGAGCTGCTCATAATGCTCCCCGGTCACCTCTCTCACTCCTGCAGCGTCGGAGCATTGCCGCGGGTTACCATGGCAACGCTCCGATGCTGACCTCTGCCGGGGCTCGCGAGAGAACAGCGAGCACCTGGCAGAGGAGGGTAAGGGAGGCAAGATGGGGCAGCGGGTGTTAAAAGGCAGAGAGTGGGGTGAAGAGGGAGAAGGAGGCAAAAGGAGGGGGGATCAGGAGAGAGAGAGAGGCAAAAGGGTGGGATCAAGAGTCAAGGAGGGGGAGAAAGGGGGATCAAAACGGAGAGAAAAAGCCAAGGCAAAAGAAGGGGGCTCAAGAGGGGGAGAATGAAGCAAAAGGTGGGAATCAAGTGGGGGAGAGAGTCAAAAGGGAAGAATCAAGAGGTTGTGTGTGTGTGTGTGTGTGTGTGTGTGTGTGTGTGTGTGTGTGTGTGTGTGTGTGTGTATATATATATATATGTATGTATATATATATATATATATAATATAATATAATATATAATATTTCAAGTACTCACAGATACCAATTACCTATACTTTTTTTTTTTTTTTTTTTTTTTTTTTTTTTTTGCGGTCATTTGCCAGTTTTCCAAGTACCTAAAGCATATAGGTACTTGGAAAACTGGCAAATGACCGCAAAAAAAGTATCGGTGAGTACTTGGAAAAAGTATTGGTACTCGGTCTTCAAAAATTGGTATCGGTGCATCTCTAAACATATTTGTGTACATCAATATTGTAAATATGAACTGAATTTGGAACTGGATGTTACACTGGTGAAGTAGGCCTAAACCATAGTCTAAGAGTGAAATTTTATAGACAATCTAAGGAATATGGAAAAAAAACAAAAAAAACCACCCCATACCCCCGTTGGTCATCATTTCACCCAGAGAAACCGTTCTATCAATAACATTAAAATCAAAACACTCGGAAGAAATTTCAAAGATGCCCAAGAGAGAGACGAGAAATAAAGATAACCAATTTGGTGCTGTAAAAATCGGTAATGTTCTTGGGATTCCGCTCACATTACCAAAAATTCTTAACTTTTTCTCAATGTTATATTCTTGACCAATCATCTTTTTTTTTTTTTTTTTTTAAACATTTGTCTATGTACAATGTATATTATTTTCTGTCTCTCCCCCCCCCCCCTTCACATTCCACTCACAATGAAACCGGTGTCAATCAGTTTGTGTTTTATTAAAGGGATAGTAACCCCCCGAAAAATGTGAAGCCAAATGCTAGGAATCATGAAAACCTACTTAACTCCCATATTCCCATGTCTCAAACCGTTATGGTTTGAGAGATGTAAGAAAAGAGACCTCCACTCCCTCCCCCTTCTCATGCATTCGCTGTATAGCGGACATCATGAGATCCTGCTTCCAGGACCAGACGGCGGCTTGTCAGGAGCGCTGTCATCTACATATCTCTGTATAATTACTTCATCGGAATGGTCTAAAACGTGTGCCTGGCTTGAAAGCACATGTTGTAGACCATTCCGATTAAGTCATTATACAGAGATATCTAGATGACAGCGATCCTGAAGAGCCGCCGTAAGTTGATCGACAAGATTCTGCCTCTGACAGGTTTACAGCTCGTCAGGCAGAAAGGGGAGGGAGCAGAGGTCTTTCTTTTCTTACATCTCTCAAACCATAACGGTTTGAGAGATGGGAATAAGGGAGTTCAGTATGTTTTGAGGAGTCCTAGCATTTTGCTTCATGTTTTTTTTTTGGGGGGGGGGTACTATCCCTTTAAGCCAAGCAATTGACTGTGATGTTTTATTTTAATATTTAATGTTTTTGACCTGATAAAGGGAGGCTGTTGCTCTCAAAAGCTTGTCCTGAAAATTGAATGTTAGTCCAATAAAAAAAGGTGGTATTGCATATAACACGGCTATCCTAAATGAAGGATATATAGATAGATATAAAATACATATTTGTTAGTTTTTTAACCCCTTGAACCCTGCAGAGATCTCCTATGCATTATAGCATCTTGTTAGCATTCAGAATGTTAAAAGTTAAATCAGTTGGAAAGATTTTTCCCTTTTGGAGCATTTGGGTTGCTCCAGAATTGCTCCTCTCCTGAATATAGCTCATTTTGAGTCTCTAAAGAGGAGAACTTCCAATAATAATTTTGCTGACTGTGACGTTTTCCAAGCAGGACCAAAGTCCCTAAATTTCCTTTGTTTGTAATTACCTAACGTTTTCAGGAGATTTAATCCAAAGGCCAGTTAAACGGCATAATGCAGTACTTTTACCTAAACATAAATAGTTTTAACTGAGAAAAGCTTAGATTTAAAGAGGTTTAAGGATAGATTGTCCTAGTGGTGGTTCTGTTGTGTATACAGATTAACTTTTGCTGAATGTAGCCTCTGGAGTAAAATCTGCGATGACATTGTTTAAGTAGACTAACAAACTAAGATATACCAGAACAAGCCTGTCTTTAGTTAGTGATAGGGTATTATGCTACCCTTTAAGTGCCAGAGAGGTAACCAATGCATTGCAACACAATGCCTTGAATATCTCTCTAGCACTCGGAGGGCTAAATGCATTCCAGGTCATTTTGGCATGAAGCCTCAAAAATGAATTATTCAGTGCACAGTGTTCATACTGTGCCCAAAGAGCTTACAGTCAATTTCTAGCTGTAACATGTGTCAGAGGATGATGTACTAAGAAGCACTGGAGCAGTTCTGGTGTAAACCAGCTGTACCATAGGGGAGAAATAAATATTTCCATTGATTGAAATTGAAATTGGTATTTTAACCCCATGAATACTAGAGGCCTCAAACACATTGCTTTGCAATGCTCAACAGACCTCTCTAGCATTCAATGGCTCAAAATCCCCATTTAAATCAGTGGCCATTTGGGGTAGTTTTTATTTGTTCCCTGCGGTATAATTGGTTCATTCCAGTTAACCCTTTGAGTGCCAGAGGTGTCCACAAAGGAATGCTTTGCATACCCCTCTGGCACTCAAAGGGTTAATAAATCAGCCTCTCTGCCTCTGAAACACACTAGTTGGCAAGATTTTGTTAATGGCTGCATGGAACTTCTAGCTTTCTACCTACTACACCGTTTTAGTCAAATTATTTTTCTGTGTGTTTTCTAGTTGGCTGATACAGTAATGATACACACAGCAGTGTCTCAGTTTATAAAACTGTCTGGAGCCACAAAGTAAAACCTCTGTGTTATTTGAGACACAGACTGTAGGTGTGCCAGCTGTCAACAGACAAATGACATGGTATTTCATGGAAACACGCCCAGAAGGCAGCTGGGGTTACTCCTCCCACCTTTAAGTGCCTTGAAGCCAGAGCATTTTCCAAGCCTCACTTCAGAAGCAGCAAAGGAAGTATGCAGTATGGGAAGGAGCTGTGAGTGTTTCTTAGCAAACCGGAGACTAGTTTATGAAAAAGTAGCAGCTCTAGCAACGGCTGAGCCTCTAAAGTGGATCAGTTGCAAATCCTGTCAGGGGAATATTATAAAGTATGGTGGCTCATGATGAAATCGGAGGTCTCTTGCCTATCAAAAGGACTATTCAGGTCATAGCTGTCCAGAATCAAGTTTCTAAGGAACTAGAGGTATGTAAAACTCCATAAAGGGGCTGCTTCTCTGCTTTAACTGTAGTTTTTTTCTTTACCAATAATTTAAATGCGAAGGTTGTACTAAAGTAGTTAAACAAACTGGATTATGTGTTTTCCTATAAAGTTGACAATTGGGTTTCTCATGTATAATTTAAAGCTTTTATGACCAGGTTTATGAAGTAGGATTCTGTATTCGTATTTATCAGATTTTGTAAGGGTACGTCTTCTTTTTTTCTGTTGAAAAAAAAAAAAATCCTATTTCTCTTTGATTATCATACAGATTAAATCCAGTTATGTTCTTTTTATGGCTTGTGTGGATCAGTAACTGATAGCTTATCATACATGTTCTCCTCTTATCATGAGTCTGCAACATTAGGGCAGTGACAAACAGGTGTGTGTGTGTGTGTGTGTGTGTGTGTGTGTGTGTGTGTGTGTGTATGTGTGTGTATATATATATATTATATATATATATATATATATATATATATATATATATATATATATATATATATATACTGAGGTCATATAACTATTATGACGTATGCCAGGTTTTTGCCTTGTGATGAAGGTCCTTTTTTTTTTTTTCTTCTTGTTATATATAATCGATGGCACGTCTACAGATTTTCATTTTCCATTATATCCAAGAAATCACATGTGGTTTCAAATGTCTCAATGGCTGGGGCAACAACAGTAAAAGTTCATGATGCATTGTGACGGATTCTGTAATGTCATATGTCAAAAGCTACCTTTCTCCAGAAGAGAGTGGATGTAGTATTTACCCCACCAAGGGCTTATGCATAAAAGCAATAGTGGAGAGAGTTTGTGGTAAACTACCATAAAGAACAAATGAAAGCAACCCTTATTATTTAAACAGGTTCTTTGTCCCCATGTCTGCCTGAGAGGTCTCCAGTGCATTTGGGAATTTGTTTCTTCTTTATGGTACACTTGGTTTATTCCAGATTTACTCCACTTTATATATCGTGATAGCTTGTTGTGAACACATTTTTATGCTTATGGTACTAGTGCCATATTCCAATCTGTAGCAACAGTTTGTTTTCCTTGGCCTTTGCTGTCTGACAACTGCCGCTTCAAGGGATTTCCTCTGTGCATTATGTTAAGAGAACAAAGTGTGCGGGTTTTTGAGGCCTGACATGTATGTTTAGTCTTATCATGTGATTCTGATCTCTGCTCTCAGACCTTTTTGTATGGCTCCTTTGTGTGTGGATTATTTTGTATATAACACACACGAAAATGTTAAGGTACTCTAAAGTTGTTTTTCCATAGTAGAAGCTGTAGTTGTACATGGTTTTAACCCTCTGGGTGCCAGAGCTGTCCAAAGGGTGCATGCGTACACAAACACACACAAACACACACACACACACAAACACACACAAACACACACACACAAACACACACACACAAACACACACACACACAAACACACACACACACAAACACACACACACACAAACACACACACACACAAACACACACACACAAACACACACACACAAACACACACACACACACACACACAAACACACACACACAAACACACACACACAAACACACACACACAAACACACACACACACACACACACACACACACACACTGATTTAAACTGGCACTTCTAGCGCCTTGAATGCTAGCATTCAAAGGGGTTAAAGAGTTGAGTTTAAATCAGTGGGATTTTGACCCCTATGGTAGAGTTGGTCTGATCCAGTTCTTGGTATTTCAGTGTGTGGAGTTAATAGGTTACCACCAGATACTGCTGTGGAACAAGCTTTAGCATACGTTTGCTGAACTCCCCTGTAGTAAGTCAGTGCTCTGCATTGAAGTCCAGTTTTCTGTCACTTAACCCTTTTGTTTGCAAGAGGGGTATCTAACTCACTGCAAAGCAAAGGGTTATGTTCTAAAGTGGCAGACAGTTTTAATTGTTTTTGTTTAACTTAATACTTTACAATGTGTTCCGTACCCCTCTGGCAAGGGTTAAGTGTCTGTCTCATTCAAAATGTATTCAAGTGGTCAAGTTCTTAGACTTAAAAGGCAACGTGCTGATTATTGCTGAGCCTGTAGATGTAGTTAACATTCTCACTAGAAATCTTTTTAAAATAGCCTTCATTACTCTGTGACACGTTGCTAGTGGGGCTTCCATACTGGAATGGAGAGCCTATTCAAGCATTTTACTTTTGTCTTAGTCACTATGGGGCCAATGGATAAAAAATGAGGAGCAATTCAGGGGCAATTTAAGAAGGGTTTTAATGCTACTGAGGGGTTCAAAGCTTTGTTTTACAATGTGTTGGAAACCTTATGCATTCAGAGGGTTAATCCCCTCCTCCCTCATGGCGCAGCTGGCTTGCTCCTTCATGTTACTGTAGCTGAAGCCGGGTGGACACAAGGAATCTGATGTATTTAGAAGAAACTGACCAAACCATCTTTAGCATAGAGGAAAATAAAATCCCCAGTTAATTTGAATGGGGTTTTAACCCCTTGAATGTTAGAGGTCTACTGTACATTGTGAAGCAATGTTTTGAAGACCCCTTTTGCTTTCAAGGAGTTAAAAGTGCCATATAAGTTAAAGGGAATTTGGGGAATTTCTTTTCAATTTGTTGTTGGTTTTCCCCAGAATTGCTGCAGTTCTGATAAGGGTATCAGCCTTACTGTCTGTAACATTAATGACATTCTGTGACTGAAGAGCTTCTACATTCATCTGAGTTTGAAACCAAGTTCTTGCTATTTGACCTTGAAAACAATACTTTTGTTTCAGCCTAGAGGACATGCTTATGTATACAATATACTGGCAGGCCTGTTAGTCCCTAGGGTGGTAATTCTTTGCCGGCACGTTGCAGTGACATACTTTTAGCAAGTTTAGTTTGTACTTTTTTTTTTTAAAATGTTGCTGGACTTCCACCCCTACTTCCTTTGAGTTACTTTTTTCAATGTTAAGAGCTGCTTACGTGCATTTCTGTGGTTGCACTGTTGCAATAGTATGTTTTACTGTCATGTTGAAGAATGAATGTTTCTGTACTAAATGGGTGTTTTACTCCTTTGAAACAAGAGGCTCTTTGTTTTACATGTACCAAATGGGCAGAAGGAATGTGATCAGACATGGCTTGTGCAGATTCCTGTTATGTGATATGACACAGATGTGCAATGCAGGCATTTTCACCTGTTTTTATATAGATGTATTTATATTCTAGCCTAGGAGCAGGCTGAACTTGCAGATCTCCAAACTTATTGCATGCTGCTTAATCCTGTAAGGACTAGAGAGGTGTACAACGCATTGCTTTGCAGTGTGCTACACACACCCTTCTGGTTCATAAAGGGTTAAAGTGAAAGTATAACAGAGTTGACTTTAAGGCAAACCAAACTTCACTAGAAGAAGGGGAAAGTGTAATCTTCCCTGCTACCATTTTGTTATACACAACTGGAATATGCAGATTTTATTTAAAGTAACATTTGCATATTGAGGCGCAGAGGACAGTTTTAATGCTTTAAATGCCTGAGCCTTCTGTTTACTATTAGACTGGACAGCCATCATTAAGTAATCACTGCTTGACAAATTGCAAGCTGTTTCACAAAATGTATATATTGCTCAATTGAGATGATATTCCTGTATTTGACCATGGTTTAATCAGTGGTGTATGCTAGATACTCAAACGTAGAGCCTGCCGTAAGGTCATTACTGGCACTTTCCATAGAAAAGCTAGAACATGGCATTGCAGCAAGGGATAAGGATACGCATTCTTTCACGTTATTTAAGCCTACTTTTTTGTTTTCTTTCCCTGTCATTTGATTCCTTGGGTGCAGAAAGGTGGTTGTCACAGACTGTTCATGACAGACTGAGATACGTGGTGCTGAATAAAGTTACGTTTTTCAAGTTGCAATCCATCCCAGAATGTTGAAGTCTTTGTGCAGTACTTATCTGACACCAGAACAGGCGCGGGGGGGGGGGGGGGGGACTATTCTGGAATGAGCCAACTGTACCATAAAGAAGAGAACTTTCAAAACTCCAGTTATATGAAATGGAGATTTGAACCCTTTTAAAGGAATAGTAGAATATAAAAATATTTTGCAGGGTTTATCCCCCTGAGTAAACCAATGGAACTCCCACTGCTGAAAGGTGTTTTATTCAAAAGTTACTACAGATCAAATTTTAGGTGCAGTATCTCAGTGGCCTGAAACTGCGCAGTGGCGCTGTTGCTGCACTATCTTGTGGAGATTTTTGGTCAGCTGACCAGAGCTGTCCATAGGATGTTGTAGCAACAGCTCCACTGTACAATTTCAGGCCACTGAGACACTGCACCTAAAATAACTTTTGAATAAAACACCTCTCAGTAGTGGGAGTACAATTGTTTTCCTCAGGGGGATAAACACTACAATATATATGTTTTTACACGTTAAAGGGATAGTAATACTTTAAAAGAACTTTACTTAATATTGTAGCTCTTACAAATACAGATTAACTGAGCCCAGTGGCATCTCTCAAACCTGTATGGTTTGAGAGATATCTGCTTTAAAAGTTCCTACTCCCCTGACATCAGTGTTCTAGCTGACAGCAGGGGAGTCCGGTTCCGGGACCAGCGTAGGCTCTTCATCAGAGCAGAGATTGTGTTATGGAAACCGAAATCCTTCACTGTTTCAGTGAAGGAATTCTGTTTCTATAACGCTATCTCCACTCTGCTGCAGAGCTGCCGCTTGTTCAGGGACCGGATTCCCTTGCAGTCAGCTAGAACACCGACGTAAGGGGAGTGGGAACTTTGAAAGCGGATATCTCTCAAACCATACAGGTATAAGAGATGCCACTGGGCTCAGTTAATTTTGTATCTGTAAGGGCTACAATATTAAGTAAAGTTGTTTTTAAGTATTACAATAATTTTAATGCCTGAGGGGTATGCAAAGAAATGCAAGGACACCAGTGCATTAAACAGGCATAATCCAGCTTAACCCTCCAAGAACCAGAACTCCTGCTGATGAAAGGCACTGGGTCCAAGACCTGAAGGACGACCAGTTGAACAGCGTTCATCAACCCCTCTCCAATCCAAAGTTAGACGACTGAAATTTTAACTGTTCAACAAAAATGCTGAGGATCAAAGGGGCATCATCTCAATATGCCAATACGCAATGCAATGAGCACCCCTCTGACACTCAAAGGGTTAAATGAGGTGTGGAAACCTCTCTAACAATCAAGAAGTTAAAAGTATAATTTTAATCAATGGGAGTTTTTAATTGTCTCATATGATAAAGTTGGCTTGCTCCAGTTTTGCTCCCCTTTTTTCTTTGATGCACATGGCTCAATGGTCATTTGCCCACATTAGTGAATTCAGTAGATGCAGATGGCACGATTATATTTTTACCTGGGAAAAGGCTGCCTTTTAAGTGTCTCTTTACACTGGTAGAATAGCGTGACTTTCATGCCTCATTTGGCCTGTTTCACTTCTCATCTGTTTTTTCAAAATTCTTTTTCAATCGTATTTGAACAGCTCAATCACAACTAGTCATTCATGCAATCTAAACAGGCAACCAAACTTTTTTTTGCCAAGTTGCTTTAGGTATGTTTATAATAGTTGAACTTTTTTCATCTACAAATCCGCTTGCGTGCAGACAAGCCAAAGTACGTAAACATAAACCGTCTGAGTTCCATTACATGCTACTTATAGTTACCATTAAATGTTTGCTTAGTGTTTGAGCTTGCCTGGGTTTTATCTTGAGGGCTTTAGAAATCTGTATGACCCTGGAAGTTCTCTAAATGCAACATTTATTTATGTTTTTGTAGGAACCAAGCACTAAGAGAGTACGGCCTCTAGCACGTGTCACATCATTGGCAAACCTAATTTCTCCTGTAAGAAATGGCGCAGTCCGTAGGTTTGGCCAAACCATCCAGGTAACATTAAAATTGCAATACATACCAAAAATGTTGAGATTATTCCTGTTGAAGACATTAGCCCCTTAACTCTTAGTGCCAGATATAGCAAATGCATTGCAATGTGTTTGATATCTCTGGCACTCAGTGGGTTAAGGGTGTGGTGCTTGCTGCTTCTCAATGTGTTGCTCAACTCTCTGGTTTCTAATGGGTTAAAGAAAGTGACATTTTTATGGAAACATATATATTGCAATTCTTTGTAACCCCCACTGCTGGGGGAATGTTCATGTAAAAGTTATTACTGCTCAAATTTGTACTGATTAAATTGCAATTTTTTATTGTGGTAAACGGTTGCTTTTCCTTTCACTTACTGTGGAAAGCCATAGTCTGACTCAAGCGAGCTTGTTCTCTCTCTCAATCCCTCTCTCTCTTCCTCCACCCCCACCCATTATTTAAAAAAAAAAAAATGCCTTTTAGTCACCTGTTGGCACTGTAGTTGTCAATTTGATTAACCCTTTTAGGAGCAGAGGTGTGAGCACTGCATTCTGATGCAATGAGTTGCATGCACCTCTGGACTATAAAGGGTTAGTAAATAGTTTGAGCTGTAATAACGTTTGAATGAAAAATTCCAAGCTGTGGGGGAGTACACTTGTTTTGTTCTGCAGGAGAAGTCACTAATATTTTTCATTAAAAAAAACACACAAAAAAAATTACTGCTCCTCTTAATCTTCACTGTGTATAACTTTTTTTTAAATCTAGATTTTTTTTTTTTTTTAAACAAACAAGCCTAAATAAGGATTAGGAAACCAGTAATACGGATTACTGTTGAATTGCAGCTCCCATCATCTTTAGCCGACCAGTGGCTGGCTATGGATGTTGGGAGCTGCAGTCCAACAACAGTTTGAAAGTCTGTTTGTTAAAGTGATAGTAATGTTTCACAAAAACAGCAGCTCCAATTAATCTTCATAGTATGTGAGCCATAGAGAGTGTTATTTCAATACTGTGAGAGTTGCAGTTCAAGAGTAATTGAATGATAAAGTATCCCTCTCTGGCCCCTTTTACCTAGTGTAAGCCACCTCCCCTCAGATGCGGAATCCAGTCCATAGACCAGACCGCTCACATCAAGTGTCAAAATTCTTACTGTGAGAACAATGAAAACCCTGCCCCCTTGACAGGTTTTTCAGCTATTTCCCTTATCTTAATTGAAGATTGTCCCTCTCTGCAATCTGCCTGGACACACTCCCTGCTGCTCTAAGCTGAGAAGTGTTACATCAGCAAAAGGGGTGGGAGGGAGATATTTATCATTCAATTACTCTTGAACTACAACTCTGACAGTATTGAAATAACACTCTCCATGGCCAAAATACTATGAAGATTAATTGAAGCTGCTTTTATTATGAAACATTACTATCCCTTTAACTCGTGGCCTTAACATTTGTTTCTGTTTACTTGGATTGAATAGTTGGCTTCAGTGAATTTCAAAAGTAATGAATGGCTTCCAACATGTTTTATCTTGACAGTCATTCACGATGCGGACCGAAAACAAGTCTCCAAGCAGCACCCAGAAAACCTGCAGCAAGGTGGCTGCACCTACTCCTCCCAAAAGAAGGAACAGTGTCCTGTGGTCTGAGATGTTGGATGTCAATATGAAGGAAAGTCTTAGCGCCAAGGAAATCAAACGACAAGAGGTAAGCTCAATGGCTTAAACAACCAAGAGAGTGTTTTCAATTAAAGGGGAGATATACCTATAGGTGTAAGTAGTTTTTGGCTTTTGAAGGATCACTGAGTTTTTCTCAGTGGGATCCTGTTGTCTGCTGTGAAATGGGAACCGAATCCAAACCCCAATGGTGTACTATAAATAGACACCTGCATATACCATGCAAAAATACACGCGTATGGAGAGTAATACTGGACTGGTGTATATGAGGGACTCCTACCCTTAGCTAGTCAGCTAATCCATTTGCTACACAAATTAAAGGGATTATATTGCTTAATATTTCATATAATATATATTATGTTGCAGGGTTTATCCTGCTGAATAAAACAAGGGTACTCGCATTGTGAAGAGACATTTCATTCAAAAGTTATTGGAGCTTGCGTACATCTTTTGGATGCATTACCCACATGGCCTGAAATATTAATGGTGCTGTTGCTACAACTTCCTATTAAAGTTTATGGTCCATTTGTGCGGTATCTCACACACACATATACGCATGAGGCATCCACCAGCCTCTGAGTACAAAAGCAGGAAAACAAATACAAGTCGCCTCTGTGCAGAATAGCCCCAAGCATTCCTCTATGCTGATCTAGAAAAGATTGTCTTAATTGCTTAATCATCTGATTAGTTATATTGCACGTTCGCTTTCATTGTTAGGTGAGGGAGTTTAATTTTTTTTTTTTTTTTTTTTTTTTTTTTTTTTTTTTCTTCATTAAAGTACTGCACCCAAAAAATGCACATCTGAACTGCAATAACTTTTTTGAATGAAACACCTCTCATTACATAAGTGTTGTCATCCTTTAAAGCCACTTATTTCTAGAGTTCCACCTTCATATCTTGAATCGGTGTGATATATATATAATTTACAATTACAACAGTGTTAACATTTTAAGACCGTGAGATCCCCAGCTGCTATTTAGACTACAATTCCCATCTGTTATAGTACAGCAGCTGGAGAGACACAGTTTGACCATCCCTTTTCTCAGATTTACATTATCAACCCTTTTACAGAGATGAGTGCAGCCCATTGGTTTTTAAAGGTTTCAAAGCATAGAAAGCAACTGGTGACTGTAACTGCACATAACTGCAAAGCAAGTTACAATAACATTTATCTTGAATATATCCTTATTGTGTGATACTTTCTGATTACTTTCAATAGAATTCAAACATTGTATTGTACTACTATACACACATACTGCATTTTACATTCTAAAATAAGGCTGTTGCCTTTTATAAGAAGAAACAGCACTAACTTGTGGTGGCATTTTTATCGTAAGTTAATGAAAACCTAACATCTGAACCGTGATAACATTTGTGTTCTATCTCCCAAATGTGGCAGTACACTTGATTTACTAAGCAGTAAAAAGTCTCAATATATGTTTCTCATGACAACTTATTTTTTTAATCTCAAACTTTATTGACTCTTGAGGTATTTTGTACAGTGTTGGAGATTGGTATGAAAATGTCCATTAAAGGAACAAGAACACCTAAAAAAAAAAAATGTGGGTTTAATTACGTTGTACTCCATGCTAGCCTCTGTAAGTCTCTATTTGTTTTCAGAGGCATAAAACCTAATCTTATATTTACTCTGTGTGGGCTCCCATTGCCAAAGCTATTTTGATAGGGTGTATAAAAAGTGTGTTTCTGCATTGTCTTTAAATTGACTGAGATAAGGTATGTCTCTCTGAATAAAATAACAGTGGGAGCTTATCTGAATACATTAAAGGGATAGTAATACTTAAATATTACTATCACCATCTTGTAGACCTTCAAAAACTGAGTAAAATGAGCCCAGCGGCATCTCTCAAACCTTTATGGTTTGAGAGATATCCACTTTCAAAGTTCCTTCTCCCCTGACTTCACCATTCTAGCTGAGAGCAGGGGAATCCTCTCCTGGGATCAGCCGGCGTCTTTGCAGTAGTGCAGAGATCATGGTAATAAAGAAATCCTTCACTAAAAAGGTTTTCTATGTGTGCTTGCAAGCCAAGACCTTTTATGTTAAGGATTTCTTTTTTTATTAACGCGATATCGGCACTGCTGCAGAGCCTCCGCCGGTCCCAGAACCGGATTCCCTTGCTGTCAGCTACAATGCTGACGTCAGGGGAGAAGGAATTTTGAAAGTGGATATCTCTCAAACCATAAAGGTTTGAGAGATGCTGCTGGGCTCATTTTACATAGTTTTTGGAGGGCTACAAGATGGGATAGTGATTTTTAAGTATTACTATCCCTTTTAATGATATCATCTCTGCTTCAACAATTAACCAACTTGATCATATAGGATCTTCTACACATGCATTAGTAAATGCAAGTTTAGGGTTGCTTTTAGGGATTTAACATAAAATAACTACATTATACAGATGCTAGCTGGAAGTAGTTATGAAACATGGTTTCTTAATCTTGTACAGTAAGAGAACACTAGAAATTAAATTAAGCATATTTTCGGTTCTCCTTTTTTGGTTGGTTTTGTGAATCAACTTCCTTTCTAAAAGAATCCAATTTGGCTTCTTCACTGAAACCTCCCCATAAAGCAGCACACTTGGGATGAGGCAGAAGTGCAACAGTATGTCCTGACTTCCTCTTCACACTTTGTCCTCCATATTATTTCCTCAAATATTTTGAAAAGAAAGATAAGGGTATATTATATGTACTACAGAGATAGATAAATACAATTTTGATAAACATTCTGACTGCTAAGTTTAGGAGCCCACTAAGAGTTTTAGGTGCCAGTGTAAGGGGTGCGAGTATATAGCTGTATACAGTGGAGAACCCCCACCCCCAATTTAGGAGCCAGACCTAAAAAATAGGAGTCTGGCTTCTCAGCTTTTCCACCTATGGATTAGTAGACAATGTCTTAGTAAGCTATTGGATGGGCTCTAAACATTCCGTATCAGTCAATGGGCATTATTCAGTAAGCCTAAACGGATTGTGAACCCTTAATCCTGAAAGTATATATTTCAGGTTTTATTATGATGAGTAAATCATGTGTACTCCCACTGTTGAGAGTTGTTATAGTCAGAAGTTATTGACCTGGTATAGTGGTGCTGCTGTTAAAGCATCCTATGGAGGTTTATGGTCTGCTAACCACAGCTGTCCATAGACTGTTGTAGTAACAGTGGCACCATAAAATTTCAGGTTATGGCAATACTGCACCCCAAAAAAATTCAAGTTTGAGCTGCTATAACTTTTGGATACAATATTTCTCTTAGCAGTGGGATTAACCATGTTTTGCTTGGCATGATAAACTCTGCAATGTAATTTTTATTAAATATTACTAACCCTTTAAGAGAGAGAGTTCTAAAACAAACCAACTGTATCATAAGGCACCAAACATTTCCCCAAAATTCCAGTTTATAGAAATGGGCCTTTTAACCTCTTGAAATTGTATAGAGGTTTCTCTACTTCTATAGTACTCTCTCTAGCATTCCAGAGCACATTGGTATTTTTAATTTCTCCACCTATGGTGCAGCTGGTTTGCTCCAGAATTACTCCTCTTTTCTTTAGTAAATACAACCCAAAGGTCTCTTGCACTGTCCCTAGAAAGCAATACTTCATATGACAGAATGAGCTGTAACAGCTGCAGTTTACAGGGTCTTTATTGTTAGCCATGTAGGTTACCTGGGTTCAATATTTTTAACCTATTTCAATGCAAAACGGTTTATACTGGAATTGTTCTTGTTGACTTTATGTATGTTATGATACATATTTAAGATATATGCTTGTTTTCACACAGGCTATATTTGAAATGACCAGAGGAGAACAAGACCTCATTGAAGATCTCAAATTGGCTAGAAAGGCCTATCATGACCCAATGCTGAAGCTGTCTATTATGTCTGAGGAAGAACTTAATCAAATATTTGGAGATCTGGATTCTTATATTCCTCTACATGAAGGTACATAAGCAGCCATCAGTCATTTTTTTGTAGTTTAAAAAAATCAGTCTTCATACATCTGTGTCCTTCACATTTCTTCTTGTGCTTTTTTTGGCAGAATTCCTGGCTAAGCTTGGAGAAGCAACTAGAGCAGATGGGACAGTGGGACAACTTGGTCACATTCTCATTAACTGGGTAAGCTGTTCAGGCTCATTGCTTAACCCTATGAGTATGAGTAGGGTACCCACTCATAACTCCACATTGTGTTGGACAAACCTGTTCTGCTCAAAGGCTTAAAAATAAACTGTTTATTAGAAATGGTCAGCAGCTGGTAAAGCAGTGCATATAATTTACAACTGATGCTTTTCTTACAGTTGCCTCGGCTGAATGCTTACAAAGGGTACTGCAGCAACCAGCTGGCAGCCAAAGCTCTTCTAGATCAGAAAAAGTTAGACCGTAGAGTCCAGGACTTTCTCCAGAGGTGTCTCGAATCCCCATTTAGTCGTAAGCTGGACTTGTGGAGCTTTCTTGATATTCCTCGAAGCCGTCTCGTCAAGTATCCGTTACTGCTGAAAGAAATTCTCCGGCATACTCCTAAAGAACATCCGGACACCCAAAGTCTGGAGGAAGCTGTAAGTAGAGACTTTATGGACTATGAACCCTCTAAGGGCTAGAGGGGGTGTCTGCAGTGCATTGCTGAAGCAATGAGCTGCACATCCCCAGGTCCTTCGAGAGTTAAATCGCATTAATTGGTATCTTACCATATTCCTGCAAGTGTTTATCATATTTCACATTCTCATTTGTCTTTAAGTAATAACCTGAATTTTGCCAATTTCCTTATTTTAGTGAAATGGCCTTTAGAGCACTAAATAGTACTTGACTATATTTATTAAATATTAACCTCTTGTCTGCAAGACGTGTCTCCAATGCTGTGCAAAGGAATGGTTTTAAAAGATGTTTGTCATTAAAATGTTGAAGCCTGCACTAATTACAAGTTGACCTATTAGACATGTGTGGGTACCAGAGCTTCCTGGCTGTGACCTAAAGATACATTGAAATTCCTGTTTGGCAATATCATTTTGAGAATGGGGGGGGGGGGGGTTAAACACCCTATTAAGATCAACGGGAATTTTTATTTTCCTCTGTGGCAGGGCTGTTAAAGTTCAGTCCTCCAGGGCCACCAACAGGCCAGGGTGTAAGGATTTCCTCTGGCACGCAAAAGGATAAATTATGCCCCACATTAGTTTATATTACAGCATATTTGTTATAGAAATGGAAATGCTTACTACTTTCATATTCACACATTCTTTAAATTTGTGTTTCACTGAGTAGGAAATAACGGTTTATATTTCCTTTTTAATTTTCAGTTATGCTTAATGCAAGGAGTGCTTTCGGACATCAACTTAAAAAAGGGAGAGTCTGAATGCCAGTATTACATTGACAAGCTTGAGTACCTTGATGAGAAGCAGAGGGATGCGCGGATTGAATCCAGCAAGGTTCTTCTGTGTCATGGGGAGCTGAAGAATAAGAATGGCCATGTAAGTGTCCTAGGTCTTCAAGGTTTGATGTATTATGAGGTTTATTATTTTTCTACAATTTCACTGATATGGTTGTATGAGTATGTATACTGGGAAACTGTTCTTGAACGTATGCCATAGCAAGTTCTTTACTTTCTCATACTTCCTTTAACTGCAGGATGAGCTAGTAGCACAGCAAAATCAAATTAAAATGTCTGATCTCCTTATTTAATTTTATTTGCTAGTCTAATTGCCCTGCATTTCCTCCTTTAGTGTCACAGTTCACAGTAAAGCATTGTATGATCTGCCAAATCCTGTTTAAAATGCCTCGTGTTCCTCTTGCATTGCTATTATTTGTGCAGTTCAAGAACAGTAAATCAGCTGCCCAAAGTACTAAATTCAATTTTATTAATTATTTTTAGGACCAGAGGGGTGTGCAACGTAGTGCAAAGAAGTTTGTTGCATACCGCATTCAGGTCCTTAAAGTGTTAAACCAATAAGTGCAAATCCAGAGTAAACTTACATTGACCCTCTGAAGCTGCAATAGAATGTTCGGCAGTTATTGGTAACTCATAATTAAAGTTACTGTTAAAGGGATAGTAATGTTTCATAATAAAAGCAGCTCTAATTAATCATCATAGTATTTGGGCCTTGAAGAGTGTTATTTTCGGTTCTGTCAGAGTTGTAGTTCAAGAGTAATTGAATTATAAAGTATCTCCCTCTCACTCCTTTTACTGATATAACACTGCCCACCTCCGAGCAGCAGGGAGTGTCCAGGTAGATTCCAGAGAGGAATGATCTTCAATTAAGATGAGGGAAAAAGCTGAAAAACTGTCAAGGGGGGCAGGGGTTTCATTGTTCTCACAGTAAGAAGACTGACCCTTGATGTGAGCTGTCTGGTCTATGGACTGGAATCCACATCTGAGGAGTGGGGGTTTACACTAGGTAAAAGGGGCAGGAGGGGGGGAACTTTATCGTTCAGTTACTCTTGAACTACAACTCTCACAGTATTGAAATTACACTCTCTATGGCTCAATTGCTATGAAGATTAACTGGAGCTGCTGTATTTGTGAAACATTACTATCACTTTAAAGCCCAGCTCTTCAGAAGACAATGGGCCATACAAATAAAGAAAGAGCAGCAATTCTGCACCATTAGGAAGAAAAACCAATTTCTCCATAATCCCATTGCTTTAAAACGGGACATCACAATGCTTTGTAGTGGTAATTCCAGACATCTAAATATGCAGTGATATTTATGTGGGATAGGGGCAAAGTGATGACAGTAATACATTTAACAATCTGTCTCTGTCTCTCTCTACAGAAGCTGTATCTCTTCCTTTTCCAAGATGTTCTGGTTTTAACACGTCCTGTCACACGAAACGAGCGCCACTATTTCCAGGTTTATAGGCAGCCTATTCCAGTGCAGGAGCTCGTCTTGGAGGATCTCCAGGATGGAGATGTGAGGATGGGTGGTTCCTTCAGAGGTGCATTCAGCAATTCAGATAAAGGTATGCAGTTTTCCATGTGTAATGTTCTATTTGGTACAGTTACTACACAAATCAAATATACCCCGAGCAGGAACATGCAGACTATTCAATTGCGCCTCATAATATGGGCAATATTCATAAATAAAGAGGAACAGTTTTGGGGGAACCATTTGCACCCTAAATGGGGTTTTTAACTCCTTGAATGCTAGAGAAGTCACCGACACACTACTACTTAATGCAATGGAGACATCTCTGATGTATAATGTGTTAAAATACCCTTTGAAATCAAACAAAATTCTTTTTTCAATATGATGCTCTTGGTTTGGTCCAGAATTGCTCCTCTTCCTTTGTGCTTTCGGACTGGTAGGTAAAGAGCGGTAAGAGGGGGAGAAAGGCAAAAGGGGGATCAAAAGTGGCAAGAGGGGGCATTAAGAGTGGGTGAAAGAGGCAGAGGGGGGTCCCGGGTGAAGAGGGACAAAAAGAGGCAAAAGGAGGGGGGACCAAGAGGCAAAAGGGTGGGATCAAGAGTTAAAAAGGGGGGAGAGAGGCTAAAGGGGGGATCAAGAGTCAATGAGGGGGAGAAAGAGGCAAAGGGGGGATCAAGAGAGGGGAAAATGGGTGAGGGTAGAAAAAAGGCAAAAGGAGGGGGAGAGAGGCAAAAGGGGGGGATGAAGATAAGAGTCAATGGTGGATTAAAGCAAGAGGGGGGAAAGCGGCAAAGAGGGGGGAGAAAGAGAGGCAAAATGAGGGATGAAGAGGGGGAGAATGGCGAAAGGGGAGAGAGGCAAAAGGGGGGATGAAAAGACAATGGGGGACAAAAGGGGGAGAATGGCAAAAGGAAGATCAAGAGGGGTAAAGAGAGGCAACTTGGCAAGAGGGGGAATCAAGAGCTGCTGAAAGGCAGAGGGGGGAAAAAGAGGCAAATGGAGGGGGGATAATGAGTCAAGAAGGGGAGAGAGGCAAAGGGGGGATCAAGAGGGGGAAAATGACAAAAGGGAGATCAAAGGGGGGTAAAGAGAGGCAACTTGGCAAGAGGGGGAATCAAGAGGTGTGTGTGTGTGTGTGTGTGTGTGTGTGTGTGTGTGTGTGTGTGTGTGTGTGTGTATATATGTATATATATATATATATATATATATATATATATATATATATATATAATTTTATTTATTGCTCTGGTGGTGGCATTCCAATGTGTTTTTAAAATGCATGGTTTGCCCTTTTATATACAAGAAAAAAATGCCATTATGCTATGGGGCTGGTATAATGGGCTAGTAAGCAATTTTTTTCCAGGGCTGGTCTTTATTCCCAGTCCGGCCCTGACTACTAGTATGTGGTCACAAATGACATTACGAATTGTACAAAAAAAAAAACCAAAAAAAACAATTGGGGGAAGTCTACTAAACATATGGAGAGGTCACTGTCTTGACATGCATTTTTGGCTACATACGCAACAGTTTAGCAAAGCTGTGGTCATCCAGTCACACTAAAAGTAACAAATCAAACATTCCTGTTGATTTAGATGGTGCTTGTCACTTCTTCAGTGCTAGCGGGTCTCTAATGAATTGCATTGCAATGTGTTGTAGACCTCGCTAGCATTTAGTGGGTTAAAGTACCCATTGATATAAATGTAAATTTAGATTTGTGCAGTTGGTTTGCTCTAGAATTGCTCCACTACTGTTTGTGCATATGGTCCTATGTTGCATGCTGTTAGGCCAAACTGCAAGGATAATATGTTTTATCTCTCTAAATTTGTATTTGCTCAAATACAAAGTTGGTTTGTTTTTTTTTTCCTCTCCAGGAGTTTTATCCAGGAAAAAAACCTCTTATTTTCAAGGTTACTTAAATCTGACTGCCTGTCGGATCAATAGAGGATCTGGACTGGCAGGCAGCACAATAGTTGAGCTATCTGGAGGGCATTATGTTTGAATTTACAGCCCAGTATATAATCCATCCAGTGGGCAACATGTTTGAATTTGCAGTCTGCCTCCTTGCCCCTAAACTCTGCCAGGTCCTAATTAAACGTGCACCAAATTGTACAATTAAACCTGATGTGTAGCTTCGGTACTCACATCTGCTTGTACCATAGGAGTCTGGGCATTGAATGACTGGACCTAGAGAAGTAAGCAAGGTGGTGGGTGACATTTAGATCTCTTGCCCACCAGATGGATCATAGTCCAGGCAGCAGCTAGATAATAGAGGAGGGAGACGCGCTCCTTATTTAGACTTTTGTTTTCTAGTTCAGCAGTTAGTTTCAGGGTGTCACCTAGAATTCAAGCAAACCTGGTATTGCATAGTGTCATTTTGAAAAGCACATAAACTATTTCTTCATAACTGTTTATAATGTTTCTTGACGTCTGTTTATTAATTTCATTGTACTTTTTTTTTTCCTCAGCTAAGAATATCTTCAGAGTTCGTTTCCAAGATGCCTGCCCAGGGCAGAGTCATACACTGCAAGCCAACGACATCTTTCACAAACAGCAATGGCTCAACTGCATTAGAACAGCTATTGCTCCCTACCAGCAAGCATCTCCAACTGAACAGAAGGATTTGCCAGACCTTAATGAAGAATGTGAAGAAAATAACCCACCAACCCCAAATATCAAAGCACAGCGAAGGTCATCTACTATATCCGGTATCATGGAAATGGACCTCGAGGAAAATGCATTCAGTCCTGTTTTGGACACAGCAGAAGACCCCAAGAGTGATAAAACGCTAAAAGCACAGACTGGCAGTCGTAAAATGAGAGACAAAACACAGCAGAGCGTCAAGAGAAAAGAGACCTTGGTCTAAGTTTCAAGCTGACTCTTGGATGGATTTGTTATTTATAAATGTGTACATTTTGTTTCTTGTTAATGTGAGCATGCTGGGATTATTTCACCGATCCTACTGTATTTGTTAAGTCCCTTCCCCCTTTTCAGTGGCAGCTACTGGTATGCAGTTAACACTGTTAAAGATGGAGTCTGTTTTCTTGAAGTTTGCAGCAATGGATTCAAGTCAGAAGTAATAAACATGCTATCCTGTGGAACATTTACCTTTTTGGAAGGTTTCTTGCTGGGTCTAAATTCCTCCATTACTGTTTCTACATCTGAACTCTTGCAAGACTTTGCGTGCTGTGTGGGAGATTCCTAGATTCAAATGATACCTGGTTACCATAGTTAAGGGAACTGTGTACTGTTTGTTAGGGATTTTTCCAGCCACACCTTCTCATACATGCTGAGTAACGTGACTGAGCCAGTGAATTTTGTTCTGTTACAGAATGTCAAGTCACACATTTCCAAGTGTGCTTGGTTCTAAAACACGTATTAGGCAAACTTAATAAAACAGACTCTATGGGGCATATGTATAAATACAAAGTGGATCAACTCTTGGATAAACTAGCAGCACCACAGGGAGCTTATTGGAGACCTTTGGCACAGCTGGTTTTCCCAAAATTGTTCCACTTTTGTTCTTTCACGTATGCCCCTATGATTTTTAACAGGTTTTCCATTTTACCTACTGGAAATGTTTCTTATTTGTTTACTGTACATTCCTCCTTTATATTTGTGTATGCTGACAAGTATTTAATTTTTTTAAGTAGCATAGAGGATTTTTTTTGTATTTTTTATTCATTTTATTGTATTTTGAAGCTTTTGAAAATTATTTGATTTACCCAAAAATGTGTATTCCCACATCCTGAATGGGAAAAAAAGTTATCAAATATTTTTTTTAGCAGCATTAGTTTAGGCACACGTGTGCTTTGTTTTGTAAGAAGTTGGAGCTAGTGAAAGTTTTAAGGAAGTAACATTAGATTGAATTTGATAAGTAGTCATTTTTGAGTTTCAGATAGGCCACTTTCTTGCTCTGTGGGCAATGCAAAATGGCAAATGTAAGCATTAGAATAGGGGTGGGCAACTCAAGGCCCTTCACCTGTTCGGGACTACAGTTACCATAATCCCCAGCCATCCAACAGCTGCTTGAGGATGATTGTGCTGATAAACTTGAACAGCTGGAGAGTCTCTTGTTGTCCACCCCTCTTGTAGAGCTCTTTCACATGGGCACATTTTTTTGTAGCAATTGCTTTTCTGTAGCGATTGTTTTATTGCAAAAGGATTGCTTAAAATGTTTGTGTAATGTTACAACAATAGCATAGCAAGGTTTTCCTGTCATCTGTTTCTGTCAGTATAAATAGTATTGACAGAATTGCAGGGAGAACTCAACTACCCACAATAGTTGTTCAGTTTCAGTGCATTTCCATTGAAACCCATACCAAAAAATGGTAGGTTCATCAACCTAATAGGACAAGTTGCATCTTACTGTGATGCGCACTGCAATTGTCACCTTTTTGTCTCATTGAGAATGTCGCCTGTGTGAAAGGGGCCTTAGCAGGTTTTTGTAAGTTGTAGAAGGTCAGAGGGTATGTTGCAAATACAGAGAGAGATGAAGAGAAGATGAAATTTCTATAACTGAAGCAAGCTGGTAGTTTTAACAAGTGTCAGCATAAGAACAAACAAAAAGATTAAAGGATAATGTGATGGCATGTAGCAATGAAAGTAGGAAGTTGAAAATATGTACGGTTTATGATTTGGTCTGAAAAATATCAATCAGTGTTTTAAACAATGACAAGCCCATCCCATTTTTTTGTACAGTAATCTATGTACATTTTTTTTTTGTCTTGGATATGGTAACGCATTGCTGGGAATTCAGAGATTTGTACATAAATGAAATGATTGTTTTGTAAATGTATCTGTACAGCTACAAGTCTTCAAGTACAATAAAAACAAAACAGAACAAAAAAAAAACATGATGTCCATTTCTGGTTGGGAAATATGTAGCAAAATAGACCTGTACATGCTGGAACAGTCTTAGTACAATCAGGAGTGTCATTATGGGTCCAAGCACTGATTTAAAAAAAAAAAAAAAAACTTGAAAACACTTTAAAAATACATTTTCTTTCGTCATTGGGGGATGCAGGGACCATGGGGTTTTGGATCAGGGCACTTTAAACAAAACTTATCCCCTCCTGCCATTCTACAGTTAGTTTTTAACTAGAGTCTCTTGGTAGGTTCAGGGTTTCCCTTCACTAATGAAGTTACATTATTTGGTTATTCCAGAAAGCCCCAAAATGGGCAGACCAGCATCTAAGACTACTATTGCCGCATGGCATAAACAGACAAGCATACAGACTGACATCTGTTCCAGCACCTTTCAGAATCGCTGCTCAATCAACTGAGTCCATCAGTATTTCATGGGCTTCGAAGAACCAAGTTACTGTTGGCCAAAATAGCAACATGGTTATCAGTTCTACAAACGTAACATTTTCTCTGTTGTTCAATACAGGTTACTGGTAACTTTGGATAGGCGATTCACCCCTTTAACTAGGCAGGAACAATTCTAGAAGTGAATGCAGGGGGTGGAGCCTACCTTCCCTCCTTGGCTGCAGCTAGCCAGTAAGATTTGTTCCTTGGAGAAGACACAGGCAAGAGAACAGATCTGCTATAGTTTTAGCTATTTTTTTTTTTGTTGTTGTTAGAAATGGAATACCACCACTAGGCGGATTACTGTAACTGACAATGCCCTTAGATGTGGCTGGCTCAGTATCCAGGTGCTTTTTGTGGACCTTAAGCCCTGGGGGGAAAATCTTGGGTTCAAGTTCTTTCCTCAGGAGTTGCCCACTGAGGCTTCTTAATGGTAATCTGAAGAAAAGATCTGCAGGAAAGGTGAGCAAACCTTTGAGTGCTGCAGGTCTACATGTTCCACAGTGCCCCTCCGCACAGGGGTTTTCCTTTGGAGTTCCTATTGCACACTCCTGCACGCATTGTGTTTATCTGTATATCTTTTGGGTGTTTTGGAGCACGCTTCTGTGGTAACTTAACCCTTTAGCTACTGGTTTTGCATCTTTTGGGGGCTTACTGGCACTTTACCTACTGGGTTCAGTGTTTTTTGGGTCTGCTAACATGTTCTAGTGATGATTCATTAATTTTAATTCATAGTGTCATCTTTGTAAAGTTTGTGTTCACGTGCTTTACCGCATAGACGCCATTGCTCCATTCACTTCTATGGGACTGTACAGTTTGGGACATATCTCTGCAACCGCTCAACGTAGCAACTTCAGAGATGGCTCATTTTAATTGTCTGCCCTTGATCTGTCATCCGGTTAACATTTTGTGTGTGTTGGGGGGCTCAGGGGGCTTTGGGCACTGTTGGGGTACTTTTTCTGGGAAAACTACATTTCCCATGAGCGCTTGCTTCGCATGCTCTTTTCTGATTGGCTGCTGCTGCGGCAGCCATTTTGTGACTTTTCCTGAGTATCCTACGCAGGACTTGGGCTCTCCTTCTCTCCTCTGCAGATTAACCCTTCACCTGCCAGATAAGTGCATTTTAGTCATTTATGGGGTGAAATTTTAATCTTACACACTGCATCTGGGTGCTTCCTTATACTTTAAAGGGATAGTAAGGTTTCATAATAAAAGCAGCTCTAATTAATCTTCATAGTATTTGGGCCTTGGAGAGTGTTATTTCAATTCTGTCAGTTGTAGTTCAAGAGTAATTGAATGATAAAGTATCCCTCTCCCGCCCCTTCTACTGATGTAACACTGCTCAGCTTAGAGCAGCAGGGAGTGTCCAGGTAGATTGCAGAGAGGGACAATCTTTAATTAAGAGAAGGGAAAAAGCTGAACAACCTGTCAAGGGGGACAGGGATTTCATTGTTTTCACAGTAAGTTCACATCAAGGGTCAAAATTCTATCTGGTCTATGGACTGGATTCCACATCTGTGGAGTGGGGGCTTACACTAGGTAAAAGGGGCAGGAGGGGGAACTTTATCATTCAGTTACTCTTGAATTACAACACTCACAGTAATGAAATAACTCTCTATGGCTCAAATACTATGAAGATTAATTGGGGCTGCTGTTTTTGTGAAACATAACAATCACTTTAAATGTTTTGACACTGTGAGAATGTCTAATTCGTTAGAGCTTGGGGCCAGGCCTAAGACTAAGGACGCTGGGGTCTCTATGTCCCATGTTGCGCATTGCTCTTCATGTCATTCAGGGTTACCTAGAGAATTCTCAGGTCATTTATGCCCAGCATACTCTGATGTCACAGAGTCTCTCCCAGGGACCTCCAGCCAGTTTGGGTGCAAGAGTTCAAGGCTGCTACTAGAGACCTTCGGTCTACATTGCAATTCTTTCCATTCCAGTTACAGGGGGTCTTCCACTCCTGGCAGACCCCTTCTTCCGTCAGATCTTCCCTACCGAAACCGCAGGGAGTACTTGACTTATCAGATTCCTCTGAGGTGGAACTGTTTGTGGATTTGGATGTTGAGGAATGTTCTGCTGTGGGCTCCTCTCAGTTTTTTGGGGACCCCTTTGAGGCTGATCCTGATCCCTCGGCTGAGGGCTTGATCAGAGCAGTATTAACTACCCTAAACACTCCCTTAGTTCAGGAGGTTTCTTTGGATCCCTCTGATGTATTTCAAGAGCCTAAGAGGCCCTATACTTGTTTTCCACCTAACCCCACTCTTGACTGCCTTGTGTCTGATGAGGGGAAGTCTCCGGACAGGAAGCCTTCTGTTTCCAAGAAATTTGCCAAGCTTTACCCCTTCACTGAGGAGGCACTTGCTCAGTGGATTCATCCCCCCCAAAGTGGATGCTCCTGTCTGCAGGCTATCCAAGTCCAATGCCTTGCCAGTTGCTGATGCTTCCGCTCAGAAAGATTGGACTGACAGGAAACTTGAAGTCTCCCTGAAGTCCATTTTTGCCACTGCTGGTACTGCCATTCGTCCAGTGTTCGCTGCAGCATGGGTGAACCGGGCCATTGCGGTCTGGACTGAACAGCTCACCCTGGCTGTCCGTCAGTGTGCTCCTACTTTGGATATGTTGCGGCTTCTTGCCAATGTTTCTGAGGCCCAGCACTGTTTCTGCTGCCTTATTTGATGGTGTCCGTTTGGTGGCAAGGGTTTCCACCATGTCTGTGGTTGCCAGACGAGCTCTTTGGCTCAAGATCTGGTCTGCTGAGACTTCTTCCAAGAAAGCTTTGATCTCGTTGCCTTTTGAAGGCACCTCCTTGTTTGGGTCAGATCTTAAGGATCTGATTAGTGAGGCCACGGGGGGCAAGAGTACCCTTCTGGCTATGGTCCCCCAGCAAGAAGATGCCTCTCGAAGCGTACGCGTATTTTTTTCGTTCCTTCCAGACTGAGACCCGTCCGGTGAAGCAGGCGGTTCCCTCCGCTCCGCATTCCTCTTCCAAGCCCAAACGGCAATGGAAACCCAAGGTCTCCTCCAAACCTAAGGCTTCCAAGCCTTCATTGGCATGACTCGCCGAACCCAGGTCCCCAGTCGGCTGTGGGTGGCCGTCTGCGTCACTACCACAGCGTCTGGGAGGATTCAGTGGCGGAAGGGTACAGGATTCCTTTCACTTCTCTTCCTCCCTTTTGGTTTTTTCCCTCTCATGCACCCCAGGACGTAGAGAAACGCCATCTGTTCAATGGCGCTATCCAGGCCCTTCTAGACAAGGATGTTCTGGAACCTGTTCCAATTCGGGACAGAGGTATGGGTTTTTACTCAAACCTCTTTGTGGTCTCCAAGAAGGACGGTGGCTGTTGTGCCATTTTGAATTTGAAGGATCTCCATTCCTTTCTCATGGATGAGGTGGCTCACCAGATCGGCCTGCAGGGTTTCTGCAGTTCTGGCTCATGATCCAGTTCCAGCCAACAAGCTGTCCTCTCTAGTGGGGAAGTTCATTTGCATCATAGAAGCGGTCCCATTTGCCATGTGTCACACCAGGAAACTCCAGAGGTTTGTGATCCAGGTGTTCAGGGGTCAGTCGGACCTTCTGAAGATGTCAGTATCCCTCCCTCTGCATGTGGAACTGAGTTTGTTGTGGTGGCTCGACTTCTCCAATCTGCTGAAGGGCAAGTCCTTCCTGGTATCCTTCTGGACCACGGTGACAGCGGATGTCAGTCTCTCTCCGGCTGGGGAGCAGTCCTGGGTCGCCTGAGTGCTCGGGGTCAGTGGTTTCCGGAGAAATCTCTCCTTCCCATCAATGTGTTGGAGCTTAAGGTGATATTTCATGCCCGTTGCCATTTGACACCCCAGCTGGAAGAATGCCCAGTCCGGTTCCAGTTCGACAATGCCATGGCCGTTGCTTACATCAACAAGTAGGGAGGAACAAGAAGTGTCGCCGCTTGGTTAGAGATCAAGTCTATTTTGCCCTGGGCAGAAGAACATGTTTCTACCATATGAGCAGTGCACATTCCCGGCATAGACAACGTCATGGCAGATTTCCTCAGTCGACACACTGTGGACAGCGGATAGTGGGAACTGCACCCAGAGGTGTTCCTCTAGCTCTAGTGGTGGATGCCATGTCCATTTTTGTGTTATTTCCTCCGGCTTATATCTTTCCTCCCCTCCTCATGTTGCACAGGGTGTTACGGAAATTGAGACTGGACCACTGTGCAGTCATTCTAATTGCTCCGTACTGGCCTCGACAGGCTTGGTTCCCGGAGCTTCTGAATCTGCCATTCTGGCTTCCTTGCCGTCCGTATCTTCTTCTACAGGGTTACCTGTGGAAGGCGCATGTTCATCGTCTAGTTTTGACGGCTTGGAAATTGAATCCTCAATACTGAAGAAGAAAGGGTTTTCTTCTGGTGTGGTGGCTACTATGCTTAGTGCCCGCAGACTTGTTTCTTCTAAGGCCTACCGTTGTGTCTGGTCAACCTTTCTATCTTGGTGTGCTGATAAGGACCTTTCTCAGGATTTTGATCTGCCTACGGTCCTGGCTTTCTTGCAGGATGATGTGGATAAGGGCCTCCGCTTCAGTTCCCTTAAGGTTCAGACTTGTGCTCTCTCTTTGAGTCCTTGGCTACTATTCCTCTACGCCTACTGACATGGAAAATGGCCTTTCTCCTGGCTATCGTGTCTGTTCGCAATGTCGCAAAGCTACATGCTCTGTCTTGTAGACCATCCTTTTTATTGTTTCGCAAAGACAAGGCAGTGCTTCGCATTTCTCAGGAGTTTCTTCCAAAGGTGGTCTCTGAGTTCCACATTAATCAGGAGATTGTGGTGCCTTCTTTCTGCCATGACCCTACCTCTGACAAGGAGAGGAATCCCCATTTGTTAGATGTGGTGCATTGTCTCAAGTTTTATGTACATCACACTGAGTCCATTAGACAGTCTGACGCGCTGTTTGTCATTCCTGAGGGCCCCGGGGCAGGGAGATCTGCATCCAAAGTGACAATTGCGTATTGGCTCAAGTCAACTATTCATAAGGCTTACGAGCTAAGGAAGAAGCCTGTTCCCTTTCGGGTCACGGCTCATTCTATTAGATCTATTGGGGCTTTTTGGGTTTACAAGAATCAGGCCTCCGCTGATCAGTTGTGCAAGGATGCCACTTGGTCGTCTGTGCACACCCTTTCGAAGCACTACCGTGTTGATGTGCTGGCATCGGCTGACGCCAGCTTTGGGAGGAAGATCCTGGACGCTGCCTTGCCAGTCTAGGATCGTCTTTTGGCTTCCTTCACTAATGAGCCCTGTTGGCTGTAGTTCAGTGTGCTGTGGTGTTGCTACCCCTGTTTAGTGTCCGTTGACACTTCATTTGTTTTTTGTTGGGCTATCTCTGATTTGATGGTTCATATCTGCTCTGGTGACTTTGGGGGCCTTGTGCCTGGTCCTTACCTTACTTTCTGCCTCTGGGAAACTCAGTGGTTGGACATCCCAAAGTTACCAGTAACCTGTATTGGACGACAGAGGAAAGAGGATTTTAGTCTTACCTGTTAAATCCTTTTCTCTTAGTCCATACAGGTTACTGGTCTCCCACCCTGTTAAGGGACCATGCTTGGCTCTCCTGTGGCAGACCGTGGGGGTCCTTCGGGGTCATGCTCACAGGAGTCTTCTTTCCCTTCTACTATCTAGTCAATAGTTAGTGTCTCGAATCTTACTGGAGCTGGTTGGCTAGCTGCAGCCAAGGAGGGAAGGTAGGTTGCACCCCCTGCACTCACTTCTAGAATTGTTCCTGCCTAGTTATAGGGGCAGATTGCCTACCCAAAGTTACCAGTAACCTGTATGGACTAAGAGAAAAGGATTTAACGGGTAAGACTAAAATCCTCTTTTGTATATCAAGATGCCACTTCTGGCCACAAAAGTTCTAGAGGGCATTATTCATTCATTTTCTTCCCTCCTGCTTTTTTTTGGGATATCCCCGTGGTTCCTGTATCCCTCAATAATGGAAGAGAAAAGGGGATTTTTTTTACTTAACAATAAATCCTTTTCCTCATTGAGGGATGCAGGGCCTCCCACCCACAGAAAACTAATTCTGTGAGTATGACCTGCTGTTCTTGGTGGCTCTGTTTTTGGTGTCTGTTACCTTCCTGACTCTGCTAAATAAAAAAAAATGGTAGAACGGCAGGAGGAGGTGATAACACCAGGAAGTGGGAGGAGGTTTTTAGTGTTCTGCCTCCTATGGGCACTCTCCAAAAACCCCATGGTGCTTGCGTCCCTCAGTGTACTAAGAGAAAAGGATTTAATCTCCTTATTAAATGGTAATTATACCCTAGGACAGGAGTAAGAAATCTTTAGCACTTCAGCCAACAACTACCTCTATCCTAAAATGTAGGTTCTAATTGAGCAAGCTAAAGTGGAACAATTCTGGGGCAAGCCAACTGCACCACAGAGGACAAATGAAAATGTCCCAAATGTCCATGGTTTAATATAATTTTTTTTTTTTATATATATATTTAATCCCATAAGTGCAATAGAGGTCTCCAATGCATTGTAAAGCAATGTGTTGGACATCCCTCTACCACTAAACTCCTTTTTCAATTAAATTATTTTAATGTTTTAAAGCGGAGCTACCACCTTTAACTTTCGCTTCAATAACTCCCCATGTGGAGACTCACTGCTTAGTAGCGCTAGTCTGCTGAATTATTACCTTGCTTAATAGATTTATCAATTCTTCCAGGGCTGACAGGCAGGACAGATTGCAGACATCTTTCCATGATGACGTCCACAAGCCTGCTCTGTCAGTCCCAGCCGGCTGTAGGAGGCGTTGCTAGGAGCCGTTTGGCTCCGGAAGCGTCTGACAGAGCAGGAGCGCGGACGTCATTATGGCAGGATGTCTGCGATCAGTCCTGCCTGTCAGCCCCGGAAGAATTGATAAATCTATTAAACAAGGTAATAATTCTGGCGACTGGCACTACTAAGCAGCTAGTCACCAGAAGGGGAGTTATTGAAGCTAAAGTTGTTTAAAGCATTACATAATTTGTCTACTTAGGGGAGAGACACATCCAGGGGCAGGCATTAAAGAGGAGTTACTACTCCCATTGGGTGATTCATCATGCAGGGAGTTGGGCTGCCCCCACTATCCAGCCCACCCACAACTATACAACCTACCTACCTACCAAAAAAACAAAATGGCTGCCACTTGATCCTACACCACAGACAAACACACATACACTAGCCAACTCAGGAAAGAAAAAGCACAAACACCAAACACATATATACTTTGACACAAACAGTCACTCACTCTGACTCCCAGTGGCCTCAGCAGGACCTGTAGTACAGCCACTGAAGGGAAGCTGCAACACCAGGGGAACAACATGGCACTCAAAGGGTTAAGGTAGGTCTTCATTGCAGAATTATTTCTTCACTGTCATCATTTGCCATACAACACAGAGGACAGGCAGCCATCTGGTACACACTTAACCCACTGACTGCCACAGTGTTGTGTATCAAGTTTTACCCCTCAGGGAGTGTGTTCAAACACCTCACACTGTAAACTTGCATTTCCCTCCCAATTCTCCTCCTTCCCCAGCCTATTACTAACACTTTTCCACATTTCTGTTAAGCCCCACCCACTTTTGCCCCATTGGTGTCTCCACATCAGCTCCAGGGACTCCACAAGTCAAAGTTCCCAGGTATGAATACACTTCCCACTGCTATTTAACTCTGATATGCCACCCTATACCTTAACCCTTTGAGTGCCAGAGGGGTGCACAACGCATTGCAATGCACTCTGGCATTCAAAGGGTTAACATGCTGCCATAACCCTCTTTTTATTTTCTGATTTCCATTTGCACAACCCAAACACACACAGGCACAATGCTTCAATTCTGGCCCAAAGTAAAGGAGAAATAAAATACAACATGGCATATCTCCCAAGTCTCCCCCTCTTTAGGATATATTACTGCTTCATACCTCCCAAGTGTCTCTCTTTAGGAAATATTAGTGCCACATGTCTGTGTTTATCAGTGTGTCTACATTTCACAAATGTATGTCCAACTGTCATAGCATGACGGGCAACGCCATCTTACGTTGCTAGTTTATAATATTTAAAGTAGGCCTTTAGTTCACTCTGGTATGTAAAGTGGACTAAAAAAATTTAAGGTCAATGCCTTTTATCCTTTGAGAATTAAGTTGCATACCCCTCTGGCACTCAAAGGGTTAAAAATTGTGAATCAAAACAACTAACAGTAGACTACAACAGAAATCAAATCAAAAAAATCTGTGGTATGTAAGTGCTGCCTGATGGACACCATCTGTTAAATAAAGGCACTTTTGCTTAGAGTACATTTTCCCATTTTAACAGCTGTCTTAAAATAAAGACCATCTGATTCAGATGGAATTCATTTAACTCTTTGGATTATCGAGATGTCTCCAATGCATTGTGCTAGTTATTCCAGAATAATAGTTTAATGAACTCTTCAAACTGCTGGACATTTATGCATTGTTCTCTTTCTAGAGGCAAAAATAATATCCAAAAAAACAGATTCTAAGGGTGAGATTTTCTATTGCGGTTCCATAATCTGCTGGCAGAAGTAGGTCAAAAGCATCAAGTATCGGTGCTATACATGCAGATATAATGTGAGTTATCTTGTATAATAGTCTCTTACATCCTATGTGGAACACAGTAACTATGAGGTAAACTCTCCTCCTTAAGGAGGGCAGGGCACTGAACAAAAGAGGTCTCTAGAAGGAAAATGCTGGGGCCACTTATTACTGATCAAGAGCTAGCTTGGGTTAAAAACCCTTATGTCTTCCGTGGCATCTATTTCCTCATCTATTCTGGGGGTCCTCTATTCTTGGTGACCCATGCCACCCCTTAAGACAAGTTGATCCTGTTTTTCACTGTCGTCCAAGATAACTCACAGGTACCATGGGGAGGCGACAGCTCCTCCCAGTGTGCTGAAACAATTCTAGAAGAAGTGCAGGGGTTGAGCCTCCCCCTCCTCCATATAAGGCTATCTAGCCAATCCCTGACCAGATAGATTTGTTCCAAGTCCTGGTTAGATGGCTGAGAACAGTTCTGCTTAGTTTTTAGTTACTTTATTATTTTTTGTTGGACATGGGGTGTTCAAATTCCCCCATTAGTCGGATTACCATTACTGGCTTCCCCTGTGATCAGGCGCTGTTGTGGACCATTTGCAGCCCTGGGAGAGCAGTCTTTCTGAGGCTTCTTCCTTCCTAATAGTAATCTGAAGAAAGAAGACCTGCAAAACAGGTGAGCAACCCTTTGAGTGCCATGGTCCACTTGTCCCACACTTCCCCTCCGCACAGAGGTCTTTCTGGAGTTCTTTATAACTCCTGCACTCATGTTGGGTAATTTATCTGTCTGTTCTCTGGGTCTATGGCGCATTTGGGGCTCTTTTGTGGTAATTAACACCTTTCCTGCCATTTTTATTGGTGGTTTGTAAGTCTTCTATTTTTCCCTTTGGATTCATGAGTTTTTATTGTTTATTATATGTTCTATTTGTGTTTTGGGGGTTTTTATTCACTTTTCAAAACTTTGAGAACATTTGAATTCCGCGCCTTTAAGAGCGGACTTTATCGCACAGCCGCACTTGCTCCATTGACTTCTATGGGACAGACTGCATTGGGACATATTACTGCAGCCGTTCCACTTACAGAGTTGAGTTGAGAGAGGGCTCATTCTTCTGGTCTCCCCTTGTCCTGCAGTCACATCCTTAGTGTCTTGGGGGTCCCTGGGGGTTCAGGCACTGCTTTTTAGGTACCCCAAAGAGTGAACTACATTTCACATAATAACCGCTATGTGGGCTTTTCTCTGATTGGCTCTGAGTTCAAATGTCACCTAAATATCCCCCCCCCCACAAAAAAAAATGAAATTGTGCCCCCCCCAAACAAAATATAAATGCTGCCCCCACACACAACAGTCCTAAAAAGGACTTTTGGGTCTTGATAGAGTTCCAACACTTTTATTCTCCCTACACTGACTTTCCCTTCCTATCCTCATCTCTCCCTGGCTAAGACTGAGCCGAACTCGCTGGTCGGGTGCTATACAGCACCCGATCACGGGTTCTGGCCAGCCAATCAGTGTAATGCCAGCAGCCAACATGGCTGCTGGCATTACACTGATGTCAGAGCCTCCCCGCACGTTTATTGGCTGCGCAGCAGCCTCGAAACGTGCGGGGAGGAGACCCGAACATGGCGGGCGAGCACATGCGGTACTCGTACGAGTACCGCCATGTGCCGAGCAGAGCGATGCTCGAGCATCACTAATATTCAATACTTTATCCTAGAGCAAGACGGTTGGGTACTGAATCTAATGTAATACTCTCTGGTACCTTCTCCTGTTCTGCACTTCTTTGGCATGAGATTTTAAGAGTTTCCACAGCAAGATGATCTCTTCATGTTACTCAAGCAATAACCTGACCATTTGCAACAGTAAGCAATTACATGATGGTCCTAGGTCACCTGGTTTCCTCTCTGGAAGCAGTCCGCTATGCTCAATTCCACACAAGTGATTTACAGTTTCTTAGGAGATAGTCAAGGCAATGTTGCCACCTGTCTAATGCCAGGTCCCTGTCTCAGAGAGCGAAGGAGGACCTTTGTTGGTGCTTTTACCATCCTCGCCTAACTCTAGGATGTCCATTTGTTAAACCAGAATTGGTGAATGTCATCATGAGTACCAGCCTGACAGATTGGGGAGCCACCCTGTGTCATCTAACAGTGCAGGGCTGCTGGACCAGGAAAGAGAGTCTTTTTCCAATCAGTATTCTGGAGATACTCACCATTCGACCGGTCCTATGTGCTGTAGGGTGAAGCGGTGAGGTTCCAATCGGACAATGCGACAACAATTGCATATATAAATCACCAAGGAGGAACCATAAGTTCCTTGTGGAGAGATCTGACAATTTCAGTGGCATAAAATCACTTCCCAGGAGTAGAAAAATGTGGTTGCGACATTCTATCTGTATCCCCAAAATTGTTAGCTCAGTTAGAATGTGTTAATGCTGGTGTCTCCCATTAGTGGATTTTTATGGTGTTTCACAAAAACTGTCAGGTTCCACTCCTCTGCACCAAGAAGGACCCTGTAGTGTTTGCCATGGACAAGATGTCCATTCCATGGACCTTCCATTTGGCTCACATGTTTCTACCATTTCCCATGATTCTTAGGGTGGTTAGGAAGATCAGGATGAAGTGGGTGGGTCCAGGAAACAGATGGGAAGACAGGCAATAGCAGAGCTGGAGTAAATGGAGACGATGTGTACAGGTAAACAGGCATAGCTGCTAAGAGCAGACCAGGACTTTCCGAATGAGATTCTTACACTTTCAACACACACAGCCATTTCAAAAATTTGACTCTCTTTTTTTCTTATACAAAGTAAACAGAAACAAGTCTGCTCATCAAATTATGACTTTTACCAATTAATAACCTACGACTTACTATAGATAACAAACAGTGGTGTTTAATTACATGTTTTGGCCACAACCCTGATAAGCTTACCCTCCATTTCAAGGCACCCCAGATTTTTGCAAATCCCTATCTGCATCAAATCCAAGTGAACATGTATTTAATATAATGCAATTAAAAAACCAGTGATACCACATTACCTCTACTGTGTGCAAAACCCTTGTGAGGGGAGTAAGGGAGGTATTTATAATTGGTTCCGTCCCTCTTGGGTGGTAGCTTCCGGTCTATTCAGTTTGTAGCATTAATTAGGGAAGATATAAATACCGAGGTTTGGAAAATCCTCCAGTGGGCCGAAACTCATGTGCTGACCCTCTTTGCGGTTCAAATTCCAGGTGTAGAAAATGTAGTTGCATCCTAGTTGCTGCACTCTGGCCCACTCAGGTCTGTTTTATGGATCTTATCAATCTGTCCATAGTGGAGTCTTTTCACCTCCCCTTAAAGCTGGACCTTCTGACCCAGAGCCTGTATGCCACCCTCAGGTGTAGAAAATGGCTTTGATGTCTTGGCACTTTTTTGTGCTTTGCCACAAGTGTATTGTTTTATTGACAGATGTGCAGAATGTTGTGCATGCCTACCCAGTCTATCAGGATCCCACTTTTCAATGTCTGTGTCTGTTCGGCGGTTGGCCGAACTTCATACTTTTGGCTTTTAAGCCTCCTTTTCTGTTTTTCCACTCTGATAGGGTTGTTTTGCAGACTTCTACAGAACTTGTCTCTGACTTTCTCATTAACCAGGAACTTGTTCTTCCTTCTCTCTATCTTGCTCCATCTAACAGATGGGAGTTTTTGGATGTAGTTAGGTGCTTGAAGTACGAAGTTCATCACACACACACAGCCTTTTTGAAAATCGTATTCCCTTTTTGTCATTCCTGAGGGTTCACCTGCAGGCCAGGCTGTGCCTAATGTTCAGTGGATTCTTAGATTAAGGCAATGATTCCCCAGGCACATGTTCTGAGGAAGAGGGTAAGTGTGGGTGAAATGTCCATTGTGTTCCCGAGAAATAAATCTGTTAAAAAACATGTTGGAAAATCTGTTTTAAACAAACTCCTTAAAATGTTATCCTTTTTCACCTACTGCCAAAATGTTTTCTCAATTTTTCTTAATGGCTAAAAAGATCCCACTTGTTTACTTTCGTGAAATTCATGTTTTCACACCAAAAATGTTATATTTCCTGGAAGTGAAACACAAAACTAAGCAGCTTGAGACAAAGAGAGGGTGCTAGGCAACTTTCAGTGATTTATATATCCGAATAAGGACAGCAGAGGCTAAGACTGTTGGCTAAGAGGATGAGCAGCTATCTAAAGAAAAAAGGAGGAGCAGCTGGAAGGACCATAATGCATCCAGCAAGTCAGAGGAGGAAGAAGTGACCACCACCAGCATAGAAGGGACTGGGACCCCTGATTTCCCAAACCCAATGATGCTCAGTCCCCCTATGTCGTCCCTTGGGATCTGGGGACATTTGTCTCATCGTCCGCAAAGGCACATGAAGAAGTAGGTAGCAGTGTGAGCAGTACAGGTCAGCTACCTATGCTACTGCTGCCAGTGTGCCTTCTGATACTCAGGAGGAGGAGATGATGGCAAGTGGGACAGCAGGGGAGCCTAAGTAACACTTGCCAACCCCAAGCAGTCCCAATATCCCTCTGACCCTGTGATTCCCTTTCCCTTGGCATTATGACTCTGGGACCTGATGCTGAGGAAGACAGAACTGGCTAGCAGCAGTATTAGCATCAGCACAAATCAGCTACCAGTGCCTGCTGCTAGTGCTCCCAGTCTGCCTTCTTCAACTCAAGAAGAGATGGCAAGTGTTACAGTAGAGGATCCTCTGTCACATTTGTCATCATCAACAACCAGTGAGACTTTTATAGAGCAAGAGCAGCAGCAAGGGACTGTTGGTGGTAATGATGAGGGTGATGGTGGAGCAGCTGTGGTGGAAGAAAAATGCATGGCCTTTTTAGCAGAAAGTGAGCAGGAATGGGAGACAGATATGCACATGGGGATGGTCATCACCACCTCTACCAGCAGGGAGGTTGCAGAATTTGCTGCTGCTGTAATTCCTGCTGCTGCTGAGTTGCAAGGGCAGCAGGGTGAGAAGAAGCAGGCTACTGTGTCACGGACCACCATCGCCACTGTGGGAATGGGGTCCAGGAGTAATTGTGACATGGGACTAGGACAGGTTCCTCTTTTCAGCAGTACTCCTGTTCATAGTTGTAGTGCTGATTCTGAGGCAGCAGTAACATTCTCTACCCCAGCCAGTGAAGGGGATTGTGGAGAAGAAGAGGCTATTCTTCCTCACCTTCCGCCTCCCTCCTGAGCTCATAGGTGCAGGACTGTGATAAGTCAGTGAATAGGGAAAAGGAGGCAACGTACCTTTGCACAGACGTCCTAACACAAATGCAATACAGACATGGGCACCAAGAGGTGAGGCAAATAGAGAAACCCAGCCTGAGCCTGAAAGTTCAATGGCAAGCAAAAAAACATCAGCTTCTTGCACTCGGGCCTGGGAAGACGTAGCAATGTCTTCTGATGATCCCCCTGTCATTGTTACCTCCTCCACCAGCTGATAGCAATTTTGTAAATACAAGGATGTTACAGTTCGCTTCCACCCATTGCACATTTTGTGGTGTATTGACCATGCATGGTAATGTGGTGAAGTATAATCACAGACATGGAATTAAGCAGCATCTGAGGAGATTCCATCCTGCAGAATAAACTAAGCTGGTGCCAGGGAGGATTCATCATTCTTATTAAGACTGTAAGTTGTCACGTGTCCTTAACAGAGCGGACAAGGGGAATAGTGACAGCAGCAGGTCTCTGGGGGGATAATTAATTTGACACTGCGGACCTAAGCATCAAGGTGTTTGCTTTCAATTGTGCCCATTGTTGATCCCATTCCCTTGGATCTGCCTAATCATCCTGCTGCTTAAACAACTCAGCAGCAACAGCAAAAACAGCAGTGACAAACACCACAATGTCACAAATGCCGCAATCAGACAGTGGTACCACTGGCCACCATAACATGAACTGCTAGCACCAGCTACTAGGGCATATATTTTTTCTTCCTTAGGGCTTCTTCTTTATATAGACCAGAGTCCTACAAAAAAAAAAAAAACATTTTTGGGGGCTTGTTTCTAACAATCCTAAGTCCTACAAATCACTGTTTCCTCAGGGCTTGTTCCTCTAACAATCCTGGGTCCTAAAATCATTACCGTTTCCACATGGATTTTTTTTGTGGGCATGGCTAAGATTAACGAATCTGTGTGAGTGGAATAGCGAATGCGCCTAATGCAAGAACTGCTATTGTGAATTAATTTATACATCTGTGTACTGTTATCGTAGAATGGAATTTTTCATGCGCAATTAAAGAAGCGTTCGGTATTTAACTTCCTGGATTAGAACATGCGCAAAATCTATCTGTGCACAAAAATGCCTTAATCTGATGCGAATGTTTCTTGCATTGTGCCAGAGAGAATCTTCTGTCCCTTAATGTGTCGGAATTTCCCCAATGCTCTCCTGCATTGTTTTTCCTGTGTGGATTCAGTCTGACACAAAGGTGGTGGCTTATGTCAGCCACCAACAACCAGAAGTGGTCAGATGTTCATCTAATCGTCGCTTGAATGGAATCTCATATTCGAACTCTCTCCGCCATTCACCTTACAGGAATGGACAAGGCACCGGTGGACTTTCTCAGTCATAAGTATCTGGATCCTGGAAGAATATATAAGAAAACTAAATGAATAAATAAATAAAAGCATAGATGATAGATGACCAATTAATTAAATGTTTAAACATATTCAATATTGGTTTACTGTTGTAGATCCCATTTCTCAAACAAAAAATTAGCTCATACACTTATTTAGTGCACACTTAAATTAGCGCACACTCACACTTATTTAAATGGTGCTTTTAAGCCACTGAATGCTAGAGAGGTCTCCAATGAACTGCAAGCAGGGCAACCCCTAAACGGGCAACATTTTAATGTCGCACTTTTGATGTGGGTGACATTCTGATGTCGCCCTTTTGATACAAGTGACGCTCTGATGTCACCCTTTTGATGGTCGCAATATAGGTGATGACATTTCAATAGGATACCTTAAATATTAACCCTCCAAATTCCAGTGGGCCAGGGTTCTAACCCTTTTAGTATCTTTGATGCATCAAAAAATATTTCAGCACTATGGGATTTCTTATTCAGCAACTGGTGTCAGCCTGAGAAAATGGTTCCCTATTGGTATGGGTTGACATACCGTAGTGGGTGCCAGGAGTATAACTACCAATGGAACAGGGCTGAGGTGCCAGACAATGTGAAGAGTTGGTCTGTGGCTACATGCAGAACAGTGCTGTGTATGTGTTTTTCTGTGGCTACCAGTGGGATAAGGTTGGGGAAGCAGACAGTGTATACCTATATGGCTAACAAACAAACAGTGGAAAAGTGCTGGGGTGTAAGACAGTGTGTGGGGGTATCTGTGACTACCATCAGGCAATGGTACCAGGATGGAGGTTTAGACAATGTGTGCAGGGATCTGTGACTAGCAGTGGACACTGGAACCAGGCTGTGCGTATTACACAGTGTATGTGGGAATCAGTGACTAGCAGTGGGCAATTAATCCAAGTTGGTAGCTGAGACAGTGTATGTGGGGATCTTTGACTATCAATGGGCAATGGAACTAGATTCAAACAGTGTATGTGGGAATCTGTGACTAGGTTTGGACACAGCAGCCTTAGGGCATAACCTCCTTGCAACTGCTTTCCCTTATATGTACGTACTAGATGAATAGCCCGTGCACACGGGCCATAGTGCCAGGCAGCAATGGCCGCAGTGCAGTAATGCACAGTAGAGACTGCCCGCGCTGCGGCTTATAACGGAGCGGGGCTCTCCAAATTCAGACAGTAGTCCGCAGAGGAGACTACTGTCTGAATTCAGAACTCCCCCTCCGGCGCTGGCAGTCTGTACTGCGCATGACTGCAGTATGCACAGCCGTCTGTACTGCGCATGACAGCTTCTGACAAACATACATTAGCGAATTATTATATAGGCTGGATAGTGGCCTGAGCATATTTACTTCAGCGGAAGACACACATTTTGCAAATTAGATTTTTAGAATTACATTTTAACTCTTTCAATGCCAGATGGGTATACAACACATTGCTTCGCAATGAGTTGTGCACTCAAAGGGTTAAAATGTATGAAAATATCCCTTTAAACTTTTATTTATGATTTTCACAGATGAGTTTTAATTTGTTCCTGAGAAAAGCATGATAACTGTCTTGCTGCCTGCATTCAGATAAATTGATGTTTGAGAGTGAAGCCAGACAATTTCAGTCCAAAGGAATCAGATATCACTTCTAATTTTGTTTAGGAAATGCCTTGGGTTATTCAGGAAGATGGAAAATGTACTAAAATATCTCATCAAATGAAAAACGAAATTATGTCTGTCAAACAGTTTGTACTTTAAGCTATACACATCTTGGTTTGCTAAGTAAAAACAGTGAGATTAGGTTACAAAAAAAGAAATAAAATGTATATATATATATATATATATATATATATATATATATATATAGAAGCATCATGTGACTTAATTTATGTCTGTCTGAGGACAAACACACTCAATTCCCAATACATACAACGTTATACACACAACACAATATGCAAAACTCTGTATGCAATACTCCAACTGCAAAATGGTAAATGCAAAATGCTATACGCCAAATGCAATACGCTATATGCCAAAACAAAATGCAATATGCAAAATACTATATGCAATTTGCAAAACACTATATGCAATGTGTTATATGACAAATACAATACTCAAAGCACTATAGGCAATACACACAATGCAATAAGCTATAAACTATTTGCTATACACAAAACGCCTACAATATACCTAAAATGCTATACGCCAATATCGGCTTTTCACAGGATTTGCATCTCAGGTGTTCCTAGCAAGGCACCCTAGACACCCTAAGCTCCACCCATGGGCACACCTCCACTCCTTACATGACCCCACCATAAGTCCCATCCACTGTTGATCTCTCTATCCTCCAAGGGGTGAAATAATAGCCTATATAGAGGTATAAAACTGGTGCAGGAACACTGAGATTGCTCTGACCACCCATGCAATTCAGACTGTGGTTACGACCAGCACAGCTGAAACTCCCTTCAAAATTTGGAACTCTAGGCAGTTGCCTACTCTGCCTAATGGGAAATCCGTCCCTGCCCACATAGAATAAAAATTTAGGTAACTAGGAAAAGCAATGTTGTCCTGATTAAAATTTCCTTCAAACAACATTGCAGAACCTGCGTAGCCCAAATTCGGAAGGCACCTGTAATAGGGTTTTAGAGAAAAAGGCCCTCAATTCCTTTTGTTGTAATGTGTAAACATGATATGCATTTGTATTGTGACAGTACAGTAGTGGCCAAAAGTTTTGAGAATGACACAAGTATTGGTCTTTACAAAGTTTGCTGCTTCAGTGTTCTTAGATATTATTGTCAGATGTTATTATGGTATACTGAAGTATAATTAGTATAATTACAAGCATTTCATAAGTGTCAAAGGCTTTTATTGACAATTACATTAAGTTTATGTAAAGAATCAATATTTGCAGTGTTGATCCTTCTTTTTCAAGACCTCTGCAATCCACCCTGGCATGCTGTCAATTAACTTCTGGGCCACATTGTGAGTGATGGCAGCCCTTTATTGCATAATCAATGCTTGGAGTTTTTCAGAATTTGTGGGTTTTTGTTTGTCCACCCGCCAATTGAGTATTGACCACAAGTTCTCAATGAGATTAAGGTCTGGGGAGTTTCCTAGCCATGTACCCAAAATGTTTATGTTTTGTTACCAGAGCCACTTAGCTATAACTTTTGCCTTATGGCAAGGTGCTCCATCATGCTGGAAAATGCATTGTTCATCACCAAACTGTTATTGGATGGTTGGAAGAAGTTGTTTTTGAAGGATGTGTTGGTACCATTTTTTATTACTGGCTGTGTTCTTAGACAAAATTGTGAGTAAGCCCACTCTCTTGGCTGAGAAGCAACCCCACACATGAATGGTCTCAGGATGCTTTACTGTTGGTATGACACAGGATTGATGGTAGTACTCACTTTGTCTTGTCCGGATAATCCTTTTTCTGGATGCCCCAAACAACTGGAAAGGGGATTCATCATAGAAAATGACTTTACCCCAGTCCTCAGCAGTAGACTTGTGCACGGGCAAAATTTTCGATTAAATTCGAATTCTGACAATTTTTTTTTTTTCTAATTCGGATGATCCTAATTTTGGACCAGGCCTATTCGATTCGAACGAAATTCTGATCCATTCTGAATTATTCGGCCGAATTTAACATGGCTTAAATTATAGCAGTGCGCCTCCGTGCACGCTGCTATCATTCTTTGCAGACAGGGTGTGCATTTAGAAAAAGATCCATCCCAAAAACAGACATTGGCGTACATTGCCAGTCTGTGCATGTCACCTCTACTCCAGCATGGGATGCCAGTCACAATGCAAACGTCGAACATCGAAAACCCATGCCTGTCATTCAATTTAGCATATGCTCGAACATCGAAACCCCATGCCTGTCATTCAATATAGCATATGCTCGAACATCGAAAACCCATGCCTGTCATTCAATTTAGCATATGCTCGAACATCGAAAACCCATGCCTGTCACATCCTACTCAACATAAGTGGTAGACTCGAACATGGACAAACTACATGTCACATTCTATGTTAGTACATGGGTAAAGGTTAAGGTTTCATTTTCTGCCACCAGCCTCCTACCCTACTGTCCCTCTTTAGTACCCAAATTCCTCTCTCTCGTTTTCCTATCCTGATTTCCCCTCATATCAGATAAGTCTATGTGTATATACATTGTAGTGTTTCATACTACATCAAGAATAAACATCAATGATTGTTTAAACTGCAGTATGTGTGTCTAAACTAATTTGTGTATTGAAAATACATTAACCCCATCATGACTAGTGACTTACCAGGTACGTCCCGCAAAAACTGTCACTTAGTGACAGAGGACGTACCTGGTAAGTCCCGAAAGTCATTCGCTAGAATGAAGAAGAAGAAAAATCCGTCATTAAGTGACGGGCGCGTGCTCGCGCGGCCGGTCATTAAGGGGTTAATCTTGTGCTAAATCATCACCTCACTTAACCCTTCTCGGAGACTGACAGAATTGGAACTAAGTGCCAACTTGCCTTTGATTCGAGGATCGCAAATTGTGGCAAGCATTAACTCAGGACAATTGTCCATGCGCTCTTCCGTGCGCCGAGTAAGTTCCTTCTTCAACCTCGTTAGAAGGACAGCAACATCTGGAAGTATATTACCCTCAGCACCAGGCAAGCGCTCCCTATGGGAAAGGAAATCATCCAATTTTAAGGAGAGGTGCGTGAAGTGGGGAATGACTTCTGCCAGACTAGCGTTCTCTTTGCTCAAAAGTTCCGTCAAAGCACGGAAAGGCGTAAGGACTGTCACTACCTGTTCCATCAGGGCCCAGTCAGCCCTGCCCAGTGTTCTGTTACTGCCAATGAAATGGTGACATGACATTGCATGAATTGCCTTTTTCTGCTCCAGGATACACTCTAGCATATCTAAGGTGGAGTTCCACCTGGTCCCAACATCTTGTTTTAGGCGGTGCTCTGGGAGGTCTGCCTTTTCTGTTCCTCCCTGAGTAGCTGGCCATCTTTGACGCTCCGATGGAAGTGGCCAGAAATTTGTCGGCACGACTCCAGAAGTGCTGACAACCTTCCAGTGTTACTGCCATACTCAAGAGCAGCCTTCACTACTAGATGCAGAACATGCGCTGAGCAGCGCACACCCACAAATCTGCCATCCCTGAGAGCCTTGATCATGTTAGCTGCACCATCAGTAACCACAAACCCCATTTGCGCCTGTGTGCCTGCCTGCTCCCCTAGCCATTGCGCCACCATGTTCTGCAGTGCTTTGCGAATGTTATCTGAGTTGTGCTGCTGATCCATTACCTCAGCATGGAGGAGGAAAGAGCGGTGCCCTGCCTGCTTGACTACTGCACCTGAACTTGTTGTTGCTATCAGTGTGTCTTGCAACACATTGGGCTGCCACCAATGTGCCGTCAATGACAGGAAGCCATGCTGGCCACTCGGAGCACTCCATAAGTCAGTGGTAAAGTGCACTGACTGGCCACCAGCCTTTCCTAGCAGTTCCTTCAAAAGACCAACGCACGACTGGTACAGTGAGGGCACTATAGTTCTACTAAATGTGGTGCGGGATGGAATTTTATATCGGGGTGCAACAACCTCCATAAGTTGATGGAAGGGCTCCCCGTCCACCAAATTGAAAGTTGCACCCCCAACGGCTATGAGCTGTGCAATGAGGCGTGTAATTTTCCTGGACTGCTGTCTGCACATCCCCTTGGAATTAAACCCAGTGTGGCCTGTATTGACTTTGGGATGGGCTGTGGCTGTCTACTGCTTTTACTAGGACCAGATGTGGCATGATCTCCCTGCCCTTTTTCCTGCCTACTGGTGGTGAGTGTTACACTGTTAAATGTAGTAGTGCCACCACGTTCTGCACTCATCTGGTCCTAGTAAAAGCAGTAGACAGTCACAGCCCATCCCAAAGTCAATACAGGCCACACTGGAAGATTTTGGTGGGTTTAATTCCAAGGGGATGTGCAGACAGCAGTGGTAGTGGTTCAGGTGTTTGTTCATCCCAGAGGTGGAAAGATGACCCAACACCCTCCCACGGCTGACTTCCTTGCCACACAATTTACATTTTGCTAGCCGGCCATCGCCAAGTGTCACAAAATGGTCCAACGCTTTGGAGCGACGGATGACTTTGGAAGGTGGTGAAGAAGAAACTGAGGTGACACTTTCTTCATCTTCACATGCTGAAGCAACCTCACTATGCTTTTTTTTTCTACATACCTTTACAGGGTTACTAGTAGACCGAAAGATGGCAGCAGGGATGTCGGGACTGGGATTGGAGGAGGGTGGAGTAACACTGGTGGCAGAGACACTAGCAGCTACTACCTGCCTGGGAGACTAATTTGGAACTGGAGAGTCAGGTGGTGAGTTTTCATCAATAGAAGACAGAATTGTAGCTGGAGAAACAGGAGGAGTACTATGGGCAGCAGTGGAAAAATGGAGCTCAGGAGAATAATCAAGGTCAGTGGAAAAATCGTGGTCCTGGTCGAAAGTAGTCAAAACTTTTGGAAATTTGTCGAATGCCGAAACTTCCAAAAGTTTAGACGAATTTCGGTCCTGGGCTGTTCGGAGTCGGATCATTTTTCTCGAATGACCCTTGAGTTTTGGATTGGCCGAATGTCTCCGAATGACCCCATTTTCGATGAAATCCGAATGTCTCCGAATCAGTTCGCACAAATCTACTCAGCAGTCCAATCCCTGTACCTTCTGCAGAATATAATATATATTGCTGGTATTTTTTCACTGCACAGGCATTTGAGTAGCTGTGCTTGCAAAAATGCCATCGGCAACATTTGGATCGAGCCCTAAATCCATTGAGTACTTACTCTTCCTTTTGTTATTCATATAACCAGTAGCAGATCAATGTTTAAAGTTGGAAAAACTCAAAATATATGCTGATACATCTTTAATTTTTATTATGAATATTATCTTTAACCCATTGGGTGACAGATTAGGAATTAGATCATTGTTTTTTTTTTCTTTAATGTTAGAATAACTTTTGTACTGGTTTTCACACTGCTTGATAAATCCATCCCAAAATGTCAATATTATTACTGTTAGTTTTTTTAATGCTCTAAGGAGCAGTGGATTTTGCAGCACGTTGTGAAGCAATACATTACACACACACACACACACACACACACACACACACACACACACACACACACACACACACACACTCACCCCTGATCCTTAAAGGGTTACAGTATTCCAAAGGGCCAATGTGAACCAATGGTAGATCCTGTAACAGGAAGTGCAATGTCATAGGAGGCATTGTCATGTATCAACCATGTATTTCCTGCTTTGCTTATACAAACAAGATAATTGATAGGCCATCCTATAATTTGACACATTAAAGGGCTTATATGGATGAGTAAAGGAAACAAACAGAATAATAATTAAACTAATGTGGAAAGGATCCAAAATATCCACCAAAGTTACAGATCATACATGTATACTGTGAAGGTTTTAATTTCCAGGATGATTCAGCAGTTTTAACCCTTTGACTGCCAGAGAGGTATCCAAAACCAATTGCACTATAGGGGACCAAAAAAAATCCCAAATTCCCATAGTGTTTTGAGGACTCTTTAGATTCCAAAGTAAGTAGATACACAGTATTACAGCGAATCACAGATTTATTAGCAATAATCATAGCAATACTTAGCCAGTGATCTCATTGCATACGGGAGAGCCCCTGATAGGTCTGACCACTGCCCATTCAATCCTCCACGTAAACATCAGGACACGTCAAGCAGCGTTCCAGCTGAAGCTCTTAAAAGCCCCTACAACAACTAGCAATTTATACCCTCTATCACAGCCCGATCAGGATGTTTTATCCTATCAGGTTTCACAGTTGTTGTCAACAACCTACGTCACAATTAGTTACATGCCCAACTCGTGCCCTGCTGCTGAGAGGGTTAAAGTAAACACCTATGTCACAACACGTGTTCTGCAGGCTGCAAACTCAGCGCTTATTGCTCTAACTACATAACCCTGAAGCTGTTACATTAAGTAACACAATGAAGGCAGAAGCTTATAATAAACATATTATTCATAGAAGACTTGTAAGAAACACAAGAACCCCTTATTAACCCCTTCTTGCTTGGAATGGGACAATGGTTTAAGTAGAGCTTTTACCTAATTGTCTCCAATGAATTGTGAAAGGGTTAAAAAGCTCCTTTTAAGTCAATGGGGAATTACATTTGTTCCCTGTACTGCACTTACTTAACCAAAAAGGACGTAATAGGCCAATTTCGTACAGGTGAGAAAACTGTTGCAGCCCCCTGCTACGTAGGTGGTATCACTAACTTCTCTGTTGCATTACACAGATGATCTGGATGCAAGAGAGGAAATGCTTTATGTCTAGCCCATGTGTCTGATAACTACATAGATTGGCCGTTTAATTGGACAGGGGTTATGTGTAAGGTCTGCTGGTGGCCCCATAGGCCTATAGGCAAACTTTAGTTATCATACTTACTGCAGCTTAACTGCAGTATACTGGACTTTGGTGCACTGACACAAGGCAACAGTTACCCTTGTGAATGGCACCATAGTCCAACATATGGCGTTTCATCATGGGTGACATGACAACACTGCAACACTGTGTTGGTGACACCCATGTGAAAGGGGTCTTAGCGGGTTTTAGGGTTCTTTTACATGGGTGATTTGAAAATGACATGTTTGTAGCACAACTTTTTAGTAACAGCTGAAATGTTGGTGTATCTAATTCTCTCAATAAAAACAGAAGTGACAAAATTGCAGGGGAATGCAGCTACCTGTGGTAGATGAGCAATGTCAATGTAATTCTCTTGGAAACCATATAACATATAAGTACATGAGTTATTGTACTGTTGGAGGAAAACTGCAGCATCCTTCATCACTCACATGCATATTGCCAGTGTGAAATTATCCAAAAGGTGCAATGATTCTTGACTCATTTTTCCCCTGATTTCCAGTCACTGCAACAGTGTTTCCCATTTGAAAGGAGCCCTTTTCTAAACATTAACCCCTTAAGGACTGACCACACATAAGGACCACAGACCTTTTTTTTTTTCTGCAATCGATTCAGGGATCCCCAAGCTGGGGGCCCCCAGAATTCAAGGACATACATGTACGTCATGGGGCACTTTCTACCTATGAAGTACATGTACTTCCTTAGTCCTTAAGGTGGTGGTTTATTATTATGTGATGTGTTCTCTTTAGCTAAACTCACATGGATGATTTGACTGAGATGAGATACAACATCATCAAACCATCCGTGAAAGTTATAAAGGTAGTCCCTACATATCCCTGGTGATGCCATCTCTGGGGGTAGCATTACAGATTTGACGTAGATGGCTGTCCCATGGGACGTAAGCCAAGTGTTTTTGGCTGACAGCCACATGAACTAGCCATTGACTAGATCATTGCAGTAAGCAAACTCATCAATCGAATTATCCGCGTAATCTCATAATAGGGGGGCCAATATGACAAGGTGCTGCTAAAATTTTCCTGAGTTCTTTGTTGAGCACAGGAAAGTTTCAGCAAACAGTGTTTGGGCTGTGTGATTTGTGGAAAAAAATGCCAATTTGAATAGAGCAATCTGCAGCAATGGGGGAATGGTTGGCGCTTTTAACAAAGTATACAAAATACTGTGTTAAAAAGTCTGTGTGACCTAGGTCTTTAAGATTTTTTTTTTTTTTTTTACTAGATTTTTGCTTCTATTACCACATCTGTACGTAGCAGCATTATAAACTTACAGCCTCCTACAAGGCTTATCCTCCTCAGAGCTGGATCTGTGAGCTCCAAACCAGCAACTAATGAAACCACCTACACATTCAATAGGAATGAGCCTGTCTCTTGCAGGAGGCGAAACAAGAAGCTGGGGGTGGGAGTAATTTTACAAAGCTGACATTCTTAGGAGTCGGAATAGCAGTGAGTGCTAACAAATATTTTTTCATTAGATGCCCTTTGAATAATACATTTAGCAACAACGCATGCATTTACAAAATTAAAGTAACATTAAAAAGATTAGCAAAAAAAGCAGTAATAATTTGAATTTAAAAAGTAATGGTTGCAAAGCATGTAAGTCACAATCATTGTAAATCATCCAAGGAGTTAAATATATGTGTTTGGAAGTAACTATACCCATTAAAATGCATTTAAAAAAGTATTTGCTTCAAGATAAACAGAAATAAACACGAACATATGCTTTTGGAACTATTACTATTGCAAAATACAAACATGCATTGTAGAGATTAGCTGAGTTTTTAGGAATGCATATAGCACCAGGAAAAGTGTGGAATAACTAATGTCTCATGTTCCCTAAGCATTCTAGATGACTGCCGATAATCACGCCATTTAAATTCATTATGTCGTAACAAAAACATTTTTGTAATGAGGCATTAAATTAAATATATTTTATAGATTTGTTTTCATTGTTTCTTTGAAAATAATCTACTGTTGCGATTTTGAGAAGCAAGATTTCGGTTTGAACCTTTTGCGTGCCAGAGTGGTACGCAACGCATTGCAAAGCAATGGCACTCTGGCACTCAAAGGGTTAAGAAACTATACTCAAGATCAAAAATTAAAAAATGCTAGAAATGTATGAGGAAGTCCAAAAAGTACAGAAATATCTCTCATATCTGTTGGTTCACAACAATCAGCTAGAACTGATGTCATGCAAGAGCAAGAACCAAGCTAAGAAGTGAGACTGAGGCTTATGTACTAAGCAAATGGGGAAATTATGGAACAAACCATCTACACCTTGCACCCTGGGCAAACATATATTTCCAAAACTCCATTGAGTTAACTTCGCTTCTAACCATTTCCCGTTTTCTTTGTCCTCTATAGTGCAGTTGGTTTGCTCCAGAATTGCCCTAGTTCTTTTTAGTGCATCAGCCGTATTTGTACAACATAACACTATTCAAAGTGTTAACGCTTATTGATGTTAAAATTTGGTCATTTAGCTTGAACAGCGAGTGAAGAAGAGCTTCAAGTTACATTAGGGAATAAGTATAAAGAGCGGAGCAATGCTGGGCCAAACCATCTGAGAAGCAATTCATTGAAGGACTCTCTCACATTCAGTAGGATAATTCTGATTTAAATCTCTGGGGATTTTTAGCTTTTTCCTTATTGAGCAGTTGGTATGCCCTAACATTCCTCCACTTTTTCTTTAATAGATATATCCCAATGTAATTATCTCTTCAGCTGATGCCCACAAAGGGTGGCCAGTTGTCGGTGTCAAAGAGCACTGCAAACCTCCAATGCTGACAATGTGAATAATCTGCAAGCCAGCCTCCTATGTATATCTCTCGTGTTGCAAGAGCCTGAGAACATGTGAGTGGGAGTCACCCTTTTGTTAGGCAAGATGGAGAAGTATGTTATGTTCTTCATAGGTTGCCAATGTGAGCATAGCCTAGAACAGAGATTATGACAATCTAAATGCAGTAAATCACTTTTCTCAGGGTGATACTCTCCTTTAATCCTTCAGTATTACCCAAGCAAACTTTGTTTATTAACTAACTTTAACTAACTTACAATCTTAAACAAACACTCTGCATAAGACTTTTATCTCTAGTTAATCAACCTTGTGGGGCTGGACTATTGTTACCAACTCTTTTCAACTGGAGATTATAATGGATAAAACAGAAAAGATTTTTACTGAATCAATTTCTACACTGCTTGCTGATTTTTAACAGCAATTTATTCATGTAGTTGGACATACTTGAAAATGAGAGAAATCTCAATGTATTCTTTCTAGTAAAACACTTTCCAAGTAAACAGATTGATAGATAGGACAGATTGATAGATAGATAGATAGATAGATAGATAGATAGATAGATAGATAGATAGATAGATAGAAATATGGATGTAGCTGAATAATGCACTAAAACAATAAACATAATACAAATATAAGCATATGTGTATCTTGGAGACCTAACAATTTGTATTTAATCCATTGGATGCTAAAGATATGTCCAACACATTCTTTCTATTAGGTTAGTTGTCTCCTTGTTTCCAGTGTGTCAAGTGTCTATATGAGTGTTGTCTTACCATAATATATATTGTTCTTTTTATAGAGAAGTGAGTTCTTCATACTTCAATCAGTAGACTGGTAGGTCTCTCTCCAGAGGCTATAGACATTGTCCCACTGTCCTAGGTAGTGATTCCGCTATCTCTATGGTCCTCAGTCTCCTCAGTACTCGTTATAAGGATGCAGATGTTGCGCTGGTGGTCAAATGATAATTTAAACAGTAGATAGTCTGGACATCAGACCATAGAGATAGCGGAATCACCATAGCACATGACGGGGTGAGCGACATATACTGGGACTGTGGATATATGAGCTGACTGCCGGAGCCGATCACAAGCCGACCGCTGGAGCTACATGTCGGACATTTGAGACGCCAGGACACAAGAATAAATCCGGTGAGAGGCCAATTGATTACAATTTTGATGCACGTCCCAGTTGTGCTCTGGTGAGCATATTTACATAAGAGGGGATCTCTGTACCCCCATATTGTATTGATTTATACATCTTCTTGCCACCATTCTCCAGTGCGATTCTCGCTTGCCTCATATTGTTTACAAATATACCCTTCACTTGCCGAGCTTTTACTTATTTCATTATCCATCAGAACTTTCTCTGATTACCATCTTTTGATTATATTTTAACCCCAATCTCGATGCAGATTCCTACAATTTCTGTATTACCATTACGTTATTTTTGATACATTTCCTATTCTGATCATCGAATTTATTTATCCTTATGACGTTTATTTATAATATCATGATAATCCCCTTTTGCATTTGCTTCACTGATTAAAGTTTTTGATCTATTGTCACTCTGATTTCTTTGTGCATTATATTGTTGTATGTAACATACTACCCTTAGATCTCTGGTGCGCTGTCTCTCCCCTTTTCTGTTTTTACATGGGTCAAGCTTCCGCTTTCTCCATACTGACTGCAGGCGACAGTCAGGTATCCTCTGCTACATTGCTGACTGCAGGTGTGAGTCAGGTAGCTCCTCACTACGTCGGATCAAGATCCTGTGTCCCTGTTCCTGCTCCTGGTTCCAGCAGAGACTACCAGTGGCTGAGGCCTAATCTCCTGCAGTGTGGCCAGTCTGGGCAACCTACTATTGCTGATAGCAGTGCTTGCTGGCTTAGGACCCTCTGCTTGTTCTTCCTATATTTCTATTGTGTACTATCTTACTTATATTTTAATAAATTGCATTTTAGTATACCGGACTGACTCCTGAATATCTCTGGGGAACCGTGACACTACTACACACTTCTGTAGTAGATCTCTTAAAACATCAATGATAAATTCTTGGAATACTGCTGGAGCATTGCATAAGTCGAATGGCATCTCCAAATATTCATAATGACCGCTACAAGTGTTAAATGCAGATTTCCACTCGTGCCCCTCTTTAATTCTGACCAGATTATACGCTGCTCTGAGTAAATATTGTTGAACCCTTAATTCAGTCAAACAGTTCCGTGATTAACTGCATGGGATAAGCATTCTTAACCATCAGTTTGCTTAGCCCTCTGTTGTTGATTCATGGTCTCAATTCCCCATCCTTCTTTTTCATGAAAAAGAAACCAGCACCGGCCAGCGTGGAGGAATTGTGAATGATTCCTCTGGCTAGGGCATCAGACACGTACTCTTCCATGGCACGATTCTCCTCCACAGACAGAGGGTATACTCGACCCCTAGGTATGGCTCCTGGAATTAAATCAATAGTACAGTCATAGGCCCTATGTACCGGCAATGTACTAGCCTCTACCTTGTTGAATACCTCTTCGAAAGATTGGTACATCGCAGGTAGTGAGGGAGAGTTACATAAAATTCTGGTAGGCTGCTGTAGGCAAGTCTCAGTACAAAAGGGTGACCAGGACACAATATCGCAAGTCTGCCAGTTTATCCTGGGATTGTGAGTCTGAAGCCAAGGAAACCCCAGGATGACTGCAAAATCAGGAGACTTTATAATCTGAAACTGTAAGGTCTCCACATGGCGTGCCCCTACCCTTAGGGATAATGGACATGTCTCATGAGTCACGTGTGATGCCTGCAGAGGTCTACCATCAATAGCTTTAATAGCCAGAGGAGAGGAGCGAGGCAACAGAGGAATATCATGCGTGGCCGCAAAGTCAGCATCCATGAAATATCCATCAGCTTAAGAATCCACTAAGGCCTAAGCCGTAACCGAGGTTGTGGACCAGGACACTACTATCTCAAGGATGGGTGTCACGGAGTGACTAAGAAAAACAACACTGACAAGTACAGATACAGTAAAATCAATATCTTTATTGAAAATAAGAACAGAAAAGATACGATCAGTACTTCCCCAACCCTCACGGGACCAGGTGTGGAGACAGTGCATAAACACTTCCCCAACCCTCACTAGCCAGGTATGGAGACAGCACAGGATCCACTGACAGAAGAGAGGCTGATCCATATCTGACTACAGACGTTACTGCTAGCAAGTATGATAGTAGCTACTAGTGAGTGTGAAGCGGAAATGCCCAATCAAAGCGAGAGAAACTTCCCTAGAATGCTAGGGTAAATCTACAAGCAATGGTGACTCACGTGTACCCTAGAACACTAGGGTAGCGATAGGCAATGGTGACAGAGATCCCTACAATGCTAGGGAGTACCCAAAGGCACTAACCGGCAGAAACAAGCAGGATGGAATAGCCAGAGACAAGGTCTGGCACAACGGGAGGATAACAGCTTGTTCCACAGGGAACAGCTAGAGCAGGGTCTAGCAAGAGACAGTCAGGCCAAGGGTCAAGAACACAGAGCAGTAAGTCAGCCACGCCAAGATCAGTACCGTATCAGATAGTCAGCCAAGCCGGGGTCAGCACAGAGTGGGTAGTCAGCCAGAGCCAAAGGGTCAGACCGGAGCGGGTAGTCAGATGGAGCCAGGGGTCAGAACGGAGCAGGTAGTCAGACGGAGCCAAGGGTCAGACCAGAATAGAGAGTCAGACGGAGTCAAGGGTCAGACCGGAGCGGGTAGTCAGACGGAGCCAAGGGTCAGACCAGAGCGGATGGCAAGTCAGGGATCAAACGTAACCGGAGTCAGACGTAGCCAGAGGTTATACATTGAACAGAGCATAGGAATATCACAAGAGCAAAAACTAGGTGCCAGTCTTATTGTGACCTTATGCCCCAGATTCTTGAACGAAGGTCTCTCTCTCAACCTGGTATCAATCAATATCATAAAGGAAATTAATTTGTTCAGCTCTTTCGGCAGCTCACAGGCTACCATCTCATCCTTAATGGAGTCACACAGCCTTAAGAGAATGCTGCTAATAGTGCCTCGTTGTTCCAGCCCACCTCTGCAGCCAAGGTGCGAAACTCAATGGCGTAATCAGCTGTGGTGCGTGCACCCTGTCATATGGTCATGAGCCCTTTTGCTGCAGATATGGCTCTGGCTGGAACGTCAATGACCCTGCGGAACTTGTCCACAAATTCAGTGTAACTGGCAACAATAGGTCTCCCTGATTCCCACAAGGGATTGGCCCATGCCACCAGTTGACGAGGAACTTGACCAAGGTGAGCAGTGTGGTTTAGGAGTGTCTGCATTGCAAAAGACAATTGATCGATCTGCTGATCTTGGGAGTCCATTCTCGCTAGAATGCTCTGTACTGGTTCACCTGTACCTTCAGTATTCATGGCCCTTTCGTACTGTCATGGACACCAGAGTAAATGAAACACAAGACACAGGTACAGTTGAATTTAACCAGTTTATTAAAATAAGTAAGAGCAAGCACTTCCCCAACCTAGTAGGAACAGGCGTGAGAACGGTGTCTAGTCCACTACCCAAGGATTGACACTGAATTGTAGCCGGTTGTCTGTAGTCTATAGAATATATGGGAGCAGAACCAAGCTTAGTTCTATCTCAGATTATATGGAAACCTGGAACACCAGGAACTCGGACTACTGGAGCGACAGATAAACTCCCAGACACAAGACAGGGAGACAAGCGTCTCATAAGCAGTGACTCTACCATGGAGCGGTAGGAGGAGCGAGGCAGAGAGTAACCTATACCCCGATAGGTAGGCACAGAGCGGAGGCAAGAGAGTGGATCGTAGCCAGCCATGACACCAGTAAGTATGTGAAGGCCGCACAGTATATAGGCCACAGAGCGTAGTGTACGCAACAGGACCAGGAGGCAACTGATACAGTGCACAGAATGGGGGCAACGGAGCGAGAGGCAACCAGCAACTCTACCAGAGAGGTAGCAGTTGTTCTACACCGATGGAGTGTGCCCACAACTAGCCAGGTCAGGTGATAGTCAGACTGGAGTGAAAGGCAGCACAGAGCATAAGTCAGACAAGCCACAGTCAAGAGCCAAATCGTGTAGTCAGCTACAGCCAAGGTCAAAACAGAGCGGGTAGTCAGACAGGCCATGGTCATAAACAGATTGGGTAGTCAGACAAAGCCACTAGGTCTCGAGCTGGAGCGGAAAGTCAAACAGAGCCAAGGATCGATCAGGAGAGAACACGGCAGCCAAGCAAGGGTCAAATGAGAGCAACACTGAAGCAATGCACAGGTACACCACGAAAGAGCAACAAGTCCTAGCCTCAAGAGGTTTATAAAGCAGCAGACAGAGGCGGGACCCAATTAGGCCCAACATAATAAGCCCATAAACAGGCATCCATGCCAGTGCCTGTAACATGACTCTAGCAATGAGGAAGTGGTCGGAGGCTATGCCGGCCGGTGGCCATATAGAGGTAAGAGCACAGGATCACTTAGGCTTCAAAGGGAGACTGTGATATTTGGCCGTGGAGGTTGCGCACCCAGGAACATCAAAGACTCTCTGAAACGAGGCCACAAATTCAGTAAAGTTATAAATTATGGGTTTTTCAGTCTTCCATAGTGGGTTGGCCCAGGCCAATGCCTTGCCAGACAGGAGGGAGATCAGGAATCCCACCTTACTTTGCTCAGTAGGGAATGCGTGTGGTACCATCTCCAAAAAAAATTCCCAGCTGAATCAAGAACCCCCGGCAAGGAGTAGGTTCCCCATCAAATCTTTGGGGTAATGGAGCAGAGCCCGACAAACATCTAGTCACGCCAGCTTCAGATGTTGTGTCCACAACCAGCGCAGGTACTCGAGGCACCACCGGTTGTTAGGTAAAGCGATCGAGGTGAGCCGTGTGATTTAACAGTGTCTGTATAGCGAAAGTCAACTGATTAATTCTCTGATCTTGAGAATCCATCCCGGATAGGATGCTTGGATTAGGTGGACTGCCTGAACCTTCAGTAGACATGGCCCTTACGTACTGCCACAGTTTTCAGGAAAATAAGGACAGACATGAATATAAAATATAAATCCACCTTTATTTAATAAGTACAGTTATAATAGTATAGCCCACACAACCCCAGAACACAGGATGATTGGACCATGGCTCCTACCCGGAGCTGCACACTGTGCTGTGCACTGCACTACTGCGAGATACCCGAGACTAGGACCGTGGTGTGGGTGGAACACCAGGCGGAACAGTAACTGAGGCACAAGTCTCCACCCTGAGTCACGTGACCAGAGGCAACAGGGACCGAAAGCAGACCTGAACCGTGAAACACTGAGACTGATGGTCAAGCAAGTTCGGAGAGAATAGATCCAGTAGTCAGCCAGAGCCACAGGTCAGACAAGTCGGGGACTAGACAGAGTGATAGGCAGCAAGAGCCAGAGGTCAGACAAACCAGGGACTACACAGAGTGAGTAAGTCAGCCAGAGCCACAGGTCAGAACCGATGTGGGTAATCAGACAAGCCGGGATCATACACGGAGAGAGTTGGTCAGCCAAAGCCACAGGTCAGAACTGATGTGGGTAGTCAGAGAATCCAGAGTCATACACGGAGAGAGTTGTCAGCCAGAGCCACAGGTCTGAACCAATATGGGTAGTCAGACAAGCCAGGGTCATACACGGAGCGGATTCTCAGGAGAGCACAGGTCACAACAGAGCACAGAGACAATATCAGAAACGCCACGTAAGGGTAATGACTCCCAGGCCCACGGAGGTTTATAAAAGAGCAGGAGAAGGTGGGACCCAATTAGGCCACACAGAATAGGCCCATAAACAGGCGTCCTAGCCAGTGCCTGTTTCATGATGTCAGCAATGCGGAGGTGGCTGCAACTATGCCGGCCAACACCACAGAGGAAGGAAGCACAGGAAAACTAGGCCTCTAAGGTAGACTGTGAAAGTGTGGAGATAGACATTGTAGTGTGTGGAGGTGGACAGTGTAGTGTGTGGACAGTGCAGTGTGTGGAGGTGGACAGTGTAGAGTGGACAGTGTAGTGTGTGGATAGTGTGTGGAGGTGGACAGTGTAGTGTGTGGAGAGTGCAGTGTATAGAGGTGGACAGTGTTAAACTATGTAAATGTAAATACATTTGGGCTGTGCATATTTATTGTAGTTTAAAGGTGTCAGTTTAATTTTGCTAGTTGTTGATGTCACTACTATTGCCATTACATTCAGTTATAAACGGGAATTATGATTTACAAGTAACATTAGTACAAAAATTTCACTAAATAAATATGCACTTATTGATCCCAGTCATGACTGTGAATGCTTCAGGTATCTAACAAGGTCAGTGGCAGAGATGTATCCAATGTATTGCAAAGCAATGCACTGAACACAACTCTTGCACATTTAATTTGGTTGGAAAGTGTTTGAGCAGTGTTAACCAAACACAGCACATCTGCTGTTGTCCAATTATAACTCACAATGCATCTAGCAAACAAAATATCTGGAAGCTGCTGTTTGGCCAGCTAAGTCTGGTCACAAACACAGGATCACTGTTAACACACAGGAACAGTTGCACTCCAACACAATGGCACACCTCCTTCACATACAATCATGTCAGGCATGTGGCACAGGGATCGCTCACTGCAAACGCACATCTTACAATACACAGTATCTGGAACACAAACATATCCTTCAAGGTAACCAGTGTGCATCCCTGAGGGTTTGTGTTCATCGAGGGTGTGCTTGTGGGTGGTGGAGGGGTCTTAGGGGGCTCCTAGGATGCCAGAGGGTCACTCAGTGCATCACACATACAGTATATGCGTAGGGTAACCCTCTTGCATTCCAAACTCCAGGATGGTTAAACATATATGCAAGATCCACATGTTGTTCTAATGGAAAAACTGCTCAAACATCAATGTATAACTATCTTCATGATGGGTTCCTTCTCAGTTACATTGTGAGGAGGAGGTTCATATCATGACTGTCCAAGATTCCAAATAAGGGATATGTGTGGATCTCAGATGATGTCCTTTCAGTTTTGAAAAAAATATGGCTTTTGTGCAGTTCTTCAACTCCTTGCTTGTCATGGTGCAGATGACCTCTGATACAGCAACTTTGTGTCAGGGCAAATATATATCAGTGGCTCATTGGGGATTAGTCATGTCACTCCTTTTTTACATTGTGTAGGAACAGATGTGTCCTCATCAAGTCCCACCATATGACTCATGTCAGTGACATGACATGATGCCATACAGTATTACCAGATAGTAAGAATTGGGAGCTGCAAGAGCAGAACTATATGGAAGTGGAGTCAGCATTTCACTATGGTCACTTAGACATTCCTCTGTTCCATGATGGCGCATGCCATGGATGCCTGTGGGAAGGAACAACAGAAGTTGAAACTGCACTGCATAACTGTCTGGTACTCAAAGTATTAACTATCATTATCCTATTAACCTTTAGAGTAGGGGTGGGTGAAAGCTCTCGCAGTGTTCCAGCGAGAGATCCCACGAAAACCACGGTGTTTCCTCTTTTTCTTGAGGAAATAAGCTTTAGAACCATCGATTAAAATCTTTGCATTTTTCACCCATTTGCCAAAATTCTTTGCCATTTTCTCAATGGCTAGAAAGTTTCTGCCCATTGATTTACGTGTTTTTCGCCTTTTCTCTATAAAAACGGGACTTATTCCACGATAGAAACAGCATGAGGTAGATGTGCTGTGCTGTTCTGCTGTGACCTTTTTTAAAAACTGAGGCAGGAGAGGCTCATAGTGACTGCTATCACTATGAGAAAGTTTCAAAATAGTAAAAGGAGAAATTAGAAGGACCCTTATGTGTCCACAGAACCAATGCTGTCTAGTCCCCCTAAATCACCCCTAGGGATCTTGGGGAAATTAATGGGAAGGGAGGAAGAAAAGGGTAGTAGTGAGAGCAGGACAGGTCAGCTGCCTGTACCTGCTGCCAGACGTTCTTCCCTTGCTGCCACCATTTCTGTACCTGCTGACAGATGTTCTGCCCCTGCTGCCACTAGTGCTGTGTCTTCTGTCAGATGTACTGCCCCTGCTACTGCTACCACCATTGCTGTGCCTGCAGTCAGACTTGGTGCCCCTGCTGCCAATAGTGCTGTGCCTGCTGTCAGATGTGCTTCCCATGCTGCCACTAGTACTGTGCCTGCTTCCAGTACTGCCCCTGCTGCCACCAGTGCTGTGCCTGCTGCCAGTACTGAGCCAGCTGCCACCAGTACTGTGCCTGCTGCCAACATGCTGCCCCTGCTGCAACCAGTGCTATACCTGCTGCCAGTGCTGAACCTGATGCCCCCAGTACTGTGCCTGCTGTCAGACATGCTGCCCCTGCTGCCCCCAGTTCTGTGCCTGCTGACAGTACTGCACTTGCTGCCACTACTGCTGAACCTGCTGTCAGATGTGCTGCCCCTGATGCCACCAGTGCTGTGCCTATTGCCAGTGCTGAACCTGCTTCCAGCAATGCTGAACCTGCTGCTAGTGTGTCTTGTAATACTCAGGAGGGGGGAAGGAGAAGATGATGCCAAGTGTGACAGCAGGGGGCCCTAAGTCACACTTGCAATCCACGAGCAGTACTGCCAGTGTTAGTACAACTATTGCTAAGAAGGCCCAGCAGCTTGTTAGTGTTAGGAGTGAAGGAGGGGGAAATCAATATCCTCATATTACTAGTGACTGTGAGGAGGAAGACTCTGGGGCTGAACTTGTTGAAGCAGCCGGCGGGACTAGTGTTAGGGAAGTGGTAGGGGGAGCATTTGAGAGCATCCAGACTAGCAGTCAAGGGAGCCCACACCATTCCTCTGGCCCTGGGAGTCCCCTTCCCTTCACGGCAGTGTTCAAGTGGAACATGATCCTGAAGAAACCAGAACTGTTGGTGGATAGCAGGCACAGAACTAATAATACCACTACCAGGACCACAGATCATCTTCATGTGCCTGCTGTTACTGCTGCCAGTCTGCTTTCTTCATGTCACCAAGAAATGGCAAGTATGACATTAGGGGACCCTCTGTCACATTGCTTGTCACCTCCTCTAACCAGCAGTGAAATGTCTGTAATAGAGCAGCAGCAGCAGCACATAGGGACTAGTGGCGGTGGTGATGATGATGGTGGAGAAGCTGGGGTGGAAGAGACATTAATGGCATTTTTAGCAGAAACGGAGAAGGAATGGGAGACAGGAATGAGGATGGGCACCACCACCACCACCACCAGCAGTGAGATTTTAGAATTTGCAACTGCTCTAATTTTTGCTGCTGCTTAGTTGCAAGGTCAGCAGGATGCTGAGGAGCAAGCTAATGTGCCACACACCATGGCACAATCTCCCTGATAACACACATGAAACACAGACACCATGACATTTATGTCAAACATGTTAAAGCCAAACACCCACCACAGAAATCGAGCACCGCTGTTGCTGTACCTCCTGACTCTCCAGAAAGGCATCAAGAGATGAGGCGGAGATCAAAGAGGAGGAGGAATAGAGAAGCTCAGACAGAGACTGGAAGTTCCATGATGAGCGAAACAACTAGCTCACCATCACCTTCTTGCTCTAGGGTAAATCCATCTTCTGCCAATCCACCTTGTTCATCGTTACCTCCCCCACCAAGTGATAGCTACTCTGCAGATGTTAGGATGTGGAAGTTCGTGTCCACCCATTGCACACTGTGTGGTGCACTGACCACACATGGCAGTGTGTTGGAGGAGAATCACAAGCAGGGCATCAAGCGGTATCTTAGGAGATTCCATCCAGCAGAATATGCTAAAATGGTGGCAGGGAGGGTTCATCATTACTATTAAACTGTCAGCAAGTTGTTGTGTCCTTAGCAGGGTGTGGACAAGGGATATAGTGAAAGCGGCAGTACTCAACTTCTGGTGTCATGGTGTGTGGATACAGTTGTGCCCCCAGGTGTTATTTACCATACACACTATGCGGTTGCTGATGAGAGGCACAGTTCCTGCTGTCAAGGGAAAAAATTATATTCTAATAACAACACACCCATGATTTTCGAGGAGGGGCAGGTGGAGAAAAATTATTGGTCAACTTCTTCTTTTCTCCACATATACTGGGGGCTACTTATTGTGCGGCTACTGCCTCAGGTTCATCACTGGAGCTAGTTGTGGCAAGTGGAACCTTCATCATACTTTACCCATGTTACTGCTGTTGTTGATCCCATTCAAATTCAGCTGCTTAATCACCCTGCTGCTTAAACAACTCAGCAGTAAGAACAGCAGTTGCAAATTCCACAATTATGGACTCAGGAGGTCATTTGACAATGGCCAGTGGCCACTGGCTAACACAACATGACCTACTGGGACTAGGCCAGTAGAGTATTTTTTTCCTCTGGGCTTGTGCTTTTAAAAAAAAATAAATAAATAAATAAAATAAAGAAAAAACATAGTCCTACAAAAAATTTAACAATTTTTAGGGGTTTGTTTCTAACATGTCCTACAAATCAATGTTTCCTTAGGGCTTGTGCCAAACAAGCTTAAGTTCTACAAATCAATGTTTCCTCAGGGCTTGTGCCTCTAATAGGTCTAAGTCCTACAAATCAATTTTTCCTCAGGGCTTGGGCAAATCTAACAAATCATCCTCTACAAAATACTCTATCAAGTCAAGTATTAGTCTACTCCAGTGGCAGCTTATGTCAGGGGGTTCCTGTCTCTATCACTTTACATAAACATTTCTTATTTTATTTTATTGATTTTTTTTTATTAACTGTCCCCCAATAGCAGTCAAGAAACCACCCCAAAATACAAATTCCATGTTCATCAGGCTCCACTCACCAACACAGGAATCCTTCTCAGACACCTTTCATTCCATGTTTTATGTTTTTTTTTTTAATTGTATTCAGGATTTATTTTTTATTAACTACTCCACCTATCCCAGTAAACAACCCCGCCAAAAAACATTCCCTGTTCAACTGATTCTTTCTCCACACCCTCACCAACCCAGGCAGCCTCATGCCCCTTTTGCACTATGCCTTTAGGAAATAAAATAATATGTGTTATGTTTTGTGTGTACATTTCATGTTCCCATTGATTTCAATGGAATGAGCTAGGCAAAAAAAGGAAAAACTGCACTTTTCTTGGGAAATTATTCGCCAAGTGGAAAGTGCCTTTATTTGCCGATTTCAGTTTGAGGCGAACATTTTTGCCCATCCCTACTTTTGAGTTCCACAGGGATATACAACCCATTGCTTTGCAATGTGTTGTATACCCCTCTGTAACTCATAGGGTTGAGAACAATGGGATGCTATCCAGCCATATGAATATGTGAATGGGACATTATAGTAATACATAACCTAGTATATGAATTAATCCCTATGAAACAGAAGCTGTCGGGCCATTGTCATTGTCTGCTCACATACACAGACACCCACACACACAAACACACACAGTCAGCATGCTGGGTCTGCCAACCTCCTTCCCAATTAGTCCCTCATATGCAGTAGCCAACATTCTAACACAGAATATACATCCATATTCAGCTACATTAGGCACTGCAAATGTATTGTTTTCATAATACATCTAACACCCCTTTAACACCTGGAATGCCAGAGGGGTGTCCAATACATTGCATGTTAATGCATTGTATACCTCTGTAATGTCCAGGGGTTATATCATTGATATGAATATGTTCAACACAAAATCTGACTATTTGTTGTTAGTTAACCTCAGGAATATGATGGACATAGGCAATTAGATGTACCAGTGTTCAAAGGGGGATAGCTGATATCAGTGATGTGGCAATGTCATCATGCCCGAACGGAATTCCAGATGTTAGTTGAATTTATAGCTTCTATTAGACCCAAACATGGTATGTCAGCTGCATGTATTCATTATTGTGCCAACTATGTGTTTGTGATGTTGAAGCAGGTAATTTCAAGGCTAGAGGCTCATGTGAATCTCAGTCATCTTGTTGACTGAAACATATCATTATTTCATGTGTGAGTGTGTTTCCATACATTCCCCATGCCTAATCATGATCATACATGCATTGTGTTTGATTCATGTATTATATTCAGAAAAAAGATGGTACCGTGTTAGCCAGTGGAGTAGATAGGATTCAGTGTAGCAAAAAACTCACAAGAATGGTATAAAGGTGATACCTTTTAATGGCTAACTGAGGACATAACAAGTGCAAGCGTTCAGGACACTAAGGTCACTTCTCCAAGCTGATTTGTGAACCCTTTGTCTGGGGTTGATGTAGGGCATGCACATTTGCAGTTTTCTTCCTTGGCATTCCAGCGGATAATTTTGACTTTTTTCTGTCATTGTGCTATGTCCTAAGTGTTGTTTGAGCTGTTTGTTCCCTGTTGTTGTTTTTTTTACCTTTGCGGTGTATCACACCCTAAAAGAAGAGGGAGCAGAATTTTCAACGGTAAAAGTACCTGTTAATGTGCATTATCACTCACTGCACAGAAATGAATTGCAAATGGGTAGAGCTGTTCCATTGTTCTTAATGGGCAAAATATTATTGGCCGTAGTCATTTTTTATCTCATGTTAGCGGTTCAAAGCACAGGTTATTGGATGGCTTACTGTGCTTGAAAAACTACCTTTTGGCTATTTTTTTTTTTACCGGTGGGAATTGGATCAAGGTCCTAATGAGATTGAAAGAGCCACTGGTTACACACACTTGTGCTCGGGCAGGCAAATCCAGAAAACATGCAGATTAAAATGCTAAAATTTGGAATACCACTAAGCAGAAAATTACTTTCCCCCTCCCAAATCCACTGTGTTAACTAGAGTGTGCACTTGGCTAGGTTACGCCAACAACATATGCCAGTACTGAATCTACACTTGGTGCTCGGGACCTCTTCCAGATCTCATGCAAAACATAGACATTATAAGGATGACACTCTAAGCTTTTGTGAACTGCAGCATTTAAAATAAATCTGTTACTCTATAGTATTTTGGCACAGGTAATTAGAGATATACATGAGTGTTACATCGGTCTGACTAAATGTCTGGTGATGTAGAGATCATGAGGAATGAGTTACCGTGCGGTGCAATTAGGTTTGGGGCGTGTGCACACTTGACATGATACAGTGATGCACACAAATATGACTCATATCTACTGCAATTAAAATCTTAGTAAATTATTTAACCCCTTGATGTTATTTTCAATACATTGCTTTGCAATGCATTGTGGACCTCAAGGGATTATAATAGACAAGTATGGGTAATGCTAGACAAAAGTCCAATTAATAAAGTAGCAGTAGAAGTAGTAGAAGACATATGCCCTGCCCCAGTGATGTATTTAGGCTTCTTGCTGCCCTAGGCCCAATCAAATGCATGTACCCATCCCCTCATAACACTTTGCCACATCCTCACTTTATTCAGCCCTTTCCAAAAGCCACACATCTTCCTGTAAAGACACAAAAAGCAGTAGAAATAACTAGTATCAAAGGGTCTAAAATAAAGTGGAAATTTTGATTTATGAAGAAAGAACATTTAGGTATGTTCACTTAGTATGTTCACTTACAGAAAGAGATGCTTATGAGAAGAATTATGAGCCTTGAGTATAAGACATTTTCTTTAGAAAATGGATTCAGACCCAAAGCAGCGCATCCTCCAAACTGCTGTCCCATCCAGTCTTCCTCCCTAGGCATGGTCTATGGGCCTAGGCCTAAGTATATCACTGCCTGCCCCTTCTAATTCTTGTGCTATTCCCCTTTGCTGCTGAGCATGATGGCAGGGGTAGAACAACAACAGCTGGAGGGAATATGCTTGAACCCAACTTGACGGGTCCCAAACTATAATCCTTGAGGCAGAAGACAGCATAGATATTTTGGATACCAATGATTTTGCACATATGATGGAGTCAAAATGACTGTCCTAATAATTATAACCTGTGCGGGGATATTCCAAAAACTTGCACTGTAGTGGCTATTTTGGACTAAAGTCTGACATCCCTAACTATAATCTATTGGTTCTCAGTCTTATTTTTGTTCAAGACACCTATAACACACAATCTGAACTTTTTTGCGCATTCCTAAAATATCATGTTTAATTTGTCAAACTTGCAATGAAGCTTTCCAGGTATAAATATAGCTATTATAAGCCCTCACAATCATAAAAAAATAAAAAAATATATTGTGCATATCAAGTATATACACATATGTCATTGGCCCTATGTAACCTAACAATCTCATCCAATGGAAGTACAGGGACTAATTTGAACAGGGATGGTCATATAAAAGCCAGTCCCTGTTACATTTTTTTCTGCTTCTGACTTGGCACAACAGCCCAAGCAGGATTAATGGGTAGGGACCGTGGGGTTTTAGTTTAGTTTTGTTTTTTTATATTTATTTATTTATTGACAGAAGATACAGAAGGCCTAGGGTGTTGAGGACACGGCTGTACTTCTGACATCAAGGTAAGTGTGATACTTGTTATGAATGAATGGATTTTAATGAATGAAGTGAATGTGTTGTTTTTGTCTCTGAAATTGCATGTTCTGTGCTATTTGTTTTGTTTAAATCTGAATGTCACAAACATTCTATTTTCATTAATTTGCATCCGTTCCAAAACAAATGCACAAATCTAATTGTAGCAATGCAGCATTATTTCTTATGGGACAAACCAACTGCAACATAAGGGAAAAATATAAATTAATCTTGATTTAAGTGGGATTTTAACCTTTGGAATCCTATGAGAGGTCCTAGTGCATTGCTTGTCATTGCAATGGAGACATCTCTAACATTCATGGTCTTTAAAAACCCATTTAAATAATTGTACCCTATGGCATAATCGGTTTGCCCAGGATTTTTCGCTATTTGTTCGTTCACAAGGCTTTAAGTTCATTGTTCAATAACCAACGGCACCTTTATTTTATTTTTTTCTTCTTTTTAGTTTAAATATATGTTGTCTTTTTTATAAACAAAAACTCTATGTTTATTAGAAAACTTGTGGTACTACTTCTTTTATAGAGTGATTACCTTGAACCCCATCCTTCGGTGTGGTGATTCGGTTCACTGATATGTATACAGCCAAAGGATTATATATGGTACATTATGTTCATTTTGAATATCAACACAGGACTTACTGCCGAGATGATTTGCTAGTTTTCATTTTCATTATACAGTACTTTCAAGAGAAACTATTAAAAAAATGTTCTTTACAGAATAATGATTCTGGCTGAGCTTTCAGAACACTATAACTTAGCGGTATTTGGACAGGAGTTAAAATTCTGGCATATGATGAGGAGACCTTGTTCTTTATCTGCTATTTACATCAAAGAAGAGATCACTTAAATGCCAAAGATTTTCAGGCACTTTTTTGGTTGGAGTCCAGTCAGGGTAGTCTTTATAGCCCTTATTTAGCTAGCTAAAGTGGAGTACATTTGGAGCAAATCAGTATACTATAATGGACAATTGCCATAAATAAAAACAAATATATATTGCAGAACTTTTCCAACAGAGTAAAATATTGATAATCCCTCTGCTGAGAGATGTGACTTTCCATGGTTATAACAATTTAAACTGTTGTTTCTATAAATTAACATTGTCCTCAGATTTCAGATTGTTACAATGTTGCATTCTAAGGGAGAGGTGAATCACTGACAAACAGATATCCATAGAATGTGATAGTAACTGCTAAGTCACTTCCTGTCACTTTGAACTTTCAGGAAGTAAACTCCCCGAATATCTGTTTCCAGAGTAAAATGGTTTTAAACCGTTATAACTTTTGAATAAAACCACTGACAGAAGTGGAATATCCTTTTTTTACTTAGCAGGAAAAGCTCTATAACATTTAACTAGGGCTTCTAACCCCTTGATTGACAGAGAGGATATAATGAATTGATAAGCAATGTGTTGTAGCCTTCTCTAGGTTTCAGATGGTTAAAGCTCCATTTAAATCAAAGATAATTTTATTTGTCCCCTGTGATGCACTTGGCTTACCTTAAATTGCTCTATTTTCGCTTGCTGACCAAGACTCCATGGGTCTCATGCAAGAAGCTACAGTGATGCAGTTTTGGTATAGACTAAATGCACCATAGTGGACAAATAAAAATTCACTAGATTTTCATTGATTTAAATAGGGATTTCAACCCCTTGAATGCTAGAAGTCTCCATGTACTGTAAACCAATGTGTTGGAAACATCTCTAGCAGTCAAGGACTTAAAAGTCACATTTAAGTCAATAGCAATTTTATCAGCCCCCATGGTGTCACTGGTTTACCCCAAAATTTCATACGTGTAGCTTCCTGCAAATGGCCAAGTGCAAAAAGTGAACCTTTTGTGATAAATAATCATTTCCAAACCTCCCACAGATGTAAATGGAGGTTCTAACATCTTAAAGATATACTGCAGGGAGGGGTTAGTGATGCAAGGAGTGGGACTGTGTGCTGAAACCTCTGATGGTTGGGGGCGGTGGCTCTGTGGATTTAGTCTCAGTGGTGGATAATAGTGGATACTTAGCACGATGAAATGCCAATTGCGTATTTCTATTTTTTTTAGCACAAAATTGTTATAATGTGATCAGATAGATCGTAACCACACACATTGTTTGACTAGAGTTATAACAAGTTTGTCGCTTCCTAAGTCTGTACATACTAAAGGTTGTTGTCTGTCATGGGCCATACTAATTTATGGGCCGTCGCTTGGGCTACACTCCGCGCATAAGTCCTGCTATTTATATACCGTGGGGTAAACATGGTATTTCATTGATAAACACTATATGCATGTCTGAATCTATCTATCAATACTTAAATCTAGTGCATTCATTTAAATGCTAAAGAAAACTTGGTAGCTCAGAGTGATAACTAGCATAATCATCTCAGTATCTATGCAATCGGGTGCTTGAAATAGCCCATTTGGATATTCTAAGAGACAAAAAGGACATTTGCTCTATAAGATATATCAAATCATTACTGATGGTAGAGTAATACAATCAAGAGCTCTCACGTATTTTATAAGATATTTTTATTCATTAGATTTGATTATGTCTAATAACTAGTGATGAGCGAGCATGCTTGGCCGAAGCTCGGTTCGGCTCGAGCATCGCTCTGCTTGGCACATGGCGGTACTCGTACGAGTACCGCATGTGCTCGCCCGCCATGTTCGGGTCTCCTCCCCGCACGTTTCGCGGCTGCTGCGCAGCCAATAAACGTGCGGGGAGGCTCTGACATCAGTGTAATGCCAGCAGCCATGTTGGCTGCTGGCATTACACTGATTGGCTGGCCAGAACCCGTGATCGGGTGCTGTATAGCACCCGACGCGCGAGTTCGGCTCATTCTTAGCCAGGGAGAGATGCGCTCAGGCAGGGAAAGTCAGTGTAGGGAGAATAAAATTGTTGGAACTCTTTCAAGACCCAAAAGTCCTTTTTAGGACTGTTGTGTGTGGGGGCAGCATTTATATTTTGTTTGGGGGGGCACAATTTCCTTTTTTTTTGTGGGGGGGATATTAGTAAGGTGACATATAATACTAGATGCACAGGAAGTCAGTGTAGGGAGAATAAAATTGTTGAAACTCTTTCAAGACCCAAAAGTCCTTTTTAGGACTGTTGTGTGTGGGGGCAGCATTTAATTTTTTTTGGGGGTGGCAGAATTTCATTTTTTTGTGGGGGGGACATGTTCTAAGGTGACATTGTACTAGGTGCACAGGGACAAATATTTCACAGTGCAGTGACAAGCTGACATATTCTGTTAGGTGCACAAGGCCAATTATTTTACAACGCAGCGACAAAAAGGGCCATAGATTATTGTCACATTCTGTTTAGTGTGCAAATTCACAAATTAACGTCACATATTCCGTTCACTGTGCCTAGCCGCAGATTAGCGTCACATTCTGTTTCGTGTGCCTAGCCGCAGATTAGCGTCACATTCTGTTTCGTGTGCCTAGCCGCAGATTAGCGTCACATATTGTTTAGTGTGCCTAGCCGCAGATTAACGTCACATATTGTTTAGTGTGCCTAGCCGCAGATTAGCGTCACATATTGTTTAGTGTGCCTAGCCGCAGATTAGCGTCACATATTGTTTAGTGTGCCTAGCCGCAGATTAACGTCACATATTGTTTAGTGTGCCTAGCCGCAGATTAGCGTCACATATTGTTTAGTGTGCCTAGCCGCAGATTAGTTTTTATCTTCCTTTTTGTGTGTTTTACGGTCAGTCTGTAAAAATGGCGTACTACGGGCGAAACATCGTTCCCAGCAGCGACGTTGGAGTCCAAGATGCATCCAGACATCCTCCCTATGCTGTCCCTGAACCATTTCTGTGGTGTTTCCATCATTTTCTGACCTTTTCCTATGAACCAGGCACCCTCCCCTCATCAGAGCAGGGGGTGCCTGGTGTAATGCTCGAGTCCTCCCATTGACTTCAATGGGGCTCGGGTGCTCGGCCGAGCACTCGAGCCTCCGGGGGCGCTCGGCCAGAGCACCCGAACACCCGAGCATCGGGGTGCTCGATCATCACTACTAATAACCTTTAACGCATATATTCTCCTGAGAAATATATCACGAATTGGATCAGATACACACATGCACTTATCTAGCTATTATTTCAACAAATATTGTTTGCAACTTGATATAGTGTAATAATGTGACTGAAGCTCCCAATGTGAGATGCCAGAGAACCCCTAGAGGGGAGGTAAGCCCAGAAGGAGTGGCAGGCTACTACTTTACTCAACACAAGATAAAACATTATGACAAAATGATAATAATAGATACTCAGTTGATAGGCCCCTGAGCCAGAAGCTAGAGGGCGAAGAGTCGTGAGCGGTGCTGGTTGTCTGTGGCTGTTCGTAGGAAGCGTTGCTGTGCCTGGAGCCGGGCGGGGTAGCAGGGCGTGAAGCCTGATTGCTGGATAACTAGAAGACAGACAGTTACTCATCAAGACCAGAATCAGCTGAGAATGAACTACCAGTGGTATAGTAACTTTTGTCAAGACAAGGTGAGCAATGTAAGGAGTCAAAAGAAAAGTACTCGATTAGTATTCATACAGACAACCGAGACCGGAAGTTGATAATGCCGAGGGCACACTTGACACAAAGTCGACGATGTCGGACTCGACACTGAGCACCGGAAGTTCGAGGAAGGATAGTCGACGAGTCAGCAACAAAACCTGAGGATGAGACAAGAGAGGAGTTGAGGGCAGGCCGGGGTCCAATATCCCAGGTACAGAAGCCACAATCAGGGGACAAAAGGAGCGTTGTGGAAAGCAGGGTCGTAAACAGAAATCACTAGACAAAGAACACCAGCTCAGCAGTACTGAATGCTTTGATAGCGCACCGACACGAAGGATTCAGAGCCAGATAAAGGCCAAGAACTAGGGCGTGATCTAGACTGGGAGGAGAAACCTAAACATAGCAAGAAAACCAGAAGATCAGGTGAAAAAAGGACAAAAACCTGGAGAAATGTGACATATACAAGATATACACTAAGAATACTCATCCACATGACTGTATCAGTCCAGATACTTTGGGCTCAATTCTGTTAGCCCCGTTAGTTTTCCAAACAAGTGGTAGTGGTTTTGACAGCACAGTTTACAATTCTATAAACGGTGTCATCAACAACCGCTGGTCGCAAAAATGTCCACTGGTCGCAAAATTTGCACCCATTGGACATCACGTAAAAAGCAGACTTTGCTATCCTATTTCATGTTGTAGGCTCACCTCATGTTCAGGACTGCACTTTTCATGACGAAAACCTGCGTCATGAAAACTGGTTTCCAACACATACTTGTTGAAAAATAGAAAATGATTAACCCTATGAGTGCCAGTGGGGTATGCAACTCATTGTACAGTGCTGCATACCCCACTGGCACTCGCAGGGTTAATCTAGAAACAGTTAACACATGCCCCGACAAATATAAACTTACCAGTAATCCTGATGTCCAGCAGGATCGTGGCCGGCTTTTTCTTCTTTTCTTTCTTCTTATCTTCAGTCTTCTTTCTTGTTAAAAAAAATAATAAATATTCCGTTAGCGCTGTCACAAATTAAAAAAATTAAGCCCCCCAAAGATGCGACCGTTAATCCTCTGAGTGCTGGATGGGTAGCTGTCAATTTATTTTGAACTGAGACTGGCATATTAAAGCCAGTCGGTTCAAAATCCCGACAGTCTGACTCGGACAACGGACTGAGAGGTGGGCAGGGTGGTCTATGTCAGTCAAAATGCCTCCCGCCTCCAGCTGAGACAGCAGCGGCGGAGGCAAAGGGGGATAGGAGATATTGGCACATATGATATTAATGGGTAACTTTAAAGTGGATTATGACACCTACTTTGAGTGCCGGAGGGCTACCCCTGAGGTACATGTGTAGGTTTTTCAGGTGGTATTGTTTTTACTATTACCGCCAGTTTTACCGGTGGTAATAGTATTGAGACCTTAGTGAGAGAGTATGCTGCTTTTGACCCCTTAATGACAAAGGACTTACTAGGTACGTCCCACAAAAACTGTCACTTAGTGACAGAGGACTTACTTGGTAAGTCCCGGAAGTAGTACTGGAAGTCCAGATCCCCGTGCGGCTGCACGCCATTCGGGGACTCCGGAATAATATAGCAAAAAAAATTTTTTTGTATGACGGGTGTTAAGGTGACAGCTGCGTGAGCATGCGTCTGTCACTAAGGGGTTAATATTCAGTTTTTCACAGACGTGGCTTCTGGAGTATGCTTAAATATATATTGTAATAATACATGTAATAAATTATATATTTTTAATTGAAAACACTAAAAGTTAGGTCTTATGATCTCATTTGAGTCATATTTTTACTGACTTGCACATTAGGACTCATGTACAGTGCTGGCACAACTTCTTTCTTTTTTGTGCATTATAATGGAAAAATCCCCATTGCTTTCCAAAAGGTTTTTAAACACTTGAGTGCTACAGAAATCTGAAGTAAAATTCTTCCATAGTTCCCACAGATTTGACCCTTTAAGTACCAGAGATGTGTGCAGTGCAACGCAAAACAATTTGTTACACACTCTCTAGTCCTTAAAGGGTTAAACAATTGAATACTAGAGAGGTCTCGGAGCATGCAATAGATGAAAAGCCTTGTTTAAATCAATTGGATTTGTATTTGTTCCTTATAGTACAGATAGCTTTCTAAGGTATCCATTGAAAATGTTGCAGAGAAAACAGTGTGAAACTAAATGCGCATCAAGCATATCACCGTGATGAAAAGGGCAACCTGATAATCTCGCCCTGCATCCTTAAACTTCGCTTCAATCTGCATCCATTAGTGCCCGCAAACCTTAGCATAGCTGCTCTATATTAACCTCAGTGTCTCCTACACAGAGGCTCTGACTCCACATGAAACTACTGGTGAGCATCACACACCACAACATCAGCCTGGAAGAGCAATTCCTACTGCAGCTTTCAGTTTTGCACTGTAACCGTCAAATGTTGCTTCAACAAGTGTTGCTGAGCACTGCACAGGGCTCTCTCTCCCTTTCTCTGCAGGCTCCACTCTACCCTGTCATTCTGCATGCAGAGGAGGGGAGAGAGAGCCTGGTGCAGCGTTCAGCAACATTGAGGTACATTTTAGTGAAGGGTTGAAGCGACATTTGAGGGTTACAGTGCAAAACTGTAAGCAGCAGTAGGAATCGCTCTTCCAGGCTGATTTTGTGGTGCATGATGCTCACCAGTAGTTTCATGTGGAGTCACAGCCTCTGTGTGACCTCCACTGTACTTCAGCTTGGTAAATTTATGGTATTTATCAGTAGACAAGTTCCTTTCCTGAGGCAGCTTACCCTAAAATACTCTACTGCATATAAAATTATAGTTCATCTCCACTTTATCATGGCTTAGTGACTATCCCCCCTTATCATTGGTCCACTGGTATCGACTTGTCCACTGGTATCCACAGAATAACCCATACACTGTCTGCTCTCTCTTTTACTGGGGGACACAGATGGATTCATTAAAGTGACTGAGAAAAAATCCCATTGATCGCCCCATCCTCAGTTCAATTTTATCCATATAACCACCCATACCAAAGGGGCTTTTAACACCTTAATGATGGAGCAATCTGGTGGTGGGTGGCCGTTAAGGGCCACAACACCTTTATTTTTTGTAATGAATTCTGGGATGGCAGAGTAGCATACAGCCTAGTTGCCATCCCCAAATTCCATGACAGTTGTGGCACATCATCAACCATTAAAGGGTTAACCCTTTGAGTGCCAGAGGGGTGTGCAGTGCATTGCTTTTCCATGTGTTGCGTACCCATCTGGCACTCAAAGGGTTAAACCCTTCATTCTGGGCTCCAGGGTAATTAAGAAATGTCTCTCTATGGAAAACCTCACACTGCCAGCATGTAGGCCACATTCAGCCTGTGGGCTGCATGGTTGGGGCCAGTGGGCCAGATGCTTGCAGCACTGAAAGAATTTTCGAGTAATTAAAACTGGTGCATCTGTTGTTCCAATACAGCCCTGCATAAACACTCTTCTTTATATATTTCTGTGCTATATTGCACTGATTCTTGGGTAAACCAACTGAACCATGGATGACAGATAATTCTCATTGTTATAAATGAAGCATTTAACCTCTTGAAAGCTGGATAGTTCTTGCTCATTTGAAATCAATGGGTATGATTATTTGTTCCATATAGTACAGTTGGTTTGCTCCACAATAAAAAAAAAAAACTGAACATCCATCCTCAATTGATCCTAAAAAAAATGCTTGCTTATGAAAGCCTTTGATGTTATTTACTATGTGTCTCACCTTTCAACTTTTTGATAAAAATGATAGTTTATTATAAAACAACTCTAGTTCATTCCTTTCCACAAAGACCTACATTGAAATGCTTGTGAAGGCACACCTGGCACTTATAATAATGTATAACTGTTCTACAGCAGGAGCTGCCAATTTTTTCCCTTTAATGTTTTGCAGAGCAAGGCGAACGTTTCTTTGAACATTGAAAACTATTCATAAATCCAGCAGTCTGAAGAATTAGTAGGCATGTAGTAAGGTTAGCTGGAGGCAAAGCCAATGTAAACTTTTGGAAATATTAATTCATAGCATATTGTTAAGCACCAATAGCAGGTTTTCGTGAATAAAGAAGGAATGCACTTGTGAGCACATCTGACATGATAATATTATTATTATTATTATTAGAATACGGAGGATGGAACAACACTAGGGCAAACCAACTGCACCACTGGGGCAGATAAAAATTGCCATTGATTTAAAATTCAACTTCAATGCTAGACAGGTCTGTGATGCAATTCTTCCCAAATTACCCATATCTCGTTTTTTTCAGGTCCCAAGGGAATGTCTTCAGTGAAGAAGAGAGGGCTCTGACCCAGGTGAATGTTGGTTACAAAGAATTGGATAATACTAGAGATGAGTGAAAACTCTGCTATTTTTTGTGGATCATGCAGAAAACCCAAAGAAAATCTCATGCTATTCAGAATGGCTCATGGAGGTGTTGGTGGGGAGGACATGGGTAGAAGGGGTGTAAGAATGTAACATAGCATACCTTCCAACATTCCAAATGACCAAAGAAGGACAATTTTGTTTTAGTGGGTGTTGCTGGTGCATGGCTAGTGGGTCGGGAATTATTGAGAATTTTTAGGTTATTTCATGATCTTTGTGAAACAGAATATATGAGTTAGAACAACACCAAAGTATTTTATTTACACAGACTATATATATATATATATATATATATATATATATATATATATATATATATATAGGTTTAAACAACCATTAATTTGAGTTATATTGCTGTGGAGCAATGTGATACACTTATATACCACACAGTCTGATCTCCTAAAAAAAGAGGGACACCATAGTGGGAAAGCGGTACAGAGGGATTTGGGTCTCAAAGTCTCAAAGAGGGACTCTTGCGAAATATGACATAGGGAAGGGGCAGGGACTGCCCACAAAAGAGGAGTGGGAATGAGTAGTAACGAGAAAGAGAAGACATGAACATGGAGCATGGGGAAAGGAGTAGAGGCAACAGGGAGCACAGGGAGAGAGATTCCAGCAACAGTAACATGGGGAGAGAGGAGGCAGTACAAGGGATCAAAAGGGAGATCAATGGGGAAAGTTGTTTAATTGACATCTGAAGGCAATCCACAATGCTTTTTATTTTTTGTATTTCACTTAATAGCAGGAAAAGCAATATGATTGTTTTGTATCATAAAAACAGAATGTTTTGATAAATGGGTCAGTCAGTGTTTGGATTATTGTGATAATAGTTGCACTGAATCAATCGCTTGTCTGAACTGAGCCTGTATAAGCCACCATGCAGAACTTTACATGCAAATCCAAACACTCGTTATGGTCAGTCTCAACTAATGCAACATACTGCTAATTGGCTTTCCTCTCACCTGACTAAACCTACAACGGTTCATAAGGGATTCTGACACCAAGCAAATCTGCCTCACACATGGCCCCTATAATACTGCTCCTCTCTCTGCATCCTCATCTGCCCTTATCCTATAATATAAAAGGCCAGATGTATGTTTGTCCGATGCAGTCATGCACAGTAGAGACTGCCTGAATGCACAGAATGCTGGCCCGTGTACACAGGCTTTTACACTAGTGCTTTATAATTCAAATAAAAATACTGCTGCTAACTTACTGATCTCTTACTAACACTGTACCCTCTTACATCTCATCTCCAAATATACTCCAACATGCCATCTCTCTGCACAGGATATTCCTCTCTCTGTAACTCATTATATTCCCCCACTATTCCCTTCCCTGTCCCATCAAACTCTCCCATGCCTTCAGATCTTCAGACTTTGCCTGATAACTCACCTCTTCAGGGAAACCTATCAGTTATGAGCAAGACCAGATCAACGTTCTGTACAACCTCTACACCACTTCCCCACCCACAATCCCATCAGGACCTCATTGCTCACACAGATCCTTTTTCTCATGAACAAGCGCGCTACTTGTCTGGACCACTGCACTGAAAAACAATTCTGTCTCCCACCCACTGACTGGCATGTGGCTGGAGGCACTCAAACCCTGTAGTCCTTATACATTCTATGTCCCAGCTTACCTTTCTCTAGACTATAAGCTCTCACTAGCAGGGCACTCTCATCCTTTTGTTTTCTATGTTCTGTCTGTACTGTTTTACTTCTATGTATGTCAATTCTTTATTGAACAGTGCTGAAGAATAAATTGGAGTTTTATAAATAATAATATTTATTAAGCAGAATATGTATAATAATTCTAATTGTGGTGCATAAGATCTTAAATTGTGCATGAAATATATTGTCAGCCTATTAATAATCCCAATGAAACATACATGTCTTGAATCCTTTCTGAAACGCTCTAATATTAGTTTTGTAATCATGGAGCATTACTAAACTTTTAATGGTTTTTAATAGTAGTAGCCATGTTTAATAATGTTTAATAAAGTTTTCTGAGCTATACTTAATAAAGTCCTCTCATCTATAATTGTATGTTTTAAGACTGCATTGTGAAAGGATTACACTTCTAAACCATAGTAACCTTCGCTAAATCTAGTCGTAAATATAATTAAACATTCACATAAATTTCATTCCACAAAACACACGCACACGTTATCTATGACACTACTCAGCACACCTGGTATTTGACAACTTTGTTTTAATATTTGTGTGAGACCTGACTTAATAGGTGTGGAATGCTTCACAGCACATCATTCTTGCAAACAAAAGTTTAATCATCAAAATAGCAGGGTTGACGTACTACGCATAACTGGAGCAATTATGTGGAAAGCCACTGTAGAGTACAAATTAAAATTCCCCACATTTCCACTGTAACCTCTTAAATGCTAGAAACATCTTCAAAAGTTAAAAGTTCCAATTAACTCTTTATATACCAGAGGGGTGAGCAACACATTGCATTACAATGTGTTGCACACCCTCTCTGGTCCTTAAAGGGTTAATTAATTACTGTATCAATCAGTGGGTTACATTATATAATTTCCCTGTGCATGCTAGAGAGGAGGCGTACTGGGCTTGCTGACTTTAATGGCTTTAGAGGATGTACGCCACTATGTACTAAATCAGTGTTTCTCAACTCCTGTCCTCAGGACCCACTAAAAGGCCAGGACTTAGAGATTTCTCTGCTGTAGCACAGGTGTGGTGATCACAGGCTCATTCACATTGATTAACTCACCTGTGCTCTAACAAGGAAATCATCAAATCCTGGCCTGTTAGTGGGTCCTGCTGACTGGAGTTGAGAACCACTGCACTAAATGGATCATATATATTCTACTGCACAATTGCAGAGCAGAAAATGAGATGCATTGGCAGTTTCACACCTTCTCCTCACCGAGGCTGACATACTAAGAACTGGTGCAAACTAATAGTACCATATGGGGCAAAAAAATTAAATGGAACTTTTAATCTATTGAATGCTGGAGGGGTCTCCAAAGAAAAACTCTATTTAAATCAATGGGAATTTTATTTGTCTCCTATATGCAGTTGGTTTATTCTAGAACAGGTAACGTAAAGGCCATGAAAACACTTAAAAGCCGAAGTAGTTCCAAAATAATTTACAAGTCAAACCACATTGTTGAACTAAACCTATAACTCATGTTATATTCTGACAGCAGCCAGGTGTAGGGTGGCAAAATACTGGAAAAAAAAACAGTCATTCCATCCACAGTAATTTATTGTCCAAAGTTTGACATATCTGTGTGTTAAAAAAATATGACTGGCTTTTCATCAGGGGTGTTGGAGTTCTGCAAACAGTCCTGGATTTAAGGATTTCCCAGCTTCAACAGAGATGGGCCAGTCAAAACTAACGAGCCACCAATTAAAGGGATAGTAATGTTTCACAATAAAAGCAGCTCCAATTAATCTTCATAGTTGTTACGCCATGGAGAGTGTTATTTCAATTCTATCAGAGCTGACGTTCAAGAGTAATTGAATGATAAAGTATCTCCGTCCCATCCCTTTTACTGATGTAACACTGCTCACCTCAGAGCAGCAAGGCTGTCTGGATGGATCACAGAGAGGGACAATCTTCAATTAGCATAAGGAAAAATCTGTCAAGGGGGAAAGGAAGATTGTCCCTTGCTGTGAGCTGTCTAGGCCCAGGACGAAATTCCACATCTGAGGGGAGGTGGTTTACAATAGGTTAAAGGGGTGGGAAGGGGATACTTTATCATTCAATTACTCTTGAATTACAACTTTGACAGTATTAAAATAACACTCTCCACGGCCTAAATACTATGAAGATTAATTGGAGCTTTCTGAAACATTACTATCCCTCTAACTTACCTGTGATTAATCAAGAATATCCTTAAATCCTAGCCTGTTTTAGCCCTTGAGGACTGAACTTTGTCACCCCTGCAACAGAAAAGAGACAGGGCGCCGTATCTTTTCTATTGGTTTTCTACAGTTTGCTGTATCATACACCCACCCCTAGTGTACCCCCTATTTGGCAACCATCAAAAGGGGAGATCATAATGTCTCCCGCATCAAAAGGGCGACATTAGAAAGTCGCCTGCATCAAAATGGCGATATTCTGATGTTGCACGCCTATGGGTTGCCAAATAGAGGGTGGCATTTGAATAGCATACTCTGGCACTCAAGGTGTTACATCTCTGTTTGAATTTCCATCTATATACAGAAGGCTGCAACTCCATAAGGGATTAGACCAAAAAAAATGATTTGTGAGCCTTCAGCCTAACCCAGCTCCAGTGGAGTGAATATAATGTACTTGTTAAGTACTTAAGATTAGAATCTGCCACTTGGATTATTACTCCTCTGGCACTCAAAGGGTTAAGAGAAATCAGGATCTCTATAGAGAATACTGACAAGGACATAAAAGGAGACATTATACTGTATAGGTGACTGGATATATTAACATTGTTGGTACATACTATAAATTAGAATTTTTGATGTTTGTCAGTCCAACACTAACAATGCTGGTACATATCGCAGCATTGTAATTATTGATCTCTTTGATATATTTGGTAGGATTATGCTGGCTCATTTCTTCTGAGTGCCAGGGCACAATTCAATATTGCATTTATATATTCTGCAAATGCATAATCTGTAAAGTCAAATTGTCTATACTTTTATTTACTTTTTTGTATCATTCATCTTCACCTGTTCTTTTATACTGGTATATGATGCTGACAGGGAACTCCCTAGACCTCTGTTTCCAGAGAGATTTGTGTCAGAGACTGTGAAAGCAAGACTAGTGATACAATGTAACACTGTCCTTGTAGTACTCAGTACCCTGTATGCTGTCTTTTTTTTTTTTGTTGCTTTTGCACTCACTAACAGAAATCTCTCTGGAAACATCTTCTGAGAGCTCAATGTCAGAAACATAAAAGTATATAAAAAGTGTGAAAATGAAAAAAAGGAAAAAAAATAACAGTAAAAAGTGTAGGAAATTTTATTATATACACTTGCAGAATATGTCAATTCGAAAATCAGTTGACTGCCACTTTAACCCCTTCCCGTCCGGTGACGTACCCGGACCGTCACGCTGGTCCAGCACTTAAGGACCAGTGACGGTCCTGGTACCTCACATACTTTTACTCACCGCACTCCTGCAGGAGCGCGGTGAGTAATACCGGGGACTGAAGTTGATCGATCCAATACCGGAGCGATCTCTTTCAGTCCCTCGTTCTACGTGCCGGCACATGTGATCAGTCACGTGGGGTGGCACGTCAAACCCCAGACACCCCGGGACCCCTGGTCCTTAAGGGGTTAAAATAAGTATAATTTATTTTAGAGAGAATTCAAATCTGAATATATGTTGTTCTGTGCTCTATTAGAAATACCATCATTGGGCAGTCCCTGCCTAAATTTATTAAAAGAACAGTTTCTGGTAATACTGGCCCAGGACAGAAACTAATTAGCTTAAAGTGTCACACTGTGCCACCAATAAATCAAGGATAAGGACTCAAATTATTTTATATTATAAACCAGTGGCTAGTAAAACATATACAAATCTTTACATATTAAAATAAACTGATCTTCTGGTGACAGCTCCATTTTCACCCTTCAAGTGCCAGAGGGCTGTGCAATGCATGATGTAAGAAAACAAAAGGGTTAAACTGGCGCATCATCAGCATTATCACTTTCTTAACACTGCAGCATATGCATAAAGAAAAATGGAGAAATTCTGGGTCAAAACAACTGCACCAAATAGAGCAAAAAAATCTCCTTTGATCTAAATAGGTGGTGTAACCCACTTTGCAATCTGTTGGAGGCCTCTCTACCATTCAATGAATTAAAAGCCACATTTAAATCAATGGGAATTTGAATTTCTTCTATATTGTGTAGTATTTGGTTTTCTTACGCGTGTCTCCACTTGTGTCTTAACCCCTTAAGGACCCTTGACGTACCAGGACCGTGACGGTCCTTGAAATACTCAAGGACCGATGACGGTCATAGTACGTCACGTACTTTTTACTTACAGCGCTCTACCGGGAGCGCTGTAAGTAAAACTAGGGCCTGAAATTGACCGCTCCAAGATCGGACCGATCTCTATCAGGCCCCATAATGACGCGCCGATACACGCGACAGGTCACGTGTACCGGCGCGTCCAAGTGCTCCTATGCGGTCATTATGGGACGGAAATGTCCCAGGACCGCCGGTCCTTAAGGGGTTAATATATATACTCCATGGGAAAGAGCAGATACATAAGCTGCATATGTGCATTTCTGCCAACAGCATAGAGTAGTCCCACTGATACTCTTTTTTTTTTATATTTTTCTTTCATATTTTCCACTTTTAACTTGGCGCAAATGCCCAATAGTGTTTTAACCCTTAGAATGCTCTAGAGGTATGCAATGCATTGCTTTGAATTGCATTGCATACCCCTCTGGATCTCAAAGGGTTAAGTTGTGCTTGTGCAGATGTAATAAGTGTTGCATGAGTAAAAAAGTGCATGTTCTTTTGCCTATGCTAGTGGTATGCTCCATCTTGCCTAGACAGCTTTAGTAACAACAATGAACCAAGTCTATGGAAGCACTCACTCTGCTGTGGTTTAGAATGCCATGTGACCAATCCTCAGAATTCATATACATAGTCTGATGCAGGGGTAGCCAGCCTGGGTCTTAAAAGCTACCAGCATGCAGATTTCCAGGATATCCCAGCTGGAGCATAAATGAATTGATCAAAGGCTCAATCTGTTCAACTGATTCAGTTGTCCTCAAGCAGGGATTTAGTAGCTGTTGGTAGCTCTTCAGGATTAGGGTTGGCTACCCATGGCCTAGAGACAGGCTACAATCATGGTGAGACAGAAATGTTAATATCACCGATCACAACCATTAACCCTTTGAGTGCTAGAGCGGTTTGCAACGCATTGCTTTGCAATGTGTTGCATACCCCTCTGGCACTCAAAGGGTTAAATATATAATTTCAGAGGGAGGTAGATGCATGCCCGAAAAAGAGAAAAGCATATGCCGTGAGTGCAAAATCCAAATAAGAGTAGGTATACTGTTATAGAGGCACCACTCACAGGTCTCTAAAGATGAAAAAATAATGTTAACCATTTGAGTGCCAGAGAGGTACGCAGAGCATTGAAGAGCAATGTGTTGCGTAAGCCCTGGCACTCAAAGGATTAATATTAATGGTCTTGCAAAAGTATTCAGACCCCTAACCAATTATCTCATATTATTGAATTACAAATGGTCTATTGTAATTTCATTCTGTATGATATTTTACTTGAAAACACTGAAACTCAAATTATTGTAAGGTGACATTGGTTTTATGTTGAGGGTAGGCCACCTTTAATTCTACAGACTGCAATTCCAATTACTGTCAGCCAACTGCTGGTTGGAGATAATGGAATTTGTAGCCAATAACTGGAGAGTCAAAGGTTGCAAACTCCTGCTCTAAAGGATCTCCCTAATTTACTTTTGAACTCATGTTCAAAGAAATAGAGAGAGTAAAAATTTTTTTTTTTTTTAAACATAAAAGTGACAGTTCTAGCTCCAGCAAGTGGCAGAATTATTGCCTTTTACAGGAAATCCTTCCAAGCTGGATGGAACTTTATTTGAGCTGACCTTATCTTGGGCTCTCCACCCTTTTTGAGGAAGCTGTCAAATAAAGCGCTATCTGTTCTTCCATACTGCAGTGTTCAGTGTGTGCTAATGGGGGAAACAAGCACCATGCTCCAACTGTATTATCTAAACTGTTTATATATTGGGTGGAGGCTGACATAAATGTGTTGCCAGTTGTGATTATGGCAGGGTTTCTGAAACTTTTCAATAACAGTATCCCTTGCAGTTCTAAAAATATTTATAAGTACCCCAGCACTCAGTTTCCATTTATTCAATATTTACAAGACCAGAAAAAACTGTCATAGGTTTGAAAAAGTGCAGAAAACCAATATCAGGTCTGTCTATAACTTACCAGCCACTATAGTGACAAAGATTCTAAGTAAAGCTAACAGAGATGACAGACTCCTCCTCTCTGGAATGCAAGACTTGCCTCTTCCCTCTGCACACTACAAACCACTTCCCAGGCACGTGCACACATAGACACCAAGGGGGGCTTGAGCACCTGCCCTTTTTGTCCAAAGTGTCCTCGTGCTCTTTAAAAAAAAAAAAAAAAAAAGTTGCCTCACCCCCACCGCCCAGTCAGGTCTGTGCCTCCTTCAGGACAGACCTGTAGATGCTGCGCTCCCTCTTTGGCTCTTTAGTATTACAGAGCACTGGGAGATGTCATCATCTTCCAGCGCTCTGCATGAAGAGAAGACCGCACGGAACCTCCAGCAGCTACAGGTCTGTGCCAAAGGAGGCACATACAGACCTCTCCTGCTGCTGGACCACCAGGGAAGAGGTAGGAAACGGACACTGGGGGGCAATGTAGAAATTATGGGGCAATATGGATCTAATGGGGGGCAAGATGGAGATGATGGCAATGTAGAGATGATGGGGCAATGTATGTGATGGTAAGTTGTAGCTGATGGCAATATGGAGCTGATGGGGCAATATGGAGATGATGGGGGCAATGTGAGGGTAAGTTGGAGCTGATGGGGCAATATGGAGCTGATGGGGGCAATATGGAGCTGACAGGGGACAATATAAGGGCAATATGGAGATGATGGGTGGCAATATGGAGATAAGGAGCATTGTGGTGGTGTCCAGTGGAGATGGCCAATGGGAGGGGGGGGGGGGCTTCAGACTTCTGTGCCTACAGGCTCCTGAGATGTAAATTCTTTTCTTTTCTTTAAATATATATTTTGAATAAATAATTATGAGAAGTGCCCTTTTTTCATTTGAGCCCCTGCCCCCCAAAATGTCTGTGCACATCCCTGCCACTTCCCACAAAGTATCCTACCTACTCTTTGCCTGTGCTGATGGCCAAAAGCAGGGTACTAGTATTTGATTAAAGGAACACACTAACACCTCAGTTATCTTAGGGGAACTTTCACCTTATTTCAAGTTTGCATATTTGAAAACTGCATTACAAACTGCCTATATGTCATGATAACCTTAAGACCAGCAGATGTATAGATCAGGATATATTCACACTTTTATTTCTGGGACAAGTAAAACTGAACCTTTCCTGGAACTGCACAAAGCTTCAATACCATATGAAACGTCATTGAAACTTTCATTAGCATGTGACACATCACTATAAGGGCTTCATTAGCATATGGAATGTCACTGACATGGTTAATTAGCAAATACAACATCACTTGTACTGCAATTAGCATATATAAGATGTGTTAATATCTCCTTAACTGTACATTTGCTGGAATTTTGATATACAGGCAGTTTTTAATGAAGTTTTCAAATATACAAACTTAAATTGAGGTGAAAGTTCCACTTTCATTGTTTGTGTTCCAGAGAGGTAGCCAATGCATTACAACACAATGAATTGGATACCTTTCTGGCACTCAAAGGGTTAACATGGGTGCAAAATCCTACTGGCCCCTATGAATCGATTATGAAACAATTGGCTTTCCAGTCAGACATGATACATTGGTACAGAATGCAAGGACCCCTAACTCCTCCTTTTTAAAGGGATATTAATGTTTCATAATAAAGCATCTCTAATTAATCTTCATAGTATTTGGGCCTTGGAGAGTGTTATTTCAATACTGTCACAGTTGTAGTTCTAGAGTAATTGAATGATAAAGTATCCCCCTCCCGTCCCTTCTACTGATGTAACACTGCTCAGCTTAGAGCAGCAGGGAGTGTCCAGGTAGATTGCAGAGAGGGACAATCTTCAATTAAGATAAAGGAAAAAGCTGAAAAAAGGGGGCATGGTTTTCATTGTTCTCACAGTACAAGTATTGACCCTTGATGTGAGCTGTCTGGTCTATGGACTGGATTCCACATCTGAGGAGTGGGGCTTACACTAGGTAAAAGAGGAGGGAGGGGGAAACTTTATCATTCAATTACTCTTGAACTGTAATGCTCACAGTAATGAAATATCACTCTCTATGGCTCAAATACTATGAAGATTAATTGGAGCTGCTGTTTTTGTGAAAAATTACTTTAAGGATGCTTTCCTAAGAAGACTTCAGGAAAGGCATATCTAGTACTAATAAATATATATTTTGGAGAAACAATCATCACAGAATGTATTAATGGAAAATATGTTCTGTCCAGAGTAAAATAAGTGTGTATATATTATCATTAGGTGTTAAGGTTCCGTTAAAGGGATAGTAATACTTATAACAAAGTGCAGTTCCGAGTCTTCTCTATTCTATTTGTAGCACAGAACTCTATATTTTAATATTAACAGGCTTGTAGTTCAACCTCAGTTGAATCCAAAAGATCCCCCTCCTGCCCTTTTCCCCTGAATCACTCTGCCTCTGTCTGGTCTGGATGGAACGTGACAAGGGACAATCTTCAGTAAGCATAAGGAAAATCCTGCCCTCCTACATCAAGGGGGACAGGGTTTTCCTTATACTTACTAACTGAAGATTGTCCCTCACTGCGTGCTATCCGGTCCCACAACTGGATTCCACAACTGATGAGAGGCTTCCAGAAGGGGCGGGAGGAGGATCCTTTCGGATTCAGTTGCGTTGAACTACAAGCCTGTTAGTATTGAACTAAAGCGCTACGTGCTACAATCAGAATAAAGAAGAGTAAGAGCTACACTTTAATATAAGTATTACTATCACTTTAAAGGGATAGTAATATTTCATAAAAACAGCAGCTCCAATTAATCTTTATAGTATGTAGGACATAGAGACGTTATTTCAATACTGTTGTAGTTGTAGTAATTGAATGAAAAAGTATCCCCCTCCCGCCCCTTTTACCTAGTGTAAGCCACCTCCTTTCAGATGTAGAATCTGGTCCTGGGACGAGACAGCTCACAGCAAGGGACAATCTTTTTACTATGAACATAAGGAAAATCCTGCCCCCCTTGACAGGTTTTTCCTTATGTTCATAGCTGGGAACTCTCCTGTTTTGCCCTGGCGACTCCGGTTTTCTCACTGCATTCCCAGGTCTCCGGGTCAGAGGCTGATTCTCAGGATGTGGGGAGTTTCTTCTGAAACTCTGCCCACATCTTCTGCTTCAACATCTGTTTCTCCAAATTATAGCCCGATTTTGCAGGTCTGTGAAGCCTATCCCCCACTCCTGATTAAGCTCTGCCCCTTTTTACATAAATCGCATCATCTATCTCTCACAGGGGCACCAAAAGATTCCCCCTCTGGGAAGAACAAGATAAAAAGTTCCCAGGTATGCTTATGTTCACTGAAGATTGTCCCTCTCTGTGATCCATCCTGAAGTCTTGTTGCTCTGAAGTTAGCAGTGTTTCATCAGTAAAATGGGTGGGAGTGGGATACTTTATCATTCAATTACTCCTGAATTACAATTCTGACAGTACTGAAATAACACTTTTCATAGTCAAAATATTATGAAGATTAATTGGAGCTGCTTTTATTGTGAAACATTACTTTCCATTTAAGGTTTAATAATCCTTGAGACATACTAGAGTGTAGAGATTCCAGGCTGGTCCTCAACCACATTATGCAAGCACAGCCACTGTCACAGATTGCATACAACCCGTTACATTTATAGAATGGGCAAGTCCTCCCCATGGCAGGTACCCCCTCCATGCGTACCAAGTACCACAAGGAGTACTAATGCCACTGTTTGAGAAACACTGGATTACAGTACATAAAGGTTGTAATGATACTTGCGTGCATGGTATAAGCTAGAAGGTTGCACTATGTTCAGCTGAACTCAGGGTACATACTTTTGTTTTAGTCTTCATGGACGTGATATTTGTAATAGGCAGAGGCGTAACTAGAACGGTCCGGGCCCTGGTGCAAGAAGTGCCATGGCCCCCCAAAACCCCCTCCACAATGCCTTCATTTCCTACCTCCCAATCCCTGGTGGTCCAGTGGAGTGGCAGGAGAGGCGGGCTGGTGCGACATGCTCCCGTGCTGTCCTCTTCTGTAATGCAGAGCGCTGCTCCCAGCGCTCTGCATTACTAGAGCGCATGATGGATCTTGTGGCGCCAGGAGGAGGGGGTCGCAGGGGGCAGCCGGGCCCCTATAGTTACGCCACTGGTAATAGGATCAAATTTTGACTTGCTTTTTAAAATGAAATGTATTCCTTAAACATTAAAGCTTTATTTCTGGTTACCTAGTGGGGGAAGATCAAAAAGATACATATCTATTTCAGAATTTTCCATATCCCCTTTCTATAGAACCAGAAGAAGTAAACAGAATCCAATTGGAACCAACTGACACATTGCCTTTAAGGGACAGAGAGAAAAGACAGTCATGTCTCCAAAAACAGCATTGCTTTTTATTTTCTGTATGAACACCCTACCTGTTCAACAGAATGAATGGCTACACCAATTAAGTTCACCTCTACTTCCAGTTTTCAGTTATTGTTAAAAGAAATGACAGCTCAGTAAAAATAGTGCATTGAATCCTGTATTTAGTGCACATCAAGAAATCATTTTCTTTCAACTTACAAAAAACATATTCTTCAAAATACAGGGAAATCCTTGGAAGAAATAGAACAATTATGTAAAAAAAATAATAAATAAATAAATAAATAAATAAATAAACAATTACACCACAGGGGAAAAAATAAACATTCCCAAGAGTTCCACTGATTTAAAGAGGAATTTTAATCCGCTATAAGGTCGCCCTGCTATAATTAAGCAGGTAGCGACTAGCTTCTCAATATATATTTTTACCTTTGAAAAGGAGCCCGTTCTAAAGAAATCAGTAACTGTAGGAGACTGATGGCCCAATCTGCACGCCTGCGCCGTCAGTCCCTTCTGGTAACCTTATGGTGCATTGCAGTCTACTCAATAAAGACCGGGACTAACAGCACAGTGTACAGACAAGGTGTCTGCTCTGTAGCCTGAGTTCCGGTCTCCTACAATGATTAATTTCTTCAGAACGGGCTACTTTTCAAAGGTAAAATATATGTTCTAAAGCTAGTCCCTACCTGCTTAATTATAGCAGGGCGACTTTATAGCGGATGAAAGTTCTGCTTTAATGAGGAAATTAACCCCTAGAATGCTATGGAGGTCTCCAATGCTTTGGTGCAGCTGGTTCGCTCCAGAATTGCTCCTGGTCTTCTTAGTACATTCGACTCAGTATCTGCTTGAACATCCATGACAATATATCTTAATCCTTTAAGAACTAGAGGGGTGTGCAATGCATTGCTGCACCCCCCCCCATTGGTTAATGGGTTAAAAAGAATTTTGTAAAATATACTTACCTTACGATAAGCCAACTTTGGGGATAATCATTAGGGGACTAGATCACTCCGGTAACTAAGAACTCTCCATCCTTTACAAGCTTGATAATCATTAGATCATTTTAAAAAAGGCTTCATAGAATAACATAGGGATTGCAGAATATTACCTCAGGTCAGTGTTTGGGAGAATGTATCGTTTTATTCTCATAGAGCTGCACAATGTGAATAGTACAATAAATAAAATAGGTGTTACTGTAAATACAGTAAAGGGGGTTAAATTTCACTTTAATAGAAACGAAATCCTTTAAAAATATTGTGTAAAAACGCTGTGTTCCTACACAACACATTAACGATGTCACCTTTATTAAAATGGCAACATGAGAATCTTGCACTGCATAAAAGCACGAGACTCTCATGTTGCTTACTTAAATGGCACTTCAGCCCACATAGCTTTTCTACTGCAATCAATCGGATGACCCTGTCAAACATACACATCACAGTTGTCACGCTGCTGGAAAAAAATGGTAAATATGTTGATACTGTGCAGGAGAATCAGCATAAGATGACCAGCAACACTATCAGCAAAGTCAGTGCTAATATGAGAGATGTCAAGAATCAGACAGTGCAGGGGAAGAAACTGGCACACAACCACACAACCCACCTCTTCAGAAGGAAAAAAGTCAAGGTTCTCATCTTCCAGGTCCGTAAAATGTTACCACCGGTTATTTTATCTTTATCAGGACGCTTCCTTGTTAAAGAGGCGTATATAGCACTCTCTGAATTAATAAGGAATGGAGAAACTCCTGTTCATACCCAGTGCGGCGGAGCCTTCTCTAGCATTAACCATTGAGTGCCAGAGGGGGACGCAACACATTTCAAAGCAATGCGCTGTGTACCGCTCTGGCACACAACTGGTTAATGCTACAGAAGGCTCCGCTGCACTGGGTTGACTGCAAGATGGGCTACCAGCTCCGAATCAGGTAGACCAATGTGCTGCACTGGCATCTGTCCCCGTTGGTTAAAGTTATGAGGCCTGGGTTGAAGTGAATGTAAGGTACGATATGGGTTGAAGCGACCTTTTAGTAGGCTACATGAGAATCTTGTGCTTTCTTGCAGGGCGAGATTCTCATGTCTCCCTTTTAATCAGGGTGACATGTTTAATGCCCTGCGTACCCTTTCACTGTTTTATGAGTGACCTTTTAAAAGTGATCCAATAGAAACTATAGGAAAAAGGTATCTGCCCCAATGAACACGTAATCTAACTGGATAGGAGATGGACAAACAAGTGTGAGAGTGTCAAGAGCTGTAAATTTCATTGCTGATGTTGATATAGTGTGCAATTTTTCATTTCCTAAAATCATCCACAAGAAGTGAAACCTACAGGAGAAGTAAGTTACAGGGAAGCTAAACAGAAACATGAGCTACTCTGAGCTACAAATAAACTACAGGAAACCTAGTTCTCTGAACTGAATGATACTGATAGTTGTTTTCTTCATTAGTTCTCACTAATTCAACCCCCCCAACCTCCCCAACATAATATGCCTTATAATAATGGAGTGATTGTATGATAGTGATTCCACACTAAATCAGGTGCTGCTGGACTCAATTATTTTCCTGCACCAGCCTGAAGTCAAGTTACTAAGCTGCATACACCAGAATTCTCCTTCTTAATGCTGATTGCTCCAAGGGGAGGACATTGGGCAGTTTATGCGCATTATGGGGTGTTCCTCTAGGCCATGTTGATCTTGTTATGGCTATATACTAAATAACTAGTGCTATTTCACTGCACATGCCATGGGGCTGGTGTATGGAGATTGCTGGCATTAAAAGGATAGTAATACTTAAAAATTATTATCCCTCATCTTGTAGGCAATAAAAAACTGAGTAAAATGACACCAGAGGCATCTCTCAAACCTTTATTGTTTGAGAGATATCTTCTTTTAAAGTTCGGCAGTTTGCCTTTTCCCCTGATGTCAGCATTCTAGCTGAGAGCAGGGGAATCCACTCCTGTGATCAGCCGGAGGCTCTGCAGCAGAGCAGAGATCGCGTTAATAAAAAAGAAATCCTTTACTAAAATGGTCTTCTACGTGTGCTTGGTTTGCAAGCACACATATAAGACCTTTTAAGTTAAGGATTTCTTTTTTATTAACGCAATCTGCGCACTGCTGCAGAGCCGCTGCCGGTCCTGGGACCGGATTCCCTTGCTGTCAGCTAGAATGCTGACGTCAGGGGAGAGGGAACTTTGAAAGCGTATATCTCTCAAACCATAAAGGATTGAAAGAAGCCGCTGGTGTCATTTTACTCAGTTTTTTTATTGCCTACAAGATGAGGGATAGTAATTTTTAAGTATTACTATCCCTTTAAAGTCCTAATATTGATGGAATACTGTAGTGATCAAATGTTGCAGTGCACACCCTGAAGCACAGCTGCTAGCTTTAGAGTCTTGAACCAGTGGAGCTATACTGACAAAGTCATATATCTGCATTAATAATTTTTCTCTGTGTGAGGTTTGGTCACTTCCTTCTGCCTTCTTAATAAAAGCAGAAGAAACCTTGGGGCTTTCAAAATATCTTTATCCAGTATATTACTAGGAGCTGGATTCAATATGCCAGTGTAGTCATTATTGGAACTACAGTAGTTGATGACTACAATGCCATCATCCCCAACCAGCCTAGGTTCCCAAAAGATCTGGGGCTTTGACCAACATGATGTATTGTTAGTGGACCAACCATGCAGCCCAGCTGAACCACTACTAGTAGGAAGATTGTTATCATTGTATACCACAAGCTGGCTTAAGGATAAAACCTAAAACTGTAAGATGCCTTAACCAGTACCTAGCAACACCCCATTTTAATATTTAAAAAATATATATGGTTATTGGGTATTTCTCATCAAGAAACACAGTTAGTGCCTCTCCATGCAAGATTAATTGGAGTGCATTTAGTACAAAAAAGAAAGCATACACAAAGAATAAATAAAACAGCATCAAAATATAAAATGATTAAATACTCATAAATACTCACATAAGATTTCACTGCTCACCTTGGGGTAGATTCACTAAGCAGTGATAAAGAGGTGATAAAGTGGAGATGACTTCTCCGGTTTATCACTTCTCCAATTCCTATGTTATTCTGTGGAGTATATGCACTAAGATTTCTTCAGCTTTTGAGATCTTAAAGGGATAGTAATACTTAAAATGTAAAAAACTATATGTTGTAGGGTTTATCCCCCTGAGTTAAACAAGGGTACTCCCACTGCTGAAAGGTGTTTCATTCAAAAGTTATTAATTTTCAAAGTTAAATTTTTTAGGTGCAATATCACAGTGGCCTGAAATTGTACAGTGGCGCTGTTGCTACACGATCCTATGGACAGCTCTGGTCAGTTGACCAGAGCTGTCCATAGGATCGTGTAGCTCTGGTCAGTTGACCATAAATCTCCATAGGATGGTGTAGCAACAGCGCCACTGTACAATTTCAGGCCACTGTGATATTGCACCTAAAAATTTCAACTTTGAAAATGAATAACTTTTGAATGAAACACCTTTCAGCAGTGGGAGTACCCTTGTTTTACTCAGGGGGATAAACTCTACTACATATTTTTTTTTACATTTTAAGTATTACTATCCCTTTAATGCATAGGCTCTGTAGAATAACATAGGAACAGGAGATGTTATAAATTGGAGAAGTAATCTCCACTTTATCACATCTTTATCACCTCTTTATCACTGCTTAGTTTATCTCGTCCCTTGAGTCAGGAGGGTTTCCCACTATCACAATCTGTAGCAACAAACAAAGGAAACAATGGCTCAGAAAACCCTTCTAGATATAGTATTTAGATGCAATATTGGACTGCCACCCTTGTGCTCTTTTAAAGAAATTCACCCACATTTTATAGAAGCATTAAAACCGCCTCTGGGATTTCAATCCCTCTCTGGTATACATCCCAGACTGGTGTTCTTGTCCTCCTTTGTTAAAGGGATAGTATTACTTCAAAATTACTATCCCTCATATTGTAGCCCTTAATAAACTGAGTTAAATGACACCAGCGGCATCTCTCAAACCTTTATGGTTTAAGAGATAGCCACTTTCAAAGTTTCCTCTCCCCTGCTGTCAGCGTTCTGCTGCCAGCAGGGGAATCCGGTCCCGGGACAGGCAGAGGCTCTTAAACAGAGCCGATATCTCGTTATGGAAGGAAAAATGATTCATTGGAACAGTCTTCTAAGTGTGCTTGGTTACCAAGCACACGTAGAAGACTGTTTCAATTAATCATTTTTCCTTCCATAACGAGATATCGGCTCTGCTGAAGAGCCTCCTCTTGATTCAGAAACCGGATTCCCCTGCTGGCAGCAGAACGCTGACAGCAGGGGAGAGGAAACTTTGAAAGCGGCTATTTCTTAAACCATAAAGGTTTGAGAGATGCCGCTGGTGTCATTTAACTCATTTTATTAAGGGCTACAATATAAGGGATAGTAATTTTGAAGTAATACTATCCCTTTAAGTAGTCCACTTAAGTTTTTTTGTGCTCCAAATATGTATCTATATACGAATGTGATCACATGAGAAATAAAAAATATGTGTGTATATATATATATATATATATATATATATATATATATATATATATATACATACAGGGCTCAATATTTGCACTCACCACTAGCCAATGGTGAGTGAAAATTTAGCCCTGGCGGGTAGAAATTCAGCCCTGGTGGGTATGTTTTGAGTTGCAGTGGCGAGTAACTTTTCAGGTCTGGCTAGTAGCAAAGGACTTAAAATTATAAGCCCTGTATATATATATATATATATATATATATATATATATATATATATATATAATATGACAGAAGACAGTGGCACACGCCTAGAAGAAATACCTACTTCTAAATAAGAAGTTATAGGTGCACGTCCCATAAAAAGAATAAATAGATTGTTCAAATATACTCAGCCTGGGGAGCTTCGTAGTGAGACAGCACACAAAATCGTGAAGAAATAGATTGTAGAAAATCAAAGCATGGATGCAATAAATTGATTTTCTACAATCTCTTTCTTCACGATTTTGTGTGCTGTCTCACTACGAAGCTCCCCAGGCTGAGTATATTTGAACACTCTATATATATATATATATATATATGAACATCACCCAAGAATGACGGGATACAAATGTTCATGGAACTCCTGATATGGAAGCGGAAGGTGTGATGGTGAGGAACACAGCGTGTAATAGTCTCCTGGCTGGGATTGCTGGTATATATGTATAATGCCAACTGTAAATTTGTTCCAGATAATAGCGGGAAGGGACCTCAGACTGATATATTGGACTGTTGTCTCTCGTCTCCCCCCGTCTCAAATAATTCTTTGTGGAGCTAAGCGGTATTAGAACAGCTTCTTGTATGATCCTTAAGCGGGCAGAATCAATAGTTCACCTTTTCACAGGATATAACACCTTCCGTCCTCAGCAGTAATTCAAAATAATCAATACCTCTCTAGATAAAAGGTGATTTCAACAAAAAGCACTGCAGGAGTACAGTCCTCCTCCAACGCGTTTCGTATCAACTGTGATACTTCATATGGTTAAATAGCGATAGTTCTTTTATAGAGCCTTTTAGTGGGGGTTGTTCATTGGTGCCATTCTCTAATATACATTTGTTTTTCATATATCTATATATATATATATATATATATATATATATATATATAGAGATATATATACAAAATAATGGTAACAACAGTGTGTGTGTATGAGTGGATGTGTACCCTAGGAGAATTATGAACAAATACTGTTATAAAAACATATAAATAAAAAGTTCTACACATTCCATGGTACTATGCCACTTCTTCAAGAGAAAAAAGGTCTAAAATATGTCAATAGTGAATTCTTACACTAGTTTTACCCGCCAAACAAATAAACATACTTCCTTCTCCACTTCTGGATGTTGACTAAACAAGACATGTGCATGGGCATGTTAAAACATGTAGCATTCCTCTATGGAGGACAAATAAAGCACTTCACTCCGTACTCATCTCCTCCATTACTATCATTCAAACACTATTAACATACTTATGCATTCCACCATGGAACGCAAAAACAGTTAACAACCATACCACATCCCATCCCGCTCCATATTTGGAATGCACTACAATGTTATATTCCATTTCAATACACTTCTAAAATATTATCACTCAAATAATGATAATAAACATTCATTAATAAAATAAGATGACAATGAATACATAGAGTGAAAAGCACATTCTGAAGAACATCAGCCTGGAGTGTATACCAGAGCAGGCTTGAAATCCTAGTGGTGTCTTTAAAGCTGCAGTAAAATGTGAGTGATTTTCTTTGCATTTGATTTGGGAAATCCTAAGGACATGGCCTGGTAGGGGTCCCTTAGGATAGATTTGGGAACCACTGCTCCAACACATAATACAAAGTGCAGCCACATGATTATTATATTTATAGAGGCACAGAAAATGAGATGCCCATTGTCTTTGGAAAGAGTCAAGTATTTATTAGATGTGTCAACTACAACAATTCAATCACATTCCATAACATTTATGTTTTTAAATACACATGATTGTATAATTTGTCGCAGAGTTTCTCTATCTGTTGCCTTGACATTCTGGATTCAATGAAGGACACACACAATACAAAAGAAGGCAGTAGCGTTGTATTTGGAAGGTGATGTAGAGACCAAGAGAAGGACGCACTAACTTTCAGTAATGGGCCAGGATAACAATATGGTGATGTATTTGCTTCAATGACATGTGCCCAATCATATCTCTGTGAAACTACCACAAATACACCAACATTGCCCTGAGTCTGCATTTGACTGCATTTTGACTGCTTTGATGATAGCTCATTTGTATACTGAAATGCAGTTTAATGAGCCATTGTCATATTCATGTGTGTGTTTATATATTAATATAGCACTTCACCATATGCAATACATTCCAATGGCTTCCTCTGCTGGTGGAGTACAGTCACATGCATAGAAGCATACTATACCTAGTTTCATAAGGTATGATCAATGTATTTTTCCTTTGTATTCAGTTGCCACGCCAAATACAATTATTTTAATGAAATAAGTTCTGCAATCAGTGGTGTCAGCATAGCATTAACTTCCTGAACTTGAGCATAGCTGAATACTGACTGCATCTGCGTTACTGATTTACAATTTAACGTGATGTGGTGGTGAATTTCAACTAGTATATATAACAAACAGAATATACACATGACAGAGGGACAATATAAGGTGATAAATAACAGGTGTTTAAAATACGTTTCAAGCCATAAGCAACAAACCTGGCTTATGTTAGTGATGTGATTTGTGGCATAAACTGGGTGGGCGCTTAACCAGGACTGGGTTGGGAAGTGGGCAGGAAGTGAGCAGAACAGGGTGGAAAGGAGGAGAATTGGGCAAAGTTACTGGGGAATCTCACCACAGCCAAAGGATCAGCCTCTGTCCCCGGGGTATCCGTTTGAAGTGTTGCATGTAAAGTTTTGCATCATAAAATGACGCATGTATTCAGCTGAGTCATTTAAAGTGTCGCAATTAAAGTTATGCGTCTTAATGTGTCGCAAATTTTACATTTCACTTCATTCTGAATTGCGCATTCACCATATTGTTCGTTAACATGTTGCAGCATTAAGGACGCAATATGGGTGCATTAATGATGCAATTTGGGTGCAGCATTAAGGACACAATATGGGTGCAATATATGGACGTAATATGGGTGCATTAAGGACGCAATATGGGTGCAATACTGACGCAATTTGGGTTCAATACTGATGCAAAATGGGTGCAATATGGAAACAATATTGGTGCAATAAGGACACAATAGGAGTGCAATACTGACTCAATTTGGGTGCAATATGGTTTCAATATTCGTGCAATAAGGACACATTAAGGACACAATATGGGTGCAATACTGACACAATATGGGTGCATTAATGACGCAATTTGGGTGCAATATGGTTGCAGTGCAATACTGACAATATGGGTGCATTAATGACGCAATTTGGGTGCAGCATTAAGGAAGCAATATGAGTGCATTATTGTTGGTTTTGGGTATGTTTTAGTGGGTTTTGGGTTGGTTTTTGTCGGTTGGGTTTTGTGGGTTTTGGGTTGGTTTTCTGGGTATGTTTTGTTGGGTTTTGGGTATGTTTTGGTGGGTTTTGGGTTGCTTTTTGGGTATCTTTTGGTGGGTTTTGGGTTGGTTTTGGTTTGGGTTTTGGGTTGGTTTTGGTGGGTTTTGTAGGGCATTGTGGATTTTAGGTTGTTTTTTTATTGCACCCATATTGCTTACTTAATGCACCCATATTGCATCATTATTGCACCCATATTGCGTCCTTAATGCACCAATATTGCACTCATATTGCGTCCTTAATGTGTCCTTATTGCACCAATATTGCACCCATATTACGTCCATATATTGCACCCAAATTGCGTCATTAATGTACCCATATTGCATCCTTAATGCTGCACCCAAATTGCGTCATTAACACTGCAACATGTTAACGCACGATATGGTGAATGCGCCATTCGGAATTACGCGAAATGTAGAATTTGCGACACTTCATAACGCAAAACTGTAATTGCAACGTCATAAATGCGTCATTTTATGACGAGAAACTTTACATGCGACCCTTTGATAGTAAACCGTCCCCGGAGACCTAGCAATTAACACTAAAATCTGGAGCCTCCAGGGCACGTCTTAAGAGTTTCCAAGTATGATAATAAGGAGTAATATAACTAAGTGCCACAAACAATGTGCACTAAATTACATTATAGTGTTTTGTCAATAGCAAATTTTCCATAAATTAACAAATGAGTAAATAATAAAAACCCAACTTGCTATATTAGAAGACCAATGGAGTGCCTTGAAAATCCTGCGTTTATGCTAATTCATAAATCTCCCCCTCCCCTTGCATACTTAGTTTTTAGTGCATAAGTATTTAATTCTGCATGATTGACACACATTCCCAGGCACATTTTATGACAGCATCGCCACTTAGTGCATCTCCCCCACAAAATATGGAGACATATCACCCATTCCTGAAAATCCCCAGACCCTCATTCATCTCAGTTACTAGAAAACTCCTTAGACTGTAAGTGGACAGCTTACTGTGTGTGACTGTCACAGTAATCAGGCAAATAAAAACAGACACAAATATAAAATATAAATCCACCTTTATTAATAAGTACAGTAATAACAGTATAGCCCACACAACCCCAGAACACAGGATGATAGGACCAAGGCTCCTACCCGGAGCTGCACACTTTGCTGCGCACTGCAATACTGCGAGATACCGGAGACTAGGACCATGGTGCGGGTGGAACACCAGAGGGAACGGTACCTGAGGCACAAGTCTCCACCCTGGATCACGCGACCAGAGGCAACAGGGAGTGGGAGCAGACCTGAACCATGAAACACTGAGACTGATGGTCAGGCAAGTTCAGAGAGTATAGAACCAGTAGTCAGCTAGAGAAACAGGTCAAACAAGCTGGGGACTAGACGGAGTGATAGGAAGCAACAGCCAGAGGTCAGACAACCCAGGGTCTACACGGAATGAGTTGGTCAGCCAGAGCCACAGGTCAGAACCGATGTGTATAGTCACAGAAGACGGGATCATACACGGAACGAGTTAGTCAGCCAGAGCCACAGGTCAGAACCGATGTGGGTATTCAGACAAGCCGGGGTCATACATGGAGTGAGTTAGTCAGCCAGAGCCACAGGTCAAAACCGATGTGGGTAGTCAGACAAGCCGGGGTCATACATGGAGCAAGTTAGTCAGCCAGAGCCACAGGTCAGAACCGATGTGGGTAGTCAGACAAGCCGGGGTCATACATGGAGCGAGTTAGTCAGCCAAAGCCACAGGTCAGAACCGATGTCGGTATTCAAACAAGCCGGGGTCATACACGGAGCAAGTTAGTCACCCAGAGCCACAGGTCAGAATTGATGTGGGTAGTCAGATAAGCCGGGGTCATACACGGAGCGAGTTAGTCAGCCAGACCCACAGGTCAGACCCGATGTGGGTAGTCAGACAAGCTGGGGTCATACATGGAGAGGTTTCTCAGGAGAGCACAGGTCACAATGGAGCACAAGAGACAATATCAGAAACACCACATAAGGGCAATGACTCCCAGGCCCAGGGAAGTTTATAAAGGTGCAGGAGAAGGCGGGACCCAATTAGGCCACACAGAATAGGCCCATAAACAGGTGTCCTAGACAGTGCCTGTTTCATGATGTCAGCAATGCAGAGGTGGCTGCAACTATGCCGGCTGACACACCACAGAGGAAGGAAGCACAGGATAACTAGGCCTCTAAGGTAGACTGTGATAGTGACTTGTTCCCATACGACTTCTGTTATTTTTGTAAATGGCTATTTGTTTTCTGAAAGGAGTGCTAACACCAAATAATAATAAGCTCCTACACACATTTACCTTACTATGGCCAAAAAATCCTATTGGCCCTTATACATTTTCTCTTTGCTGCAAGAGGAAACACCTTCAATCAGTTCTGGATGTTATGTCCATGGAGGCAGACAGGACAGTTGCTAGCAGGACTTCAAACTCTGCTCACTGCACATGGCAGTCTTTACACTTTTTTTAAAAATTTACTTTTTATTCCAACAAATTTTTCATGCAAATAATACAGTCATGTATCAGCAGGCATAAATTGAACATGTAAGTTACATACATAAAATTTAAGTCCAAAGTGTAAGTCCCGACACTGGTGTGCTAGATGATAGGAAAACATACACCCTCCAGTACTTGAACAGAAATATCAAACACAGACACAGTGTAAGTAAGAGCACAGAGGATCTTGGTGGGAGTATAAGAGGGTTACAGGTGGGTTTGTAACGGATGACCATTGAAACCACTCCAGATTGGAATGTGATCAGAAGTGAAAAACTCAACAAAACAGAAAACATGTGCATGCCCTAAGGGAGAACTGGCTCCATCCCCAACACATGTCACTGATTAATAAAGGAATATCTTAATGTGAAGTGCAAGCTGCCTCCAGGCCCCCTCTCACTCATAATAGGTAGATAGGGAAGCAAGGTGTCAACCCCCCATTTGAATTGATTTAGCCAGACTCAGTCTTTACACTTTAAAAATTTGAATACCAGAAAGGTATCCAATGCAGTGCTTCACAATACACTGGATACCCACTCTGGCACTCAAAGGGTTAAGGACCACAGTTCATTACATTCCCAGGTGATCTTTAAAGGATTAAGTAGGCTTATGTGCTCTGCCTGTTTCAGTTTAAAGTGGAACTACCACCTATTTTAAACTTTATGGCAAATAATTACCCATCTGGTGACTAGCTGCTCAGTAGTGCTAGTCGCCAAAATAATTACCGCGTTAATGAGAATTATACCCTGCTCCAGGGCTGACAGGCAGGAAACAACGCAGACATCTTTCCATAGTGATGTCTGCACAACTGCGCTGTCAGTCCTTTTTGGAGCCGAACAGCTCCCTGCAATGTATCCTACAGCCGACTAGGACTGACAGAGCAGGCGTGCAGATGTCACTATGGAAAGATGTCTGTGCTCTCTACTTCGTGTCAGCCCCAAAGCAGGGTATAATTCTCATTAACCTGGCGACTAGCATTACTGAGCAGCTAGTCGCCAGATGGGTAATTATTTGCCATAAAGTTTAAAACAGGTGGTACTTCCGCTTTAAAAAACCTGCCAGCAACTGTAATGTCTGCCTCCATAAACTTCCTGGACTGAATGAAGATGGTATCTAGAACCAAGGTGCAAAGGTGAAATTAACAATGGCCAAGATTTTCTGGTCATAGTAAAGTAGGCGGGAAGATATTATTAGAAGAGGTCAGTTTTCCTTTAAGTCACTGTCGCTTGTTCTGTTCGTCACCAGTTTTACTCCTTTGCAGAGTTTCAGAAAAGCCCCGAATTTCCAAATTCATAGGCTAAATTTAACACAACAAGAATGGTATATTGGTGTGTCACCCTAAAGGTTCTCATCCAGGAAATGAGTGTAGATATTTATTGAACGAACTGTAAAGATCTGTAGTGTGTTGTAGGATTTTCAAGTGGGGTTAGCAGGTTGCATAACTTGCTTCCTAGAAACGAACTCCCACTTCCATAAATCTGTGTATATGAGTTTATACAGTATGTAAACTGATGTGTTGCATTATGTGTAGAACAGTGTAGAATTAGTCATCAGTCTAACATTACATTTCTGTGGAAATCACTGTTTATTCAAAGTCTAAACAACCTTTGAACAAGCACCAATTAATATGATCATTTTTCTAAAAATAAAGCTAATCTGAAAAGTTATAAGTGGGTAGGAGGTGTAAGGAGTTTACATACAAATGCTATCCGCAGGCCCAGGATGGTTAGTGTGAATCTTGGAAACGAAATAGGAGGTATGCAGGTGGATGACATTTATATATACATCTTCTGCATACACCTTTCTTTTAATGTCCATGTCATCTGTGAGGTTACAAAAGTAATATAACAATATAGGAATTAGTGTATTACTCTTTAATAAAATGTGAGGAAAAGTTTGGAAAACAGGCTTCAAATAAAGCTTCCTGTCTTTATGTCTGGATGTAGGTTTGTGATGCTGTACTTCTAGGCCTTTAACCACAGAAAAGCTGATTTACTAAGAAAAAGAGATGCAAATCTGGAGTAGACCAACCACCAACCAGCTGCTTTAAATGGCACTTTTAACCCCTTGAATGCAAAGCAATGCATTTCAGACCTTACTAGCATTAATTTTTTTTTATCTTTTGGACTTGGGTGCATTTATATTTGCCTCCTATGGAGAAGCTGGTTTCCTTCAGAATTAGATATATCTAGCAATGAAGGGTGCAGTTGGTTTGCTCTAGAATTGCAATAATTTCCCTTAGTATATCAGCCTCATTGTCGGACACTGTATATTACCAAATGTTAGTGTTCCTTGTAGCTTAGTTAAGGTTGATTGTTCTATGGCCTGCCATCATTGTCTCAAGTTTGTATCTATATATCTTGCTTTTGTTTTCCTCCCTTCTCTGTCTCTTCTTGCAGTTCCTGGAGATTACCGCACATCCAAAGGTCATTTCCATAGTGTGTCCTGCACTGCAGAAACAAATAAAAAGGCAAACACAGATACACGTAGACAGACACATTAAGAGGCACACGCAGACACAGAAAGAGAGAGACTAACTGGGGGAGACCCCAAACCCCTCTTCTACAGTACATGTGGTACAACGGAGTCGTTTTGTATGAATTTCCTCTGTGACTTGTTAGTTTAAATTTAGTTTTTAACCACTTTAATGTTAGAGAAATGTCCAGTGCATTGCTTCACAAAGACGTTGGGCACTCCTCAAACACTGAAATGTGCTGGGCACTCCCATGCATTAAACATCTCGTTGGCATGTAAAGGGTTAAATTAGGGGTGTTAAACTGTATTCTAAATGGGCTAAGATGTGCAGGTTTTTAGAATATTCCATATTTTGCACATATTTCAGTCAAGAGCTCACTCATTGTTTACTTCATCACCTATGCAAAATCAGGGATATTCCAAAAATGTGTACTGGCTCAGCCCCTTAGGGATTAAGTTTGACATCTCTGATTTAAATCAATGGGAGTTTGTATTTTTTTTCCTATGATTCAGTTTGTTTACCCCAGAATTATACCAATTCGCTTTTATACGTAAGGGCTAAGGAGTGGGTGACGCACAAATTAAACCATAAAATGTTACTACACACTGAACTGGCAACAAGTACAATGCCCACTGATTTAATGAGACTTTTAACCTCCTGGATGATAGAGTGGTCGCCAAGATATTGTAAATGGCTTAATTTTACACATATTAGGAAGGTGTTTGCCCTGTAATTGATATATTTTTGACTTTGTACATATGCCTCTATGAATAGTACAAATGATGTTATTCTCATAACATAGAAAAAGATTGGAATGCCCAGAATGAATGATCACAGGGCAGGGAGTGTCCAAATCCACCACATGCAGCCCATTTTCTTTCTTGCACCCATGAGTATGTACAATTGCTTTAGTGCAGACCTGTGCGCACACTCCGTTTTTACAACTTTAATGTGAGAAATATCACAGAAAAGTCAGTGAACCACTGTTATCTGGAGTATCAAAGGCACTGAAGTGAGAAAGCATGCACTAAAGTGACCATAAATCAGAGACACTTATAGAAATGTTAATCTGCAGGACTGCACAGGAATCAGTGCAACTCTATATTGTGTGTGTATTATAAGCATCCCTGTTTTAAAGGGATATGTGGTCACCTTATCCTGAACAAAAAGGGGAGAACGTTTATGATATTTTTCTTAATTCTGCATCTTGTTTATCTCCATGTACTAACAAGGTGCAACTTGAAATTGCCATAATCTCCCCCAATGCCCTGCCCTTGGTCAAACCTGTATAAGTAGGAGAATTTAGTAAACAGGCATAGGCTGGTGTAGCACACAAAAAGGTGCCTGTGCCTATTTTACTGAGGAATCATATTAATATATTCCTGTAGGTGAAATAAATAATGGTGCAAACCAGATTTAATTTATTTAATTTTATCTTTTAACACATTGTTTGTTTTGCAATTCATAGGACACCTCTCTAGGGGATAGAAATGTAATTTAAACCAATGGAAATGTTAATTTCTATTTGTCCTCTATGGGGCATTTGGATTACCTTAGAATTACTGTAGTTGTTCTTAGTGCATTAGCCTCAGCAGGAGAGCAGTACCAATACGAGCCTGCTCCAATACAGGTGCCGGAATCAATTTTTGGGTGTTGTGTCTGTCAAACACCAATTTACTAGGTTGTCTACGATGAAAATTGTTTATTGTATGTTGTCTGCACCAATGATCAGACAGTGGGGAAGATAATGGATGTTTTAGAGTGTTCATTTCCTCTTTGCCTTGTTTATTGCTATACTAACAAGGCACAGAAAAAATGGTGCAGATTTACTATATTCTTTGCACACACTAAAGGGTTGGGGACTGGGGCTTGCTTACATTAAAGTCTTAATGTTGAAATGTGTACAGGAGTGGGCAATGTAAGTCCCTCCAGCTGCTGCCAGACTACAAATCCCATCATCCCCCACCTGCCATTTGTTGATGGGAAATGATGGGAGCTTGGTAGTAGCTGGAGGGATTCAAATTGCCCCACCCCTGCTCTAGTGCTTACCTAGAAGTGCAGGAGCATGATCTGTAAACCAGCCTCCCAGCTCTGGAAACTAGTTGCCCTGATGGATTTGTACATTCTATTTACTGTGTCTAATGATCCAGGGTAACACTGTTTAACATATATACATTGTAGGACTCCTCTGCACCCAATGGTTTAAACTATTGTTGGAAAACCTGAGGCCAATCAGCTGTGGAGAACTGAAATTGTCATCATACCTGGCCAGTCAATGGCTGGCCAGGTATGATGGGAGTTATACTCTTCCAGACCACAGGTTGAACACTTCTGGGCTAATTAATGTGAAGTATTCAAATACAATTTTAATCCGTCATAAAATACTGAATATAATGCACATTCATACAATTAAAATAAGCCAATTGACTTTCTGGTAAAAGTCATGTTTGATTCCAGGGATAACATGAATATAATTTGGTTTCAGGTTCACAAGCCACCTGCCACTGTACAAACCCCAAAGGAAGAAGGATAGTATAACACTTATTGTCCATGATACATATCATTAACTAAGTCGTCACGTTATGGCTCATCTGGGAGTGTATATTGAGGTTTATTCTTTTTGGTACAAAGAATTATTACCTCCATTACATCAAAGAGAATGAGCTCGGATGGAATAGTACAATGAGAAATCATTGTTATGTGAAGTGTGTCATAAGGAATCACAGAATTGTATTACACAAATGATAGATGAGAAGGTCATAGTTAAATAGTAAACTTTACTGGTCAGGGTTATAGAAAATATATCACTGAAATTCTAAACTTTTCAAAATAGTATAATTATGAGATACCTGCACACTAAACAAGTGGGATGAGCTGAGATGGACTGGAAGCCACTGCAAGTACAACTTTCCTTTAAAGGAACACTAACATCTAGAAATGATCTGGCATAATATACACTTAAATATCCTGTTCGTCTTGTACAGTTTCTCTATTTGTTTCCAGATTCTTTTAATCTAGGCTTAAATGAGTACTTACAACTCACTTTCAGGACCAGAGCAATGGGTAACACATTGTGAAGCAATGTATTGCCCATCCTTCTGGTCCTAAAAGGTTTAGGATTATCCTGTGCAGTGGGTGGAGCCTGTGTCCTTTGGTCCTGGTAGCAACTGTCATGGCCACCTCCATGGACATGACATCCAAGACTAACTTAAGTTGTTATTTCTTGAACAAAGGCACAAGGACAAAATTCATAGGGTTTATTAGGATACTTCTCCTTTAAATATGCTCAGTAGGAAGAGCCATTCCTACCAGTCCCAGGGCACCCAGACTAACATTAGCATAGCAATTCTGACATGTATCTAAGAAAACCGAGTTATGTATTATTTTACAAGGGCTGATTAAGGCAACAACCTTTCATAATATAAGAATTGTGGGTATTAATCGTAATACATTAAATGAATTAGACCAGTGATTCTCAACTCACGCCCTCAGTGGCCACTAACAGACCAGGATTTGATGATTTCCTTGTTAGAGCACAGGTGAGTTCATCAATGTGAATGAGCCTCTGATCACCACACCTGTGCTCTAGCAGGGGAATTCCTGGTCAGTTAGTAGCTACTGAGGGCACGGGTTGAGAACCCCTGAATTAGACCATGTTTCTCATTTCAAACAACACAAACAAAATTAACTGAATGGCATACAAATAGGACAGTCTGCACAAACATTAAAATGCAAATCTGGGGTTATATTTAAGGGTACTGGCATAAAATAACTACTTTGTACACATATTAGTTGGAAATTCATGATATTTAAAATTATGTAATCCAATTTAATTTTAGGTGTTAGTGAGCGTATAATAAGAAAATTTAAAGCAGAACTGTCACCGTGAATTTTTTTGCATATCTGGAAAAAAAAAAAAAAAAAAAATTATATATATATATATATATATATATATATATATATATATATATATATATTTCATTATTCAAAAGCAGATATATAGATTAGGAGACAGTCACACTTTTATTTGTGCAGCACACAGGTTAATTAGCATACGTAGCTACACTGAAAAGCTTAATTAGCATATTGTACTGCACTCAAATAACTGACCATACAGGAATAAAAGTATCAATGTCTTCTAAACCACGTATCTGCTGGTCTATTGGTTAACATGATATACAGACAATTTTTAATGAAGCTTTCAGATGTACAAACTTGAATCAAGGTTACAGGCCACTTTAAAGGAGCCCACCATGCCGTTCTGATGCCCATGTGCTGAGCCACCCCAAAATTCTGATTCTGTTAACCCTTTGAGTGCCAGAGGTGTATGCAATGTATTGCAAAGTTAATTAAACTGAAATATGATCTGCACTTCACCCTTTGAGTGCCAGAGGGGTACGCAATGCGTTGCGTACCCCTCTGGCACTCAAAGGATTAAACTTCAGAAGTGCTATTTATTCTTAAATGCACTCATACACCTGACCTTGAATATCAAGTACATAGCAATAGCTGTGAGAATCAGTTGGTCAATCACCTCTAAGCAGCCTGACTCCTGTGGAGATAAGCAATAAACCAGGGGAGCTCAAACTTGTCCAGATCTCCATACACAGGAACACAGGTGAATCAGTCATTGTGAATGATGTGTGTGACTTAACAACATTCACTTGAGTTTAATTAAGGAGATCCTCCTGAAAACATGTACAGTTGTAACAGCCTGAGGACAGGTTTGGGCTCCAGTTCATTAAGCAGTGACAACCCTCTCCAGTTAGAAGAAACACACCAGCTCCTCTGCTATTCTCTAGATCTTTATTAAAGTGTCTGGACAAAAAGTATAAAAATTAACCAATTTTCTATATAAAAGTGGAGCAATTTGGGGCAAACCAACTCCGTCATAGAGGACAAAGGAACATTCCATTTGAGATGGGGCTTTTAAACTCTTGGATGCTAGATATGTCTCCAATACATTGTGAAGCAATGCGTTACAGACCTCTCTAGCTTTCAAGGTGTTAAAAGCCCAATTTAAATCAATGAGAATTTGGGACATTTTTATTGGTTCCCCACAGTGCTGTTAGTTTGTCCTAAAATGACTAGACTAGGCTTTTCATAAAGCCCCATGCCTCCATCTATAAAAAGAGGCTCCAGGGAAGAATTTATGGCTGCTTTAGGTTACAGCTATGCCCTGTATAATTATAAAATAGTGGAGCCCCTTAGCCCATTGATTGCTAGAGAGGTTTCCAATGAACTCCAAAGTACTTAATTGGAGACCTATGTGGAATCCAAGGGGTTAAAAAACTAGACCTATTTGAAAACTGAGTATTCACATTCTAGTAGTCTCAATTTTGTGCTTACGTTAAATTAATTTCATAGAATGTTGTCTACTCACGCCTAGGATTACATAAAGCTAAGTACTTTCACATATAGTAGCTTGACAAAATAATGGGTTTTTGTACCAAAGAAAAGAGAAGCAATTTTGGAGCAAATCAGCTATACCACAGGGGACAAATAAAAGCCTCGTTGAGTTGAATGGGGATTTTTAATCCCATGAATGGTAAGGATGTCTCCAAAGCATTGCTTTGCAGTATGTTGGAGACCTTACTAGCATTAAAGCGGTTTACATTTGGGGTATTTATTTTTACTTGTCTTCTGGTGTAGAAGGCCCACTGAGTTCTCACACAGATAGGGCAATATGTATCAAGATAAAATGCCATAATTCTGCTTTCTGGAGTAAACCAGCTGCAACATATAGGACATATACACATTCCCATTGATTCAAATGGGTCTTTTAATCCTTTTAATGCTAGAGAGGTCTCCAACAGCAATGGAGACCTCTCAAACATTCAAGGGGTTAAAAAGGCCCATTTAACTCATTCGACATTTGGGGAATGTTCCCATGATACAGCTGGTTTGCCGCAGAACTGCTCCATTTCACCTTTATAAATGTGGGTCATTGACATTGTTCTAGGCCCCTTCTACTGGTGGACCCCTGAGTAGCTGTTAAAAGTGTCATTATTAAAATGGCCCTAAAACACTGCACTTTTACTAACTAGAGGGGTTAACCACTCAGCAGTCGCAGTTACAGGTTTACAGGCACAAAAACAGACTTAAGGGAGCCTTAGTTATAGGCAGTTTCCCTCAGGGATTCATTAAATAGGAATCTCAACTCATCAGTGGAATCCCTCATCTTGCAAACTCAGAAGGTGATGTATTAAAGTCTTGTAGCTGTAAAAATGAGACTCTGCAGTGTGTTCTAGGACTTCCTGGCAGCAGAATGTATTATACAGTGTGTGCATGTACTATCTATGACTTGAGATGTTTTCTTCTGCTTCTTAGCAAAGAATCTGAAGATGAGTTATTGCTGGGATTTCAACTTTCCTCACTGAAAAACAAATTCATCAAGTTGAGAGGATCCTTGGAAATACAGAACATTGTGTACACTACTCATAAAATGTCAGTCCAAGTAGCATTTTCTTTTTGGATGAATGCATGAATTTTACAAGCAGTCTTCATGCCTATAAATACACTATTTTATTATCAATAAATCCAAGACCTGGAACTTGTTACTCTGTTTTATGTTCTTGCAGAGCTCAGTAGTAAAAGTACTATTCTAAGAGCCTTATGCAGAAAGCTGAAGAGGTACTATTCTGGAGCAAACCCACTGAAGTAATGGATGTCACTGCCCTGTAGAGATTACAATTTAAGTAGGGAATGGTGACATACACATACAGGTGGGAAGAGGAGAAAGTGCAGTTTGACATATCTGATACTGCCTTTAAATTCTGACTGACATCCATTGATAAAACATTTTATATAGGTATTACACTCTGTTAAAAAATATGTTTGCAAGATGCTTACCTGTCTCCTTCTTGGAGACTGACTGTATCCTCTACAGTAGAGGTTCTCAACCCGTGCCCTCAGTGCCCACTAACAGGCCAGGACTTAGGAAATTCCCTGCTAGAACACAGGTATGGTGATCAGAGGCTCATTCATAATGATTAACTTACCTGTGCTCTAACAAATCCTGGCCTGTTAGTGGGCACTGAGGGCACGGGTTGAGAACCACTGCTCTACAGTGATAGAGTTCCATGAAGGACTGTAATTATGGAGATCTCTGCATCAACCAGAAGAATATCTCACTTTTCCTAGTCTTCTGGCAGAAAGTGAAATCGGTTTATCCCAGGGGCAGAGAAGAGAGGGAGTTTGAGAAGAATATGAAGGCAAGAGAGCAAGGGGGATTGTGAAGGGACCTGGTGTTAGAGGAGGTCACCACAGACAGGGGAGTGAGACTGGCATAGAGAACAGGTTGTCTCTTATATGTAGTGGCTGGAAGCCACATAACATTATTTTTAAACTTTCCCTTGTGTTATAAGTGGCTGGAGAGCCACACTATTTATAAGCTCCCCTCATTCCAGAAGAGTGGCTGGAGAGTGGCATTGCCTAGCCCCCTGTTTGTAGGGGTGTCTGCAAATCTACATTATTATTATAAGACAACCCTTCCATTCAATTAAATGGCTGAGTGCCATATTATTTGTCAGTTCTCTTCCTCTCCCAAGAGTGGCTGGAGGGTCACATTATTGCCTAGCCCTTATATTACAATGGTTGTAGAGCCACGTTATGAAAAGACCCTCCTCCTTATACAAGCTTAGAGCCACATTATTTCAAGCTCAATTTTTCTGATTTAATTGGCTAGGGAGCCACACTAGTTCCAACCCCTCCCCAATGTTAATGTGTAGAGAGCCACATTGTTATATGAGACTGAATAGACTCTCTCTATGTATTATATATATATATATTTATATATTATACAGATATATAATAATGGTTAGCTTGGTGGTTAGGTGTATTTAGTGTAAGAGATAGGGTCAGTTAGATAGGTGTGTTATTGGGGTGAGCCTCATTAGGAGGGTGATGCCTATTATACTATAGGATGATATCTTTTGCCCTCTGGGAGTGTAGGACATATCTGAAGGATCTGAAGTGAAAACACATTCCGGCAGGAGAACCTCATGTTAGATCTTGGCCCCACTGGGCCCAAAGCCAGAAGAGAAGAGAAAGGAACTTTGGTTGGAGATCCTGCTCTGTGACATAAAGTGCCATAACCAACCACAGAAAAGACCTATACACCAGTACCAGGGAGTGGCCCCACAGATACACCAACATTTTAGAGGACACACTAGGTACTTTGAGTGTGAAAGTTATCCAGCTTCATCTGTTACATAGTTTAACCAACTGATTGTCAGAGGTGTATCCAACACATTTCAAATCAATGAGTTGGATACCCCCAACTATCAAAGAGTTAAAGGTTTTACAGTTTTACTTCTTTGTGTATGTGTGGTCGATTCATATTAGTTTCTGGATGTGTTTACACTGAATATACTTATAAGGTGTCAGTTTCCTTTTAAAATAACAACCAAGTCTCGTATGGAACTGTATGTGATGGGAGGATAAGCCATATATGGAGATTTCTTATTTTAGCTCTCCATGTTCTGACCTTCTGTCAGCAGCAAAGGCATAGTTCATAACAAAAGGAATAATGTGGGAAATGTTAGAAAACTGCCAATATTTTAAGAATCATCTTGAATGTGTAAACAGCTTGAATTTGCTATTGTCTATTTCACAGAAAGCATTGGGAAGATTCAGTTTCTATACAAAAATAACCAATGTCTTCTATTGCAGGGAACAAAGCCTCAAATAATCATACCCCAGTTTTAATTCATGGAAAACACACAGAGGTTGAAGTACTAAGAAAAGTGAGGCAACTGGGGCAAGTCATCTGCACTACAAAAATTCCCAAAATAACAATTGATTTAAATATGGCTTTTAAAGGGATAGTAATACTTCGTTTTAACTTTATTTTATTTTGTAGGCATTAAAAAAACATGAAGAATGATATAAGTCTTATCTCTCAAACCTTTATGGTTTATGAGATATTCACAACCAAAGTTTCCCCCTCCCGCCCCTTTTACCTACTGTAAACAATCTCTTCTCAGATGTGGAATGCAGTCCATAGACTGGACAGATAACAGAAGGGGACACTCTTATTCCTATGAAAACAATGAAATCCCTGCCCCCCTTGACAAGCTTTTCAGGTTTTTCCCTTATCTTAATTGAAGATTGTCCCTCTCTGCAGTCTACCTGGGCAGCTCCCTTCTGCCCTGGCTGAAAAGTGTTACATCAGTAAAAGGGGCTGGAGGGGGACACTTTGCTTGTGAATATCTCTTAAACCATAAAGGTTTGAGAGATAAGACTTATATCATTCTTCATGTTTTTTTAATGCCTACAAAATAAAATAAAGTTAAAACAAAGTATTACTATCCCTTTAAGGCAATGAATGCCAGAGAGATCTCCATACAAGGGTACTTTAAGAATGAGCTGACCATGAGGTCTTGTAAATGTTAACTCAATGTTCCAATAATATATATTATTAGCAATATGTCTGTATACTCTGTAATCGTGAGGTGCTCCAATCGGTCCTCAAGAGCCATTCACATGCAACAACGTAAATATATTGTTGCAAGAACACAAACAAAAGTAGCGGAACTTCTGCCTCTGCCTTCCTGGTATAAGTGGCACACATTTAGAAACTAAAGAAGTAGTTAACGGTAGCTAGAACTAGACTGTCTCATCCTGAGAATGTGGCCCTTCACCCTGTGTTACACCCCATTTAAATAAATGGGGGATCACATTTGTTCCCTATGGAAAGTGGTTTGTGGTTTGTACCAGAACTGTAGCACTTCTCATCCCCCATTTAGATACTTGGGACATCTGGAGCTATGTACTAAATATTGGAGCGATTCTAAGGCAAAATATATGTACCAGACACAACAGATATAGTTCTCAAATTCCTGACTGATTTAAATGGGGTCTTGAATGTTAACCCTTTGAGTGCCATAGAGGTATGCAAGCATTGTAAAGAAATGCATTGCGTACCCCTCTGGCACTCAGAGGGTTAAGATATGTCTCCAGAGCATCCCAGTGCAATGTGTTGGAGGTCTTTCAAGGATTCTTTGGCCTAAAAGTGCAATCTGTTCCCTGTGGTATAGTTGGTTTGACCTGAATTGCTTAATTTCTTAGTGCAGCAACATCAAAATGTCTTATAGCGATGACCCCTAATATCTGTGCAAGATGGAAGCTGAGACATCTGTACAGTCTTATTCACTGGAACAATTAACAACTTCTGCATATCGCTGAGTGCTGTATGGAATAGATCACTGCTGCAAGATCAGAGTATAACCCTTTGAATGCCAGAGGAGTACGCAATGAGTTGTGTACCCCTCTGGCACTCGAAGCGTTAATAGCAAAAGAGAGTCTGTAGCCTCCCAGGCTTCAGGGCAGAATTAGATATTTCCATTTAGTTTCATGATTCCATCAGAATGTAACAACCTCTTTGATGACATGAAAATGTACTTTGTGCTTTCGATTTTCTGAAATGTCTAACTGAAGAGCTGCAATGTAGGAAATACCCACCCCCTGCTTCGATAAGGCTTTTAACCCTTTGAATGGTAGATATTTCTCCAGTGAACTGCTTTGCATTAAACTGGTGTCCTCTCTAGCACTTGAGGTTTTAAAAGACACATTTAAATCAGTGGGAATGTGGAGATTTTTTTATTTACTTTTATAATGCAGGTGGTAGTGGCATAATTGGCCATTGGAGGGGCTCAGTCCAGTGCAACACATATTTTCAGACTCCTAACAGATAAATATTCTCTCAGGGGCATAATTAGAACCCACTGGATTAACGGTCTCCCTTTGAGACTAGGCCCAGTCACAGTTGCACCGCCTGATAAGCTCCTGGATGTTGGTCTTACACCCCTTATGCTTACTACAGCAGCGTCAGAGTAGAGTATCACTTCCCACTGAATGCAGCACACAGCTGCCTGTACGTCATTTCCTTCATTCAGTGCAAAATGACTTCAGTGTACCTGTGGCTTCATGAAATCAGAATTTTGGAGCTGAAAAGGCACAGCCTCCCTGACAATACTGCTTAGAATAGGTCTTCAAAAATACTATATATACCCACCTAACACTAAGGAAGCAATGTTCAAAAAGTTGTCCTAATAAAAAAAAGTCTGATGATGAGTTGGACTTGAAGGTAATTGGGGGATGGAATTTTCTAAAGGAAATCTGTCACCTTTGAAGATTTCTTGTAAAGTAATAAAACCACTGGAAAGATGAGGTGTGGTAATATTTAATTAAACTGTCTTCTTCAAGATTAGACCATTTTATTTTGTTGGAACCAAATGATGGACATGAGACAAAAAGCTAATGGCTAGAAGATTATTTTCTGTAAATGTCTTACAAGATAGACAGTATATTAAAACACTTTAAGGCTGCTTTTCCCTTTGATAGAGATGGTGGACATTTTCATCAATTTAAATGAGGATTTTAACCCCTTGAATGCTAGAGAGGTCTCCAATACATTCCTCTCTAGCATTCAAGGGGTTAAAAATACCCATTTAAATCAATGGGAAATTATAGCTCTCCCCTATAGTGCAAATGGTTTGCCCCAGAACTCCTCCACTTTTCTTTTGAACGTGCGGCCCTAAGAGTAAGTTTATTCACATACAAAGTGTTTTACTGAGGCAAACTGTTTCCACCAAAGGAGACAACTAAAAATCTGAATTGATATAAGCAGGGTTTCTAAAATACTAGAAGTCCCCAATGTTTTGGAGACTTCCTTAGCATTCAGGGGGTTAAAATGACCCATTTAAAGTAGTGGGAATTGTTATTTGTTTATTGAGGTGCAATTGATTTGCTTTATTTTCTTTATCCATATGGTCCACATACAGTTACCAGCGCCATACACATAGGACTGGTGTATAATGCATGTGATAAACGTTATCACTGGTTCTATGTCACAGACTCCTGTTGAAGTCTATGGGAAAAATTGTTGTTTAACCCCATAATGACCCTGTCACATGCAAGGATCATCACTTTTTTTTCCCTTAAGGATCAGTGATGGTCATAGCACGTCACGTATGTTTTACTTACATCGCACCTCCAGGAGCATTGTAAGTAAAAATGGGGTCTGAAATTGACCGCTCCAAGACTGGAGCAGTCTCTCTCAGTACCCAGCGCAGCGTGCTGGTATGCGTCACAGGTCACGTGTACCGGCACGTCGGAATCTTCAAAGCGGTCCTTAAGGGAAGATCACTTCCTAGGACTGTGGTCATGAAGGGGTTAAGGGAAGGTAACTTCTGGGGACCACTAGTCCTTAACTCCTTCAGTGCCAGAGGGATATAGAATGCATTGCTTTTCAATGTGTTGCGTACACCTCTGGCACTCAAAGGGTTAAGGTGTTAAGACTAATAAAGTTCAACAACAATAGAATCCATAAAAAGAACACAAACTGGAGGGTGCCCCTGAGTAAGAACTCCATTTGTGAGTATAATCATTTTTTTATACTTAAAAGAGATGATATTGGTATAACAGGCACGACTGGGCACCCTCCTGTTTGTGTTCTTTTTATATATCTACTTCTTTTGAGTTGATGTGAAGAGCAGCCCTCATCCCGATGGAGAACTGCTCTGAGAAAGTACCACTGCATGGGGGACAGTGCTGAAAGAATATCCCCTGAGTACAACTGTCAGTGAACATAGAAGTGTTGCACTGACCACGTATTTTGTGAATATATGCTTTAAAGAGGTGAAGGGTGGTGAATATACCGGCTTACAAACAATACTGCACCAGAAGCGCCTTCTTCTTCTTTTGTCTCAACAATAGAATCCAACCCATAGTTATGGTTTACACAAGTTCATGCAAAATGTTAATAATATTTGATTATGTCCCTGTAATATACTACTGATCTTATATTTTCTCTTAGTCCAAAAGGCTGTACTTCCCTTATTCTTCATTGATGAATATCAACAAACCAAAAACAACATCTCTTGGAATCTGCTCTTTATGTGCATATTGCTTTATTCCTGTTCTCCGTTTACATAGAACTTTGTTCCCTTGTATGGCGCTTACAGGAGCAGTAAACTTTTTTTATGAAAAAATATATATTGTAGGGATTTTCCTATTGAGTAAAATAAGGGTACTCCCACTGCCGAGAGATTTATATTTCCAGAGTTATTACAGTTTAAACCCATGTTTTTTATATTAGCAGTGCCCTCTAGTGGTTAAATTCTAATTAGATTTCCTGCTACATTCTAATGGAGAGGAAAGTCAGAAAAGTCAGTGAATTACAGTTCTCCATAGAATGTGATAGAAACTGCCTGTCACTTCCTGTCAGTTAGAACTATCAGGAAGTAAACATAAAAATTCACTTCCTGATTATTTAAACTGCTAAAAATTTTGAATAAAACAGCTGACAGAGGTGGGAGTGACCTTGTTTTGTTCAGCAGGAAATGCTCTGTAAAATATATGTTTTAAAAAAAAAAAATTTTACTGCTCCTTTAAAGGAAAAATTGTTTGGATCATGGAATAGCATAATTGTCAGTAATTGCTCTGAAGCCTTGGGATGGAAAAGAACTATTAGTGAGGAAGTTATTGTCTGAATAATTAACCGCTCGAGGACCAGAGTGGTATGGATTGTATTACTGTGCAATGCTGTGCACACCCTTCTGGTCTTCAGAGGGTTAAAGTACTGAATGCAACCATTGCAAAAGCACTATGTTACAGAGAGAATTCAACATACATGTACAAATATGCTTCCATAATGTTATTACAACAGGAAATACTATTGTGTGGCAAATTCATGTTTAACTTTACTTTTTTCAAAGTTTTGAGAAAAGACGCTTATTTAGAGATGACTCTAAAACACTGGTTTTCTAATATTACATCTAGCAGAGAAATACATTTTTAATAACAGTTAAACGAAAATTAATATGCATGTATCTGTATGAAGAAGTTTCAAATTAACCCTCTGAGTGCCAGCAAAGTATCCATGGATATCAAATCCCAAGCTGCTAGCCAGGCCTGAAAATTTACTCACCACCAGTTTCCATGCCTAGCCCCATCCATATCACTGCCATTAACCCTACCCATATTCCCACCTTTAACCCAACCCATCTCAAGTTCTCTTTGATGAAATCACACTGACACTGCATTGTAGCAGTTAAATGCTTCATTTAAATAATGTGAACGTGCTTTTAGGACCCACTACTTCACCCCACAACATGGAACAATTGATTTGCCACACTGTCTTTATACATAAAGGCCATAGTGACTGAGCACTCAGCATGCCACTGAAAGGGGAAACTGCGGTTCAAGCTTACAATAATCATACCTGGGAACATTTGAAATGAGCTCACCCTGTTTGTCCTAACCTAGAGGCGATTCAGTCTGTCCTCAAGGAACCGTAAACATGATACAGTGCTGAGATTTCCAATTTCCTTGTGCATAAGGCTTTATTTAAGGCTTGACCCTTTGAGCATCAGAGAGTGGACAGCTCTGTACCAGTCAAGGAATTAATACCATGGGGTTTTTATTCTTCCCCTACGGCGCTGTTGCTTTGTCCCATAATTGCTGCACTTTGCCTTTGTACATGATTCCCAGTGACATGCACATATCCTTTGTAGAAGATTTCTGTCATTCTTCACTTGAATTCTCCATTGTAATAAACTGTGTTGCTAAATATGGCCTAGATTACACTGCAGTTTATGGGTGTTCTCACTGGTACTGTCTAAAAGATTACTACTGAAATCTAAGGAGACATTTGTAGATAAAAATCCTTGACAAATATAAATCATCTACAATATAATCTAGGGCTTTGCTGAATGAGCCTGTCCTATCATTGTCCTGTTCCATTTTACACACACAATGTTGCCTGGCCAAATTAAGTGGGGTGTTACTGGGAGGCGTTAGTCCTCCTTTAAATTAAAATAACTTATTTTGGACCTATGAGTGATGTACACATGTACACACATTTTGGTGCCACAACACGAGTAGATAGTTAAATAAAAAGTAAATAATATATCTGAATACCAGATATAACATACAAACATACAGATGTTAATTTCTATTAGCATGTGACTAGTAAAGTATACCATTTTTTTTATTAAAATAGAGGGAGAGAGATATACAGAAAGAAAGAGAGGGAGAGAGACTGTGTGACCTTTCCTCACCTCCAACTACCTAACACTGCACTTGGAATGGCCATTTCACCCTCTCTCTCTCAGCTGGATAGGCAGTAAATTAAGAAGATTAAGGCTGCAAACTGACATTCAGCACTGGAATTACAGCCCAGTGTTAACTGCTTCCATGTGTGCTGCACGGTCTGACCAAAACCTGTGTCAGAGATAACAGCTTGCAGTAATCTCAGATCATAGCTGGGCAACCCTGGACCACAACAGCTTGCTGGGAATGATGGAAAACATAGTTCTGACCAGCTTGAGGACCTCAGGTTGCCCAGTCACGATCTGAGTTTACTGCAGGCTATTATTTCCGACAGGTTTCTGTCAGACCGTACAGCACACATGGAAGTAGTTAACAGTGAGCTGCAATCCTCTCGTCTTAAATGCTGACTTGGTTATGGGCTGCCGATGCAGCCAGAAATCAACCATTGATATTAGATACCAGTATGACTTGAAGCTGCGGCTCCATGTTAACCCATCGCCAAATTGATGAATTCCCTGGGATGAAAAACCAGCTATAGCTGAAAAACAGCTAATGTATAGTTATCTACCTCCCCATGACCCTTATTTCCCCCTTGGCCTGGGACATTAGTACTCTTTGTCCCACTCCATGGTGGCTCTTCGTACCAAGGCAGGTTTGACAAGAAGGAGCCTGAACAATAGAATTAAATTACAATAAAGAAAAAAATACCTTAACCATTTAAGGACCATGGTGTGCAATGTATGGCTTTGCAATGTGTTGTTCACCCCAAGGTCCTTATGGGGTTAATGATTCAAAACAACACTTCAGTAACTCTCTGCTTCTTTGAACATCCAGTCTCCCGGGTTTCTACACTCTGCTGTTCACTCAGATTTCCTGCCCGAAGCAGTAGTGATATGCGCTAAACAGAACAGAGATTCTGAGCAGCCATGTTGTGAGAAGGGAAGCCGACACACTAGCACAGGCATGAGCCCACAGACTTATTGGGCCCCACTGCAGAATGAAATACGCTGTTTGGGGGCCTCAATAACACAACGTCTCACACTTTCTGGAGGCCCCCCACTAAGCCACTGGCTAGGAAGGTACTAGACGGCAGAGCACATCTAATACCATCCGTACCTTACTATTTACTTTACATTGTATTTTCTTTTGTAGGGGACAGGCCGCTGATGCAATGACCCTTATGCCCCTCCCTCCGTTAAGTGCCGACCTAGGCCAAGATACACCGTTACCTGTTAGGGACGTACTAGTCACACATGATGTCAGAATAAGATAACTTGCTCAGTGCCTGCGTCCTCACTCACTGACTCTGCTGTCCTAGTACCGAGGAGGACTAACTCAGGAGGTGTCCAAGGGTGCATTAAGGCATACGCTGCATGCGTGCGCATCTAACAAAGCACGATGAGCAGCACAGTTAAAATTTCAGCATGTCACTGCTCTTGATAAACGTGACTGAGGGAGTATATGGGTAAATTGATTGAAGGGTGCTGAAGCAGCCAGACAAACATAGAAAGGGGTGATTTTCATACATGGCTTCAATTTCCACTCGTCCTCACTCAATTTCTCCTCACCAAATGAGAGGAGGCGAGTGGAAATTTTGAGCCCTGTTTATATAATCCATATTTTAAATATGTTGTTATATCCTTCCACCTGGATCTTATATTTTTCCTTGCTTACCTTCTTATTTCCTTCATTCCATCTCTCTTTCTCTTTTTCATTTACTTTATCATAGCTCAAATTTTTCACTTTTCTACTCCAAATTAAATTTTTCAATAAAGATCTTTGAAACACCAGTCCTCAAAGTAGTATTGAATTTATAAAAGTAAAAATAAATTGTCTGACACCTCTAAAAGCTTAGAGGAATATAAAGGTAGTGGGAAAGAAGCGGCTGGCTATTCTGAGGATAACCAAGTGATTGACGAAGAGGATGTAGATCTAGAATATATCCCTCCAGCATCCTCCTCTTCTTCAGATACAGATGAAGTTGAGAGTGAGAGAGATGGCCATAACATTAACTGAGTGGCAAGGGCTCAGTCTTCCACCACTGAATAGGAGTACTGTGCCTGTCTATAAACAGTTTGAGAAAACCATTGGAAACTCCAATCCTGTACAAGCAAAGATGCCTAAAACTAAATAGTTATCCAGATGCTCATCATCAGAATCGTCATCGCTTCCAAGTCCAAGCCCCACTCAGCAACAGCAACAACACAGGTTATTAATATCCACAACCTTAGCTATGATGAGTGCCTCTGCTGCTGCTGCTAGAAATGCTGCACCTTTGACACCTAATAGCAGCAGTAGATCTGCATCAACATCTAGCCCTATTAGTAGCAGCAGCTCCTCAAGAACCACTCAGTCCATGAAGTCCACAAAATGGAGATACTTCAGTAATAATCCAAAACTAAACATGTTGCTATATGTTGTCTGTACAAAAAGCATGTGAGCAGGAGAAAAGCAGGCTCACACCTAGGCACCTCCTCAATGACATTCCACCTGAAGCACAACCACAGGTCTGACTGATAGACACACGTGTACATGTCACAGATGCCACAACTAGCAGCAGCAAAAGCACTCCAAAAAGTTCACAGGGCTCTTTGGCAGATAAAAGAAGTAATGATGTTAATCATGTGTCAGAGTGCGTGCCACTGCTAGAAGTTTGTTCACTGATGGCTCCTGCTGCAGAGGAGTATGATGACTCTGGGTTTGTTGCAGGAGATGACAAGAGTCATTGAGTGCCTACACATACCACCACCACCTCCACAAGTGATGGCATTAAAGCAATAAAGTTACACAGTTCTTCTACTATCTACTGCCATCCCACACTTACTAAGTTCTTAGAAAGAAGGCAAAACCTGCACAAACATAATGCAAGAGTACACCTATGGAACAGTAAACTTGCCAGAATGTTGGCGGTTGACATGCTGCTCTTTTCTTTTGTTGAAAAAGAAGAAAACTTTTGCGTGGCGAAAAGTAGAAAAATATCACAAAAAATCATTGGTTTTCGTGAAATGTCATGAGAGTAATTTTTCTGACTTTCAGCTCATCCCTAATTAGGACACAGGTATGAAACTTATTTTGCTTGTTTCATATTGTTGGTAAATGTTTAATAACAATGCCATTCACATGACCCCATTGTAAATGCTGTACTTATATATTCTTTAGTTATGTTTATTTAAAAAATCAATAACAATTGATAAAAAAATAACTTGCAAAATCAACAGATGCAGAGGTACTCTGCACCATGAAATACACTAAGTAATAAAGGTAAAGAGGACTTTCCATGCGGTAAAGCACATCAAAGTCATCTTCTTCAGTACACTGAGGTTGATTTATTAAGAGAAAGGGGGTAATTCTGCATCAAACCACCTGCTCCATAGGTAACAAATAAAAATGCCTCCTCTCTAGCATTCAATGGGCATCCTCTCTAGCATTTAAGGGATTGCAGCTCCATTTCAGACAATGGATATTTTTATTTGTTCCCTATGGTGCAGCTGGTTTCATCCAGATTTCTTTGCACGTCAACCTCACTGTGTATAATTTGCCCAACTGATCTGTATAGGTTAACCTAGCAAAAAACATGGTGTGCAGTTAAAGTGCCATAGGACGTAGTGTACTACGTAGCTGTCGAACCAATTATGATGAAGGTATCCAAGGGGTTAAAACAAGAGAACCAATCAGGTTGGATATCTTCACTAAATAGATAAATGACAATATAAATAATTTTGAGAACTTTACACAATACTAGGTATTGACACGCTACTTCACAGTAAATAATTGATTAAATAATCAATTACTCATATTTGTACAAAAAAGCAAATATAATTCATTTAAGTGAACCATATATAAAATGTAATCAACAATGATAAAACTGAGTGAAAACCAATTGAATAGATAACAATAACTCAAAAACCATTATGACAATTATTAACCTTATTAACCGTACCTGGGTATATTCAGAGGTCTGGAATAACAATAATTGAACTCAGTAACACAGAAAAGGATGATAAATCCTTACAATTAATTAAATACAATTGGCAGCAGCGTATATGAATACCTCAGCCTCAGGAACTGATAAACTATGCTAATTAAGGTTTAAGGTATATTGTCATGTGAATTGACCTTAATATTAAGCTAGAACCTCTGACAATTATCCTTGTACCATATGTAATAGCAAATTTTAGAGAAACTAACTGGAATAAGATCTCAGATAGATCACTATAATTTAACTATTTATGGATTTCAACTATTGTATACCTCCTGAATAAAACATATGAATTGCATTTAATATAGTCAATAACAGATTTTACCAATAATATACTTAGAATTAATCCAGTAATATATATCTAGACAGTATACCAACCCTCATGTAATATATATCATAAACATGACTATAGCAGTATTATGTAAAACCTATAGGGTACTTAAAGGGTTAATCCACTTCTTAAGGTAGGGTGCCACATCCAAGATGGCAGCTTCTTTTGTCTAGTGAAAGTTTAAAAGAAACCTTCTCTTTAAAAAAGTTTTAGACCCAAAACACACACAAAGAAATCCAAAGAAACACCACAAATTAAATAGACAAATAGCAGTTAAAGGGTTAATAACCAAATTCAAAGAATTCCCTAGATCAAATATTAGCTATTATAATCTTTCCAGAAACACAATATTCTAGAAATAACAGAAATTATATTAACCAATATATACAAGGATAACCAGATCTCACTTCTATCACTATTTTATTATCTATCTGACAAAATATAACAATTTACCAATGAATTAATGCATTCTGCTTAATTCAGAATTAATAGAGCCAATATAGCTTGTTATAATTGGTCACAATTGGGTGGCCAGTCTGATTAAGACAATTATAAGAAAAAATAATTTTCTTCAAATAAGGAAGAAATAAATATTTGATTCTGAATTTTGCAGAATTATAGTAAGGAAAGATATAGTTACCAGTCCAATAAGTGTGAATTTCTTAGGATTTCTATGGCAGTCAGCAAGAATGTGAGCAGGAATGGAACCAGGAGCCAAGAGACATTTTACCTTCTATCATAGTATTTTATATGGTAAAATCACTCTTATCAGCACTCTCCGCCCATCCCCTCTGATTGGACAGAGATCCATCTCATTATACAGTGACATAATCAGTATTTTCTGATTGGGTGCTTCTAACCCTTAATTTCCATATGACATCATGCATAAATTATGATAACAATATGAGGAATTCCAAGGCACCATTAATAATGCTATTTACACTGGAGGTGGCACTCGCACTCTACGTTAGAATTTTCCCTGATCATTTGAGAAACACTAGTAATGACACCTGGCCTAGCAATCATCTCAAAAGTAAGAGATCATAAGTTTATCAGAAACCCTATAAACATGTCATTCTACCAGCCTTTCTCACATAGGAGTACATCTTTCTCAGACATTTTGTCTCCAACTGAATATCAGTCTGCCATTAAAGTCGCTCAAATATTTCACTCCCCTATTAAACAAAGATGCCTCCTTTGTTTTAAGGATGAAGTCATTTACACACATCTGAAAACAGAATTTCAGTAAATTTTGTTTTTAAAATTAACCCTCTATGCTCCATCAAGACAAAGTCTCTGACATAGAGTGAAATGCGCAAGGCAGCTTATGTGTACAGTGTATTGTTACTTCTTTTGGTCATGCACCAATTAAAGGAACATATTAACACCTCATAATAATAATAACCCCCCAATTTGAATCTGTGCAGAAAATTGTAATGGCCACTATGAATCAATTCTGTGTAGATTGGTTCTATAAAATTGTTTATTGAGTACTGAATATCATGTTCATAGAGGTGAACATGATTCTTTATTGCAGAACTCAGATACCCCAAACTCTTTCACTAAAGACTTCGATGTGAGGAGTTTGGGGTTTCTGTATCCTGCAAGAATCATATCCACCTCCATAGATATGGTATCCAGCATTATTTAAATATAAACAGATTATTATAATTGAGGGCTATTATTGAGAGGTGTCTCAGTGTTGCATCACATATCTTTGCTTTTACAGCTGTCATGTGTTTGATAGGACACATTAAGAGTACACTGGCAGGAGAGAGAGACAGAGGAAACCAGCAAAAAGGTGGAAATGTGGATCAGTGGGAGAGAAAGTGGGCCAGAAAGGGAACTGATTGGGGTGGAATAGAGGGGGCTGGCAATAGAAGTGGAGGGTGAGAAGGAGAGTGGAGATTGGGCCATGCAAGAGAATGGGTAAAAGGGAGAGTGAGCCAGATGGAGGGGGGAAATGGACCATGAAGAAAAAAAGTATAGGTAGCAGAGAGAGAAAGACAATATGGAAGAGGGGATAGATAAGAACTTGTTGCAATATTGACTGGTATGATGGAGAGTAGACTTGTGCGATTCGGTTCAGCGACATTCGGAATTTGACGAAAAGGGGTCATTCGGCAACATTCGGACCTTCCGACAGGCAAGGGTCGTTCACCAAAAAAAAATATGAATCCGACTAGCCCTGGTCCGAATGTCATTGAAACTTTTGGAAATTCGGCGACTACTACCCGCGCTCGATTAGTTTCCCTCCATACTTTCTCTCCATGTCTCTAGTCCAATTAGCTTCTCCGTTTCATGCGCTACTTTTCTGCTTTGTCTGTATTCCAATTGGCTTCTTCGTTTCATGATGGGGGTTGGACTAATGACACAGACACCCAGGCAGACAGCCTGCATTTCCTCATTGGGTTGTTGGAGCTCAGAGAGAGAAGAAGGAGACAGAGAGTGTCCAGTTGTTGTGTAAGCAGGCAGTTAGCATTAGGCATAGGCAGGCAGCCAGCATTAGTGCCTTATTGCCACTGCAAGGGAGAGTCATCTTTGTTCCTGTGCAAAAAATTAAAAATATTAGGGATTTGTTTGAATAATTTTCAGAGCTACACATCAACCAGTCTCACAGTTCTGTGGGGAGGCCTAGTACCTTATTACCATCACAAGGGAGTCACCTGTGTTCCTGTGTAAAATATTAAAAGTAATATTAGGGCTTTGTTTGAATAATTTTCAGAGTGACACTTCAGCCAGTCTCACAGTTCTACAGGCAGGCCTAGTACCTTATTACCACCGCAAGGGAAAGTCACCTTTGTTTCTGTGTTAATTATTAAAATTAATATTAGGGCTTTGTTTGAGTAGTGTTCAGAGTGACACATCAGCCAGTCTCACAGTTGTGTAGGCAGGCAGGCCAGTCTTCCTTCAAATTTAGCTACAGCCATACTTCATCTATTTCATCCATAGAACCATAAGGCTAAAGCTCCACTTTACCCTGTTCCACCATCTTCATTTAGACCCTGGAAATGGTTCCATTCATTTAATTTTCATTTTTTATTGTATTTTTAAAGGTATTTTAAAGTCGCCGAATAATTCGGACTGTCGGCAACTTTCATCTGAGTCGAATAGGTCGGATCCAAATTGCGAAGTCAACGAATGAAAAAAAAAAATTCGTCTGACATCGAATTTTACCGAAAATTTTTGTCGTGCACAAGTCTAATGGAGAGAGGGTAGGAATGAGTGGATAAATGGGACTGACTGGGTTTTCAATTGGGGGAAGATTGAGGGTAAAAAGCCCTTACTAGAAATTGTGAAATTAAAACCATACCTGGCAGCTTCAATTAGTCACCCTCTGGGCCAAGCTGTGGCTGGGCCTGTCGGTTTTGCTTGGGCCCTGGGTGCTAGTCTGTCACCTAGTGTATAATCCAGCTCTGGTTCATAAGGACTCTAGGTGCATTCATAGAAAAATATCTAACAATTTTAAATACATTTTTGGTAAACCAAATTATGGGACAGACTGTGCCTTATGTATAAAATAATATTGGAGCAATTCTGGTTCAATCTAACTGCACTATATAATTAATTACATATGATTTTTTTAACCCCTGAATGCTAGAGAGGTCACCAACCAAATGCAAAACAATACTCCAGAGACCTCTCTAACATTCAAGGGGTTAAACATTTAAATCCATGAGAATTTCAGGAATTGTTATCCATGCCTGATGGTGCAGTATGTTTTCTCCAGAAGTAGATCAATTCTGGAGCAAACCAACTGCATCAAAAGGGACAAATAAAAATTCCTTAAAATCCTTTTGATTTAAATGAGGATTTTAAAACCCATGAATGCTAAAGAGGTCTACAATGTATTGTGGGTTGGTTAGAATTCAAGAGGTTAAAAGTACCATTTAAAGGGGAACTTTCACCCCGCAATAACTAAATCTCCCCTTGCTGCTCACCTGGCGACCGTACGGTGCACAAGGGACTGACAGCGCAGGCGCACGGACGTCACTGTGAAGAGACGTCCGTGCTTCCTGCTCCTTTAAAACGCAGAAATCTTGAGAACGGGGTAAGATTTCTGGCGACTAGCGCTACTAAGCAGCTAGTCGCCAGGTGAGCAGCAAGGGGAGATTTAGTTATTGCGGGGTGAAAGTTCCCCTTTAAATGAAAGGGCATTTTATTTGTCCTCTATATCAGTTAGTTTGCTCCAGGAGTGCTCTGCCTTTCTTTTATACATGTGGGCCAATGTATTTGTACATAAGCCCATTGGGTAGACTGCATTATTGTTGTGATATGAACACAACAAAAATAAAACAATATTTCTTAGTTTAACACTTATTACAAGGCTGATTTTTGAGGGGTGTGGAACCCATGTGTAGGGAGTAATGGGTGACCGGGGGATGGGGGAGCACAACATGCAAAATACAGAATGGGAATTCCCATGAAAAGTGCAGTTTTTCTGCTTTTTTCACTGTTTGAAAATCAGCGATAATAATGTGTTTCCCCCAAGTATTCCTGTGCTAAATTATAAAAGGGAATGTCAGTTTACTGCAGGTTGTGAGTCTGTCCTTGGGAGATATTGAGATTGTGACGGTACCAGGATTTACCGGACCCTTTTGGGGTCGTCGGTTCCTGAACCGCCGCTGCTGCTGCCCCTCTTCCCCGGCCGGCTGGAGCCCTGCTGCTTCCTGGAGGTCCTGGATACTCAGGCAGTAGACCGGCGAGGCAAGTGAATCCGCTCCTGCAGTGGCCAAGGTGAGAATCCCCAGCCCAACCCCCTCCAGAAATACAGCCGAGACTTGTATTAAGGAGGTAGAACAGAACAGCCTTTATTGATAAAACACATTGCTTATATACACTTCCAGACACTCCTATCAAGATAAGAATACAAATTAGTGCTTGAAAAAGGCACATTTTAACTGGTCCATAATAACCTCCCCTGACTGGTCAGTGAAGCACAGCAGGAGTCAATTCACATTCCTTAGCACATGGAGTATTCTTTAAACGGATAGTAATACTTCATTTTAACTTTATTTTATTTTGTAGGCATTAAAAAAACATGAAGAATGATATAAGTCTTATCTCTGAAACCTTTATGGTTTAAGAGATATTCACAAACAAAGTACCCCCCCCCCTGTTCAACCAGATCAGAAGGGAGATGCCCAGGTAGACTGCAGAGAGGGACAATCTTCAATTAAGATAAAGGAAAAAGCTGAAAAACTTGTCAAGGGGGGAAGGGCTTTCACTGTTTTCATACAAAGAAAATTGTCCCCTTCTGTTATCTGTACTGTCATACAACCAGATTCACATCTGAGAAGAGATGGCTTACACTAGGTAAAAGGGGCGGGGAGGGGAACTTTGCTTGTGAATATCTCATAAACCATAAAGGTTTGAGAGATAAGACTTATATCATTCTTCATGTTTTTTTAATGCCTACAAAATAAAATAAAGTTAAAACGAAGTGTTACTATCCCTTTAAGCAAGCCAGAGTGCTGGACTAAACAGCCTACTCTGCAATCTGGTTCCCCAGATTTACCAAATATCACACAATGTACAAAACAGTGTTCAATATTTCAAATGTTATAGTTCTAAATTATTCCATCTGGTCACAGAGATATTAAGAAAGCAGCTGATTTTTTATGATAGCTAGTGCTAGCTCGGCAACAGTTATGAGAGGGAGCTGGAGTTTCTTGTTTGGAGTGTTGGTGGTAGCCACTACCAGTTGTTCTCTGGGGGGAGGATGATGAAGAAAGGAATATTAATAAAAAACAAATTAAAAAATGACATTTTGACTGAGAGGCGACAGAGTCAAACAGGCAGATGAAGGGATGCTTCCTACCTGAGTGGATGCTGAGCCTAAGGCTCTACTGAGACAGGTACAATTTGACATACTGTGTTGCTTACAAAAACTCACTGCTACATTCTTAAGAATGAGATCACCAGCTGATTAGTACTTTTTCTTTCTTGCAAGCTGTTGATTCAGAAGCTAACAGGTCTACTCTGTGCTGCAATCTAAAAATTAGAGAAAGAAAAAGCTGCTGAAATGTTGCCACTAGCTATTAGTGTGTAGAGAGAGAGAGAGAGAGAGAGAGAGAGAGAGAGAGACAGAGAGAGAGAAGCTAGAGTTTCTTGATTTAAGAAGTATTGGTGCTAACCAGTTCTCTGGACAGTTGCAGGAAGTGAGGCTGTGAATTGTAGACAGTGGCAACTTGTCACGGTACACTTAGAATAAAGACTCACACAACACAGGTACAGGTGAATTTAACCAGTTTATTAAGATCAATATATAGGAGCAAAACACTTCCCCAACCTTCCCAGGAACAGGCGTGTGGACAGTGCTCAGTCCACTACCGAAGAGCTGACACTGAGCTACAACCTACGACTGCGGATCACCAAGGCAGCAAAGAAGGCAGAATCTAGCCTATGATTCTACAGAGCGAGCGTGCAGAAACCTAGAGAGCTAGGGATCAGGCATAGGACAGGCACCCATACCCGGCAGGTAATAATCACAGGCACAGTGATACAACTATCCTTCTGCAACCAGCCCAAGGGCCTTTGACACAGAAGTAGATGCTTCAGAAAGAGCAGCTAGAGTAGTCTGCTCTCTCCCAGAGGTCTCCATATACTGGCAGATACCATCCTTGTCCCTTCTTTTCTTTTTTGTTCTTTAGCCTGTTCAACTTTACTATTTCATGAATATTGGGTTCCAAGAATTCTAAGGCTGATGCCCTCACCCGGCAATTTGAAGAAACCTCTGATGTCTCAAGTTCGAATTAACCCATCATACCTTCTTCACAAATTATTACTTCACTATCTTCTACCATCCTTCAAAGCTCTCTGCTGCCCAGCAATGTATTCCTACTGGCACTGAAGTTCCCCTAGGAAAGATGTTTGTGCCTATTTCCCTACAACCCAAGATCCTGCACCGGGGTCATCACTCTGTAATGACTAGGCACTCCAGAGCCAAAAATACCTTTGACCTGTTTGCTTGCAGCTTTTGGTGGACTAAGCTTAAAGCTTATGTTGTAAACATTGTGGCATCCTGCCCTGTTTATGCCCAAACTAAGATATCTCAGGATAAGCCAGATGGACTTCTTCAGTCACGTCCTGTGCCTGCTCTACTCTGGTCCCATATAGAGATGGACTTCACTGTTCATCTCTCACCTTCCAAAGGGGACTGCTTTCTTAAGCAGGTTCACTTTGTGCTTGTTCTTAGGTTGCCTACTTCTGAAAAACGTTTTGATCTGTTTATGAAAGAAATCTGTCTCCTCCATGGAGTACCCCATAGTCAATGAATGTTACTATTTGTTGCTTTTGCATCTGTTCTGCCTATCAACCCCCTCTGCCTGCAGGTTAGCTTCATGTCCTGTTAGCCAATAAAAGAAATGTTCTTTTCATTCTGGGTGATTTTCTATGCCATGTATTTTCTAAAAGTACACATTTTTGCTGAAAAAAAGGATGTATGTTATGTGTGGCTTTTTACATAAACATTTCACTGAAATTGATATTTGCTATAAATAGCAACAACTACATGAAAATATATGCAGCACGGGGGGGGGCTGGCATAAGGTTGCAGTAAAGGCATTAAATGATATTTTCATTTAACCTCTCAATTGCCTTAGAGCTTGCAATGCAAAGCAATGTTACAAATTATATGGCATTGGAGGGGTTAATGGGGACTTGGGTGAGTGTAAGGAAGGTGATTAAGGGCACATAATAACATAGTGATGCAGGTGTTTGCTGTGTTTGAGCTGCCGAGGGAGGGAAGCCCTCTATGTCTATAAAAGGGAGCATTGAAACGGCCATTTTGTCTGAATGTGATGGCAGTCATGGCCATTTCCAGTGCTTTTTCTGTCCATTCTTGCAAAGTATCCAGAATTTCCTAATTTAGGATACGTAACAGGAATATAATGTATTGGGTTGCAAAAAAAGCTACAATAAAGCCTTTTTACAGCTCTTTTGTTGGCTGAAGATTAATTTTGATGGAATGGAATGTAGGCCAGATTTAGCTAGTATGAGTGTATAAAACACTTGGCACCTGTACTTTCCTTTATTTCCTATATACCTCCATTTTTTGTGCATAACAGAAATGGAAAAGAAATAGCTGTTTAGTTTTGTGTGTAGGCCTCTTTACCATCCCCGCTGGACATTTTTCTCATATACGAATTTGATTCTGTAATTTGATAACAACAAAAAGCTTAGTAAATGTAAAACATGTCGAAGCCCATAAAGTAATCCCATATGTTTGTGAGCAGCAATTGAGGCATTAGAATAAAAACATAATAAGAGTCATCCAAGTCAGGTCATGATCACAGAGTGTTGGATATTTCTTTGGGGAAATGAGAACAGTCTGTGGACTTCTCCTCTCATGGGCGGCTAGACACATGGTAGAGTGTCTCTTTATTACTCTGAAATGCACATAGCAAGTTAGGAGTGTTTCTAATATTTTTCACTGATCAGATTGCACTAAGATATCACAAATGAGACTTGGGAGATTTTTGCTACAGATAAAAAGAAAAATCATGTCTCAAGACTAAAATGTAATAAATCTTATCATAAAAGGATTCCTTTGAACACTTTCCCAATGGCAGTTATGCTTTCATGACACTGACAAAAGATTTACAAATTCAGTTATTCACTCAGATCATTGAAGGCATAGTTATCTGCCAATATTAACCCCTTGAATGCTAGAAAGGTCTCTGATGCATTGATTAGCTATGTATTAATGAAGTCTCTAGCGTCTAAGGGTTAAAGTGAGGGGTGAAAAAAATATGAGAAACATAGGAGCCTGTCAGAATTTTCAGAACCCATCAAGGAGTTTAAAGGGATAGTAATACATGCAAATTACTAATTCCCATATTGTAGCTTTGTTAAAAAAAAACTTATTGACCCCAGTTTCATCTCTCAAACCCTTATGGTTTGAGAGATGATAGCGTTCAAAGTTCCCCCTTCTCTCCCCCTTCCCTGACTGAACACTGAACGCTGACTGCAGGGATATCTGGTATTACTTGCATCAGGCGGCTCTGCAGCATTGCCGGGATCGCGTTTATAAAAAAGAAATCTTTCACTAAAATGGCCTTCTACATGTGCTTGCAAACCAAGCACACATAGAAGACAGTTTCAGTGAAAGAATTATTTTTATAAATGCGATCTTGGCTCAGCTGCAGAGCCGCCTGCTGCACATAAGACTGTCGTATGACAGCTTCCCCTGCAGTCAGCATTCAGCGTTCAGTCAGGGAAGGGGGAGAGAGGGGGGCTTACTTTGAGCGCTATCATCTCTCAAACCATAAGGGTTTGAGAGATGACACTGGGGGCAAAACGTTTGTTTTTAACAAAGCTACAATTTGGGGATTAGTAATTTACAAGTATTACTATCCCTTTAAGGAGCAAGTAAAAGAAACCCAAACTTTATGAACCAGAAGTGCAATGTTAGAGGTCTGTGATCTTTCCACCTCCAGTTAGAGATAGTATCGTTTACAAATAATCTCTTTTAAATAGTAATTCAAGGTTTTAGAGAGTGGCTGATATCAGTCATTCTCTTTAAAACCTTGTCATTTTAGAGATAAAGCAATCTGGGGGGATTATATGGCACCAGATATTGAAATTGCCAGGTATAAGTCTCTTATTTACTGATTTGGGAAAAAGAAAGAGAGATACAGAAAGAATGGGTGCAAGACATATTTAACATATCCAATAATGATAGGTCTGTGGTATGACTCTCCCACTGATTTCAAATAGAGTATGTTCCTGACCAATATATGTATAAAAATACTTGAAAACCAGGTTAAGCTTGTGTCACACATATTGCTAAATAGGTAGAGGAACACTGTGCAGAGATAGAATAGATATTAGAACTGCTATATGGTCTCTCATCTGGCACTATACACAATTCAATAACTAGGAGGAGCAGATACAAGAATAATTGCTGCTAACTGAGATGTTAGCAGTGACACCTGTTGTTGAGTCAGTAGGATGTCAGGAATAAGCTCTCCGGGATGTGCCCCTAGTTCACAGGAATAAGCAGCTCCAGATCCAGTTAATTACAGTGAGGTTTTGAGGGGGTTGTGTACTTCATCTCATCCACCTGTGGTGTCAGAGATAGAAGGCAGAATACTGAGGCTACAGTACCAGTAATGGACACCGAAGGTACAAACCAATGAACAGACAGAATACAAGAGTCCAGAGGATGGATGACAAGCCACCACTTCTGGGGACAGATGATGGCTGTCCTTCCACTGTATCTGGGGAATGGAGGGCAGCAGCAACCACCAAGCTGGACAGTAACTAAGTACTAGGGTGCAGAAGACAACCCAAAAATGCCACTGTAACAAGCATTCTAGCCATAATGCGAATAGCTTGAAGGCAGACTTTATAAGAGGCAACAGGGGCAAAAGACAAAGGTGCAGGACACTAGTATCAAACATTGAAACCACCAGAGAGCTGTACTTGAAGCTGGGCAAAACATTGAACAAACTCAGGATGTGGCTCAGGAAGCAGGGACAAGAAAGCACATACTGATAACACATGCTGCAACAAAATCTATGAATGCACACAGAAGAGTATGTACAGCAGATATAAAAGGTCAGGAGGGGGCATGGACATTTGAGGACAGAACTGTAATAATTCTTAGGCATGAATCTCTGGAAACAAGTTCTCACCACTAGGGACATCATTTCACTAATAAATAGCTAAATTATAGAATTTCCCAAAGGAAAAATAAAATAAATAATTCCCTTATTAGTTAATTCCAGATGTATTAAAGCAGTGAAAGATGCACTCAGGGCAGGATTTACATTCCAGGCTCCCCTAAGCACGGCACTCTCTGCACCCTTAGCTCCGCCCATAACCACGCCCACTCCTCACATGACCACGCCACCAGTCTCATCCACTGTTTCCTCTCACAGAATATACCCTTGGCCTACAACAAGCAAGGACATAAAAGCTTTAACCCCATGGTTGCTAGAGAGATCGCGAACACATTGCAGAGATCTCAATAGCATCCAAGGGATTAAATAATAGCCTGTAAAGAGGTGTTTAAGCTACTGCATGGATGCAGAGATTGCTCTGGCCCCACCCACATTTTATAATGTGGGTGTGGCCAGCACATCTGAGGCTCCCCTCAAAATTTGGAGCTCTAGGCAGGTTCCTAGTCTGCCTATTGGGAAATCTGGCCCTGGCTGCACTGCTGGGAGCAGTCATTTGGGGAGATTCACTAAGCAGTGATAAAGCGGTGATAAAGTGGAGATAACTTCTCCAGTTTATCACTTCTCCAGCTCCTATGTTATTCTATAGAGCCTATGCACTAAGATCTCAAAAGTTGAAGAAATCTTAGTGCAGAGGCTCCATAGAATAACATAGGAATTGGAGAAGTGATAAACTGGAGAAGTCATATCCACTTTATCACCTCTTTATCACCACTTAGTGAATCTTCCCCCTTTTTTCCTTGTAGCCACCTAAGGTAGCTTGCTATACCTTGTGCATATTTTAGGTACACATAAGCTGTAAATTATACCATTACCTATTTCAGGTTTGTGTGATATGTGGAATAAAACATTGATTTGTCAGAACACTTATATCCGCCTTTAGGACAAAATAGACTGGGTCTCTGTAGTGGGTTTGTTGAGCAAAGAACCACACCAGGATGGATGAGATCAATTCAGTTGAGGCATTGTAACATCTCCTAGGACTATACCCACCCCGTGATGACATACTAGTTTATTCTGGTGCCTGGCCAGCACCAGCTTTTAGTGTCCATGTCTTCCAGTCTGGTAATTTGCCTGATGAGGAAAACAGGAGCGTTGAAACTATCTACTGAAATTCCAGAGGAGAGCTTAATATGTCCTGTATTTCATAACATTTTTTATCTGTTCCTTAAGTTCTGTACTCCATCAAAGTTATCCTGATGGTTGCCTCAGGGTCTAAGTCCCTTAGACTTGTGATTTGTCACCTGGAGGACAATGTGAGTCATGGTGTGACCTTCCCAGGTTATCTGAAGATTATAAATTTGCAAAGGTCTCCTAGGTCAGTGATGATCCTGGTGAGGCAGTCCATCCACATTGTCCTGTTGACCACTTGCTAGTATATCATTTGGAAACTGTAATGCTGCAGTTCCAGGCTCCATCGTGACAAATGTCCATTGTCCCCTGCAGCCCTGTTCAGCCAAGCATAGAAACATAGAATTTGACAGCAGATAAGAACCATTCGGCCCATCTAGTCTGCCCATTTTCCTACTGTAAAAACCTCAAACCTTTTTTGGTACTTGGTCTTTTCTTATGTTAAGAACAGCCTTATGCCTATCCCATGCATGTTTAAATTCTGTCACTGTATTAACTTCTGCCACTTCTGCTGGTAGGCTATTCCAGTTTTCTACTACCCTCTCAATGAAGTAAAACATTCTTACATTACATCTAAACCTGTGTCACTCTAGTTTTAGACTATGGCCTCTTGTCCTAACATTTTTAAAAATAAAAAATATACTTCCATCCTACACCTATTGAATCCCTTCATGCATTTGAATGTTTCAATCATATCTCCTCTCTCTCTTTCTCTCCTCCAAGCTGTACACGTTCAGATCCTTTAGTCTGTCCTGATATTTATTTTCCTGTAAACCAGTCACCATTTTAGTAGCCCTTCTTTGAATTTTCTCTAGAGTGTCTATATCCTTCTGGACCAAGTGAGGGGGTTGCATTCAGTGAGCACTATAACTTCCAGGCCATATGGGCATGGATGGAGTTTCTTTAAAACCCAGAATTGGCCAGACATTCCTTCTGCACTGTGGCTTATCCTACTTCTTAGTCCAACAGTTGCCAGCTAAGATATGCTAGAGTCTGAAAACGTTCTCAACACAACCCCCAAACCATAAGTTTGAATGACCCCCAGAGGAAGCATCAAATCCATCTCTGCTCACATCACTGTCCTCATTAAGGCCAGAACCAGACAGAGAGGCTGCTGAAGGTGAGTCTGTCCAGGAGTATCTACCTGATGTAATGCTAAAAGGGTCAGACCCAGTAGGGGGCTATACAGTCCAGTCTGAGCTTCTAGGAAGAAGTTCAGTATACTGTTGACTCCTTTGTAACTGCGGGCATACCTCTAGTTCCCTCATCGTCCCTGCACCACTGTCAGCGAGCAGGTTGGAGATGTGTCCCTGTTCCTCCACCTCCCCCGGCAGGTGGCAGATAACCTCTCTCTGTACACTTTCAACATATTGACATGAAGGACCTTCTGACCCTTCCTACTGGGGCAAAAGGCTATCACATAGTTGGTTTTGAATAGCTTGCTGACCAGCTCTATCGCAGTCACTTTTTGCCCTTCTCTGTATTCTCTGGCTAAGGCAGTGTGGTTATACCAGGCTTCCTGTTTTGCTTGCGCTTAATGGAGATGTTTGTGAACCAGTACGGTGAGCTGCTTCATCCATTCCCTTAGCTATAACTCATATTGTACCAATGGAGTCCCTTGCTCACTGAGATCCCCTTCCCAGTGCTCCCTCAGAAGGGACAGTGGTCACTTCACCCTTTACACCATATGGTAGTTCAAAATGGGAAATGTGATTCCTGTGGTAGCTCCCATTATGCAAAAAGGAGGTGTGGCAAGTGCTGGTCCCACTCCTCCTCAGTTTCTATGAACATTTTTAGTATCCTTTTCAGGGTACCATTAAAGCATTCACATAAATAGTAGGTCTGAGAAGTGATCCTCAGACTTTTGACCTGAGTGTACTGCCATAAACTTTGTAATAGCTCGGACATGAATGGAGTTCCCTGATCTGATAAAATCTACCCTGGTAACCCTAATCTATTGAAGATAGTTATTAAAGACTCAGCTACTTTTGGGGCTGAAATGGAGAACAATGCTATAGTCTTAGGGATAGAAACAACTAAGTGCTATGGTGCTAAATCCAATTAGAATTGGTTTCTACAATAAATAAATAAAATAATAACACTAGGATATATCACTTAGAGATTAATAAAAATTCTCAATTAAAAATAGTACTCAGTTCTAAGAAATAGTTAGAGAATTCCCTTTAAATCAGTCTCAATATTTTTCCCAAATTTGCTGGGGGTATAAATATCCACTTTTGTCTCTTCTTTTCTTTTCTTGTGCTCAGAGACGTTCGCTGCCCATCCAAAAACACTGGTGGAAGGTGAAGTAACACTACAAGAACAAAAAGAAGGGAAAAGGGGCGCAGACCCTCTAAGAGCACATCTGTTTGGACAACAGACAGACAACCCCCCTACATAGAAATGCTCACCAGAGCCCAAAGGGCACATCTGGAGTCAATGATCTTCATTTTGGGATCTCCTCCACTTCAGAAACAGCACCTCCACGCAATTGGAAGACTTTTATAATATTTATTTTAATCAAGCTTTTCCAAAAGAAAATTACATATAAAATGTTTTAAACATATATGCTTAAAAACAACGACCCAATGCATTTCGTGTTAAAAACAACACTTTCTCAAGGGTTTAGTGTATAATATAAAATTACAGCATATATCTGTAATTTTAGGTTATTCAGATGCTGACCTGGAGGTCCCATGCCAAAAGTACTTCTGTATTAAACTTGATAGTGTTATACAAATTCCCTGATGCCCTGCTAATTGTAGGTCATGATCAAATCGCAGCACTAGTTTCCTATGGATCTGAGGTATAAAAAGGTGCCGGTTAGCCTACCAAGGACTCTCCACTGTTCTTGGACCTGTAAAGCAATAAAGCAGCGCATCACTCCAGTGGTTTCTGTCCTCATCTTACCCTATTCACCCAGTCTTTGCTCTTTCTCTTCATTTCACTTTGAATGCTTCATGGTCCCAGGGAAAGGGTGGCTGGGAAACGGTGGATGGGATACCCTTGATTGGTTCTTGGGAATGTGCTTGTAGTCAGGAGGAACATTGAGAATGTCGGGGAGAACCTTGGAGAGGGATGGACCTTGATTATGTTTGGTTTCTAGGGAGTTGGGACTGGGAAGTAGGATTGGTTACTGTTGTGGACACCCTGGAGACATTCCTGGCCAGTATAGGTCCAACATTCTTGCCTTAGATCCAATATTCTTGCCTCTTGGCAACTGCAATCACATACCGACAGTCCATCGGTCCCAAGTCTTTTCCCAGAAACATGTCTGCAGGCAAATTGTCTATCACCCCCACCGTCTGATGCACATTGTCTCTCAAGAATGATAGCAGGGGTTAAGCCACATAATATAGGAGATTCACAGTTGTCTGGTTCCTCTGTATCATATCTTTCCTCGGTCATCTCATCAGGACCTTCATCCGGTGGACAGTTCAGGGCACTGGCAATCTAGTGTACAACTAGTTTCACTTCACAGCTACAACCCTTACAGTAAATTTGCTCTAGCAGGATGAGCTGTATAATGCCCTCCACCATAGTCTTCTGGTTGCTTGCTATCCCGATCTCACAGGCCATCTGCAACCTATGGGAAAAGATGTGAAGCGTGTCTATGTAAGTTGGCTGTCATCCCTTATCCTTAATGAATCCATCCATGCCTTGGGAACCCTCAGGAAACCTCTTGAAATCCCTGGCGCATAGCCTCATACCCCACTTAGGATGTTATTCCTGCTGGATCGGGGGATACACTCATCTGGCTGCTAGCTGAAGATCAACTTTGCTTCCTCTCAAAATTCATCTGATCTGCTGTAAAGTTCACAGTCTGTCTCAGATTTTCATCCATCACTCTGTTGCACAGCAAAGTCAGTTACCCTTGTATTTGGGACTCCAGGTTCCGAGAAGGTGGCACTGACCTAGAGTTGTCCCTGTAGGTAGGTAGGTGTATCAGAATCTGATACACCTGATAGTTGGCTCCATCCTCCTAAAGTGGCATAGTAATTATGTTCTGATCAGGCACCAAGCCCCTTCAGTTCCAAACTACAGTTCGCAGTTCCCCTGTGTTAACATACCCAAGTTACACAAGCAAGATCATACTTTGTTAACAGTAGCACCTTGTTTATATGTTCTCCATCTCTACGGAACTCTCAGTCAGACACAGTGGCTCATAACGCCTGCCCTTCACCTGGACATCCGTCTGCCAATCTAGACTTGAGATCTACCATGGAAAATCTGCATCAGTCAAGCGTCCAGCAAGTCTAATCCTATCTCCCTTTGCCCACTGTGCCTTCCAGACAATCTCCTCAGACCTGATGACCCCCTATAAGAGTCACACCCAAACCTAGAGATAATGTAATCTTTTGTGTATGTGCAGACTGGGGTGCCTTGCTTTCCTAAGCTCGGCTTATCCCTGTGCATGGATGTCCCGTGCAGATAACATTACCCTGCCATGCTGGAAACCAGATAAATGATCTTAAACTTTATTGTTATATGCCCTGGTCCCCCACAACCTGAAAGTGTAAGAATTATGCCCTCTCATAGCCCTACATAAATTCCCACATGAATTCCTATATCTTCTCTATGTCTTGTATATCTGGCTCCTGAGTGCCAGGCCAGCACCGCTTTTTGTGTCCAAGTCCTCCAGTCGGTTGATTTGTCACATGGGAAAAACAGGGGTGTTGAAACTTTAATGACATTAGATATAAATTGTAGCTAATGAAATCCATAGGAAGGGTGTGTGAATATGGGCTGTATTTTATTGGAAGGGATGTGCGAAAGGTCCCATTGTGATCCCATGAAAAAATTCATGAAAACCATGTAGTTGTCCACTTTATCGCAGGAAAATCCGCTTTAAATAAAGCCCTTAAATTCTTTGCATTTTTCACCAATTGCAACATTTTTTTATTTTTTTTTCATTGGCTACAAACTTTTCGTCCCTTTACTTATAGATTTTTCATGTTTTAGCTATGAAAATGTGACGTTTCCAGGAAGTGAAACACAATACAAGCAGGTAGAGAGAGAGAGCGAGAGAGAGAAGGTGCTAAGCTGTTGTTCTGTTATTTTATTAGAAAAATTGAGGCAGGAGAGGCTCATAGTGACTGCTATCAGTATGAGCACCTGGAGTACAAATAAAAGGATGGACTGGAAGGACTGTTTTTGCATCCAGTGAGTCTGAGGAGGAGGAAGAAGTGATCACTACCAGCATTGAAGGGTCTGGATGCCCTGATTCCCCAGACCCAATAATGGACAGTCCCCCTACATCACCCCTAGGGATCTATTGAAAAACCATGACACAGGCACAGGAAGAAGAGGGTATTAGCAGGACAGGTCAGCTACCTGTGCCTGCAGCTAGTGCTGTCAGTGTGCCTTGTGAGTCTCAGGAAGGTGCGGGGGATTAGGAGATGATGCCGTGTGTGACAGTAGTGTACCCTAATTCATACTTGCCATCCATAAGCAGTCCCACTACTACTACTAAGATCCAGCAGCTACAGACTCAGAGTGTTAGGAGCGAGGGAGGGGGTAGTACTAGTGGAGAAGACTCAGAGACTGAAATTGATGTGGTTACTGTAAGTGATAGTGAAGCAGCTGGTGGGACTAGCGTGACCGCAGTAGATCCTCCTGCTGATGATGAGGTGGAAAGGGAAGTGATGAGGAGAGGCCAGACTAGTGGTAAGGGAGCCCACAACATCCTCTTGATTCACCTTCCCCCGATATTGTCTCTATGGGACATGAAACTGAGGAAGGCAAAACTGATGGCTAGCAGCAATAATACCACCACCATGAGCACAGATCAGCTACCTGTGCCTGCTGCTAGTTCTGCCAGTCTGACTTCTTCAACTCAAGAGATGGCAAGTATGACAGTAGGGGATCCTCTGTCACATTTGTCATCACCTCCAACTGGTGAGACTGTACTAGAGCAGCAGCAAGGAGGGACTGGTGGGGTTGAAGATGATAAGAGTGATGGTGGAGCAGCTGGGGTAGAAGTGACATTTATAGCCTTTATAGCCCAAGCCAAGAAGGAATGGGAGACAGATATGGAAAAGGGGATGGGCATCACCACCACCAGCAGCAGCTAGATTGCAGAATTTGCAGAGTTTACTGCTGCTGTAATTCTTGCTGCTGAGGTGCAAGGGCAGCAGGATGATGAGGAGAAGGCCACCATGGATACAGTTGGAATGGAGTCCAGCAGTAGTGATGTGGGACTAGGACAGGTTCCACTTGTTAGCAGCAATACTCCTGGTCCGAACTGTAGTGCTGATTCTGAGGCAGCAGCAACAACATCATCCTCTACCCCAGCCAGTGAAGGGGAATTTGGAGGAGAAGAAAAAAAGAGGCCATTCTTTTCCACCTTTACCCTTCCCCTGAGGTCCTGGGTGAGGGATTATTTTTCACTTGAGGCAGACATAGTGGAGTCATCAGTGACAGTACTATGCACAATTTTTGATAAGTCTGTGAAAAAGGGAAAGGAGGGAACACATCTTGGCACAACCGCCCCATCTGAAAGACAGATACCATGACATTTATGTGAAACATGTTACAGCCAAAACCCCACCAAAGAAATCAGGCACTGCTGTTGCTGTACTCCTCTGACACTCCCCAAAGGCACCAAGAAGAGGCGAGACAGAAATGAAAGAGGAGGAAGATAGAGAAACCAAGCCAGAGCCTGAAAGGTTGATGATAAGCTAAACACCTGGCTGGCCATAACCTTCTCTAGGGCTCGGCCACGGGTAGATGTAACTACATATTCTGGTGATCAGCCTCATTTATTGTCACCTCCCCCACCAGCTGATAGCCATTCTGTAGATGTCAGGATGGGGCAGCTTGTGTTCACCCATTGAACACTGTTGGTGCGCTGACTGCACATGGCAATGTTGTGGAGGATAATCATAACCAGGGCATCAAGCGGGATCTGAAGAGATTCCATCCCTCTGAATCACTAATCTGGTGGGTTCATCATTACTGTTAAAACTGCAAGATGTTACGCGTCCTTAGTTTGGAGTGGACAGTAGCCATAGTGACGGATGCAGTATTTGGTTTCTGGTTGGATGATTTCATATTGGGGACCCTAAGTGCCATGGTGTTTACTTAGAGTTGTTCCTGGTGTTTGATGTGAGTGCAGATGTGCCCATTGTTCCCAGTCCTTCCCTTATTTCCTACACACACTGTGCACATTGCAATTGCTGATAAGAGGCACACATTCTGCTCTCAAGGGAAACATTTTTATTCCAACAACACACCCATGATTATGGAGGAGGAGCAGGAGGAGAAGCATTATTGGCCAACTTCTTTTCTCCACATATACCTGACAAGGTGGGGGCTAGTTGTGGTACTGCTACTGCCTTAGGTGCATCACTAGAGCTAGTAGTGGCAAATGGAACCATGATCATCCATCACCCATATCACTGCTGTTGCTGATCCCATTTCCTTGGAGCTGCCTAATCATCCTGCTGCTTAAACTCAGCAGCAGCAAGAACAGCAGTTGCAAATGCCATAATGACACCAGGGTATTTGCCAGTGGCCACTGGCCACCAAAACATGACTTTCTGACACTAGGCCAGTAGGGCATTTTTTTTTCTCAGGGCTTGTTCTTTCAACACAAACCAGAGGCCTACAAAAAAAAAACAAGTTTGGCAGTTTGCTTCTAAGAAGCATACAAATCACTGATTCCTCAGGGCTTGTGATGCTAACAAGCCTAATAAAAAAAAATCTTTGCTTCCTCAGGGCTTGTGATGTTAACAAACTTGATTGATACAAATTACCTCTGATTCCTCAGGGCTTGTGATAACCCTTTTGAGTGCCACAGAGGTAAGCAATGCATTACTCTGCAAAGCATTGCATACCTATCTGGCACTCAAAGGGTTAAAAAGCCTGATTGATAAAAGTTATCTCTGACACCTCATTGCTTGTGACATTAACAAGCCTGATAGATAAAAATTATCTCTGATTCCTCAGGGCTTGTGACATTAACAATCCTAATTGCTAAAAATTATCTCTGATTCCTCAGGGCTTGTGACGTTAACAAACTGGATTGATAAAAATTAGCTCTGATGTGATTTCTCAGGGCTTGTGAAACTAACAAGCCCTACAAATCAATGTTTCCTTAGGGCTTGGGCCTCTAACAAGTCTAAGTCCTACAAATCAATGTCCCCTGGGGGCTTGTGCCTCTAACATGTATAAGTGCTGCAAATCATCCTCTACAAAATGTTTTTTTATTTTTATTTTTTTATACTGTCTCCCTCAATACCAGTCAACAACCCCCGCCCAAAAAAGAAAATTCCCTGTTCAACTGATTCTTTCCCCACACTAATTTGATAAAAAATTATCTCTGATTCCTCAGGGCTTGTGACGTTATCAAGCCTAATTGATAAAAATTTTCTCTGATTCCTCAGGGCTTGTGACATTAACAAACTGGATTGATAAAAATGAGCTCTGATGTTATTTCTCAGGGCTTGTGAAACAAGTCAAAATCCTACAAATCAACGTTTCTTTAGGACTTGGGCCTCTAACAGGTCTAAGTCTTACAAATTAATGTCCCCTGGGAGCTTGTGCCTCTAACAACAAGTATAAGTGCTACAAATCATCCTCTACAAAATGTTTTTTTTTATTTTTATTTTTTTACTGTCCCCCCCCAATACCAGTCAACAACCCCCCCAAAAAAATTCCCTGTTCAACTGATTCTTTCCCCAAACTGTACCGACACAGGCATCCTCAACCCCATTTTCTATTATACCTGGGAAATAAAATAACATTTGTTACGTGTTGTGTGTAAATTCAGTGTTCCCATTGATTTTAATGCAATGAGATAGGCGAGAAAAGTGGAAAAACTGCACTTTTTCACTGGTAATTATTCGCCAAGCGGCAATTGCCATTATTCGTTGGCTGTGTGTTATGTACTCTGCTCTACTCTATTGGAGTTATCCTGCTGGTTATTTTAGGTTCCAAGTCCCTTGGTCCATTGAAATGTCACAGTTGTACTAAACTAGTGTGACCAGATACACCTTTAACTGACGCATATTTATGAAAATGTAATTCTTTAGGGACTCACAAGAATCAGTGTAATCCTACAGTGTGGGTTTTTCTTGAGCGTCCCACATTTAAATGAGTATTTGAACACCTTATACTAACTGCACCTATGAAACACTGCTTAACCCCAATTAAAAATAAACAATAATAAATCCAAAACATTAGGTATAAGTTTAGGTTTGCTACTTTTTATTCATTTTACTTTTCTTTTTTTTTATTCATTTTATTCACTTTTTATTTAGTCATTCAGGATATTCAAGCCCTGAAATATGAATATAATATATTCTATGCAATGTTTGGCAAAATATTACATCATATCAATCCAGAAAGCTTCTAAAATGAATATGATTTTTTTCCTGTGAGTAGTATAGTGGTATAAATTCATTATTATGTTACTAGCTGAACAGCCCGTTACACGGGCCACAGTGCCACTGCCACCCGGTCGCGGGGCAGTCACGCGCAGTAGAGACTGCCTGCGCCACGGCTGATACAGAGCTGGACACTCCTTCGGAGCACCCAGCTCTGTATCAGCCGCGACGCGGGCAGTCTCTACTGCGCATGATTGCAGCACGGCCAGCAGTGTCTATTGAGCATGTTGCGGCGTTACACACGTTTTAGCAAATTATTATATAGGATAATTATTTTGTTTCAAAGGATTTTTATTAGGTTACAAACATTTCAAGTGAACAATTTCATACAGTCCACAGAGGTATAGTACAAAGAACAATTTTGAACAAGTGCAAATATAGTTTCACCAAACACATTAAACATTGATGTCTGTGGTAACTTACTGAGGGAAGAGGTCTCGGCATTTATGAATCCAAGCTAATTTTGTAAATAAAAGATGGTCATCAACCTTGGACATCCAGTCCCTGAATGTAGGGTGCGAGGTGGACTTCCAGTGCAGGGTTATCAGAGCTTTTGCAGCATTCAACTTTGTCAAGAGAAGCAACTTTTGAAGTTGAGAGCCTGAGGTTAGGTCTTTGTATAAGAGTATTTGCCAAGGATCATCATTAAATTTGATATTTAGCAAGTATTCAATATGTGAGATACATTGTGACCAATAAGGTCTGATGAGGGAAAATTCCCACCAGATATGGAGAAATGATCCTTTGGATCGTTGGCATCTCCAGCAAGTTGCTGGGATTGAGGGGGATATTATATGCAGTTTAGCAGGTGTGTAATACCATCTAGTCAATAGCTTAAGGTTCATCTCTGTTAGATTAGTCGAGATGGAGGAAGAGTACGCTAAAGAATAAATGGAAGCCCATTCTGTGGTCATGAGAGTAGAGTTCATCTCCTTCTCCCAAGCTAGAGCGTATGGAGGTTTCTCCAGTACATTTTCAGATGAGAGAAGAGTATACATAGTACTTATAGTTTTTGTCTTGGGTCGATCAGGAGAGAGAAAGTAGTATTCAAATTTGGATAGAGGGCGGGTGAAACATGCTACAATGTTAGGATGAGAGAGGAAATGTTTGATTCTTAGATAAGTCCAAACATCTTAAGGGGGTAATTGGAATCGGGCCTGTAAGTCGGGAAAAGGAACTACTTGAGTTGAGTCTCTGAGATCTCTCAGTTGAAGGTCTCCAACGGATTATCAGTTTCGAAATTGTAAAGAGTGTGTAGATTGATGTGGGGGAAATAAAATAGGACACGGGGACAGTAGTGGTATTAGACTCCTAGTTTTATTTATGCGAGTCCAGATGAGGAGAATGTTACTAATAAGCGGAGGTTTGGTAGGATTAGAGTGTTGTACAGATGAGGGAAGTAGGGTTTCAATAAGAGGGTCATATGTTGGACAATAAGAGCGTTCTAGTGAAACCCAAAGTTTATGTGGTCTATTATTTTGCCAGTCTGGAATAGAAGCCAAAATAACTGTTTGATAGTAGCGGCGCATATCTGGAACGCCAAGACCACCGACAGACTTATTCCTACATAGAATACGGTGATTTAACATTGGCCTCTTTTTACCCCATATATAGGAGGACAGAATTTTTGCAGTAGATTTGAAGAATGTCTCTGGAAGGGGTATGAGAAGGGTCTGAAATAGATAAAGGAAGCGGGGGAGAATCATCATTTTAATTGTATGTATCCTCCCTAATGTTATAATTATTTTAACATCTTTGTTGACATAGGAGATTTACGTAGCCTAATGCGACCAGATATCCCTTTAAATATAGGACTCTGTACACACTGCAGAATTGCACTGAATCCTTTGCAGTTCTGCAAAATAACATTTTCAGCATTCTTCAGGTAAAGCAATATCTGGACACCTTAACTTAGTCGCATATGTTGTCATTGTAGGGCTCATGTACAAACTTTTGGGGGGGGGGTCTAAGTACAAAAATATCTTCATAACTAGAACAATGGGGCTCCCTTGGTCGCTGGGCCATGGTGTAACTGCATCCTCTGAACCCATGTAATTATGCTCTTGTTTTGTGTTCCAAATGAGTGTTAAAGATGTTGATCTGCAATCCCTTGCACACTCCTCTAGCATTGAAAGAGTTAAGAATGTCCTTGCAGAAAACAGGTGAGTCAATCAATAAGACTGAGCCTCTGGTTTGCACACAAGTTGGAACAGAATGGCTGGGTCTGCCCTGAAGTGATCAACTTTCTGCTGGCAACTCTCACTGGGCTTCTATTTCTTAATGTAATGAAATCAGATGCAAGTCCGTTGCCACAAAATATGAGCCGACAAATTAAAAGTGAGTATATATTTTTTTTAATAATTTTTTCAGTATGTTTTAAACTTAGCTTATAATATTAAATGATGAGGCCTAATTCTATAAAGCCATCTTACTGTAGTCAGATGATCGGGGAAGAGGGTATCCTGGGTGTACAGCTGACTAACCAATGCTTTTCACACAAACATCAGGTCAACACTATCTTGGGTGCTAGAAAGATCTCCAGTCAAAGGGTGAGAAACTGAGCATTTTGATTTAAAGGGATAGTAATGTTTCAAAATAAAAGCAGCTCTAATTAATCATCATAGTATATGGGCCTTGGCGAGTATTATTTCAGTTCTGTCAGAGTTGTAGTTCAAGAATAATTGAATGATAAAGTATCTCCCTCCTGTCCTTTCTACTGATGTAACACTGCTCAGCTTAGAACAGCAGAGAGGGACAATCTTCAATTAAGATAAGGGAAAAAGCTGAAAAACCTGTCAAGGGGGGCAGGGTTTTCATTGTTCTCACAGTAAGAATATTGACCCTTGATGTGAGCTGTCTGGTCTATGGACTGGATTCCACATCAGAGGAGTGGGGGCTTACACTAGATAAAAGGGGCAGGAGGGGGAACTTTATCATTAAATTACTCTTGAACTACAATGCTCACAGTAACAAAATAACACTCTCTATGTCTCAAATACTATTAAGATTAATTGGAGCTGCTGTTTTTGTGAAACATTACTATCACTTTAAATAGAGAACTTATTTTTGTGGCCTTCTTTCACAATTTCAAGAAGTCTTTGAAATTGCCCTTAAATAAAAAGAAAAAGCAAACAAAACTGTGTGTAAGTTGCAAATGTAAGACATTGTCCAAATGATGAAGCAATTTGGCATTTGGGTTTGTCTGTATTTTGTAGTCTGGTGTATTGAGGAGTTTGTACTAGATTTGAAGTAGATTGTTTTGGAAAATGTCAAATTGGAGGGCTTGTAAGAAACTTAATGACACACCTAAAGAACATGTCTTTAAAAATATAAAGCAACATAAATTTCTCTACATCTATCTATTTCTGTGCCCATGCCACCCACCCAGGGGAAGGCAGTAAAGGGGCATTATGTGCGGGAGTGGTGATTTGGACAAGGGGGCAAAGCATTCTTGGCTAAATCACTGCAGGGCCATTTCAGCAGGACAGTCAACTGGACAGGACTGGGAAAGGGGGCAAAGCGCTTCTGCCCAAAATGGTTAAATTACTGTAGGTAGAAGGGCACAGGGTCTGTAATTTGAAGCCCCCATATCTTAACCCTGTGAGTGCTAGAGGGGTACTCAATGTATTGTGTATCCCTATGGTACTCAAAAGGTTAACATCCTAACTATTCCTGCACATACCTGTTATTGACCTGTTGAAATCCTCTGCATAGGACACAAGTATGATGCAGACACACAACACACGCTGGCCCCCTCTTCCTCCAGGTCAGGCCACATCCTACACAAACTCCATCTCTACTCTTCCCTTTGGTCATGCTTCAGCATTGGTCTACAATTCCCTTTGCCATTACTTAACCCTTTGAATTACAGAGGGTTGACCAATACATTGTGAAGAAATGCATAGATTCCTTTGGCACTCAAGGGTTAAATGTTCCGTGTGTTCCTGCTCTCCAGTCTCAGACAAATAAAGGTTTCCCTCATACCAGTAGTGTCTTTTTTTTTTTTATTAGCACGTCATTGGTCCTCAGGGGTTAAATACATGAGTTTTACTGCTGTGGAGCAAAGTGATACACTTATATACACACACCACAGAGTCTGATCTCCTAAAAAGGAGGACTTTGGGCTCAAAGATGCACTGTCCCTCCTAAAGATGGGATTTGTGTACTCAGGCGATGTGACATTCAAACATATATAATCTAACAAAACAAGGTTCTGTGCACTCTCCTCGTTAGATTGTGAAAATGGCCTGGGTGCCAACATTTCAGCCCTACCTTGGGCAACTATTTTGACAAAGGCCCAAGGTAAGGCCCAAATGTTTAATACATTTCACAATTTCTTGATCGTTAGGAAGTCTTGTGAGTGGGGTTCTTGAACTACAAATTGTGTGTATATATGCTTTGCCCTGAGGAAGGTCCATTGTCGGACTGAAAACATTTGGCTACAGCACCAGCATCTATGCAATAAAGAATTTCGGAGATGTGTGCTATCTCTCTCTGCAGGGAAATCCCAGGCTGAGTACATCTATGTATTATTTTCTATGGACGTGCACCATTGTTTACATTAATATTTAATCCTTATTTGGCTCTGTGTGACACTGTCATTTTTTTCAAGTATACTAAAAAGTTATCTACTGAAATCAAACCTAAACATATGGACAACAAAACTGCTGAAAATGTGTCTAGCCACCAGAGCGTTGAAGTGGTTAAGCATTAGCCTTGTTTGTTTAATATCCTTAGCTGGTTTCTAGCAACACACCTGATAACAGGTAAATATACACAGGCAGCTTGAACTGTGCTGTACTGGAGAACACTTATGCTGCCTGTGAGAACATAAACTGGTCTTGAAGGTGAACTACTTAAATACACTAACTGTAATGCACATGAATATTGTATAATGTAACTTGCTTGGAGGTAAACCATTTGCAAGCCAGAGAAGTATGCATGCAACACATTGCTTTGCTTAACACTGCTCCTCAAAGGGCCTTGATATTCTGCACTGGTTTGGTCATGCCAAATAGTTATATTTTATACATAGAGAAAAGGATGCCTTTTCTCTCCGGAAGAGAGATTTCTTTTGAGGTAGTTCTTGTAAAAGCAATGATGACCTGTGGCAAAGTTCACACATTCATTATTTCCTGATTCTTTTTTGCACTTCTAAGAACTGAAATATCTAATGAGGAACTAAATCAAATAGAACCAGTGGGTTATAATCCTCTTTGCAATGCACTGGAGACATCGCTATCATTCAAGGGGCTAAGAAGCATTAACTCTTTGAGGGCCAGGGAGCATATAAGTGCAACTTCTTGCAGAACCGCATCAAAATGTAACTGGCTTAGATTTACACTTTAGTGATCTCGTACATTTCATGTAAGTTGTATGTAGTCATTTAATCTTATTGTTTGGAAAAGAATTGGCACCGGGTTTGCTAGAATTATAATTATAGCATAAAACAATTAACAAATGATATTGTGTACAAGGCATTGCTCTGTAATTGTTGATCTCTCCTGTGGTTCTTAAAGGGTTAATTGTGTGCCTTGACTAAATGAGAACAATAGCTATTTAAAATAAAGTACAATAAAATTCAGTTCATTTTTGTGCTGTTGATTCCTGTTCACTGTTTTTAGTGTTACCTTCACAGCCAATGAGAAATAAGTCAATGGCAACTTCAGCTCTTGCAGGAGGAATGGCATGAATCTTGCTTTGTAGACCTCTCTAACATTGAAATGGTTAACCCTTTGACTGTCAGAGGGGTATCCAAGGCATTGCTTTGCAGCAAAGAGTTAAAAGTTTGTTTTAAATAAATAACCATTAATTTTCCCTGTGATGCAGCTCATGTGCCATATAATTGCTTTACCTCTAATTAAACATTCCCTTAATGGCCTTATATTCAAGAGAAAAGTGAAGTAATTCTGAGACAGACCAACTGCAATAAAAATTCCACATATCCCCATTGATTTCAATGGGGCTTTTAACCCCTTGTTTCTCAAGCTCTCTAGCATCCATGGTATTAAATTTAATTGATGACTGAGCCACGTAGACAAAATAAAATGGAGCAATTCTGAGGTGAACCAACTGCACCATAGAGAAGAAATAAACGCCAATCCATTTTAATCAGGCTTTTAACAACTCCAAGGCCTCTAGTTTTCAAGGAGTTAAAAGACCCATTTTAATCAATGGAACTCTTTAATTTTCCCATATGGTACAGCTAAATGGTTTCACTTTCCTTTTGCACATAAGGCTTATAGCCATATCTCCATTAAAATTTCCTGTCTTTATTTTCCTTGCTACAGTTCTTAGTATGTATTATTTTTGTTTGTTTGACCTCAACCATCATTGGCTGTCTCAGTGTATGGAATACTCCTTGGTAGAGATGAGAGAACCAGATCTCAGGCCTGTTATTGTAGATTCATCCAGTTCAGGCATACTAAAGGGAAGTCTGAATACATTTCAAAAACGTCCAAAATGAACAGTTGAACACATTATATTAATCAACAAATCAGTAGAACATCCATGAACCAGCCTTGTTCCAAGTCTGAACATTGACAAAATGTTTCACTCATCTCTTTACTTTCCTCGGGCAATAGTATGTGACTGGTTACACTATTACACTGACATCTCTGACAGGATTTGATATACTACTGTCTGTTTCACCTTAGCAAACACACCCTACATAACTTTACACAATTGACAATTAATTCCATGACTATGTAAGGCATTGCTATAGAATGTAAAAAATGTACAAAGGTGTTTGTTTGTACAGCACATAATCAGTAAATACAAAGGTCAGCACACCTGATACCATAGAAGATTGTAATTGAATCCTTTGTGTAAACATGCTGAACTGTTTTCCCTGAGGTGTGCTGAAATACATTCTCTCATAGTACACAGATCTGGCTTTTAACACATGTAATCAACATAGTAGTTGAACTGTTGTTGCGTGTAATGTGTACATTCCCCATGGAGAAAACAAGAGAAGGGTTCAGGTCTAGAGCACCACATTTGTGTGTGTGGTCTCCATCCTGGAGGAAAGGTGTAATTTGAGAGAAACATAGAGGGCCATATGCACAAAGTACAGAGAAGCAAATAAACTGCAATATAGGGTACAAATACAAATTCCCAATTTTTTTTCTTTTTTATCCATTATTTTGCTTTGTCCTCCACTGTAATTACACTACCCATCATTATGATATGTTTAAATAACTAAATTGACTAACACTCAAATGTAGATATGCCCTTCACCTTACTTGCGTAGGTTATTGTCACTTCTCTGGAAAGCTACTTGAGCAGTATGCTCATTCCAGCTCTCCATTAGAACTATAAATGAGTACAGAGTGCTGAAAGTCTGGAATAACCGTTTGAAAAAAATCTGCTCTTCTCACAGTCTAAAAATCCCTAAACATAACTGCTTCTTTGTATCTAAAAACAGTAAATGTATAGCATATTTTAAATTTTTCTCTATTTTGTGTAAATATGCAACCAGAACATACAAAAAAATTTGGAAAATCTTAATGTATTCTTCTTGGTAAAACATTTTCTAAATAAATATTTTTCAAATGGGTCTTTTAACTCCATGAATGCTGTTGAGGTCATCAACACATTGTGAAGCAATGCACTGGAGGCCTCATAGCATCCAAGTAGTTAAAAAGCCACGTTTAATTGGGGATTTTATTTGGCTTCGTGTAGCATAACTATCTTTTTTCTTCATATGGTTCCAATGTTCCCTTTTGAATGCTCTTAAAATGAGTCTTATTGTCAATCCTTGCATTTGCTTTGGTAAATGTGAAATATCTCCATAATTCCATCTTCTACCTGGTGTGCTAAACTGTAACATCTATTTGATATGTATATTCAGATTTTTATTTTAAACCTGTTATAAGGGTAGTTCTATAACTAGCGTCTCTTGATTCCTTGAGACTCCCCTTAGAGAGGAGGTGGCCGCTGGGGTTCCTTGGGTCTTTAGAGAGGAGCACGTGATCTTATAGGGAGATTGGCAAAAAAGTTGTTTTACTCCTCCAGGAACTTCCAAGAAAAATGCACCATTTACCCATATGTTTTCCAAATTTTTCATCACAGACTTTCCTGCGAGAACAGTTCAGTTTTCTATGGTGAAAATTCCTGACCCCATAATATAAAAACATAAAGTTCCTACCAAGCAGCGTGGGGTAGATTTTAGGTAGAAAAAAATTGGAAGCAAGTTTGAGAGACTAAGATTGAGAATTAAAAAAAAAAAAAAAAAAAAAAAAAATCTACCCAGGGATCTGGGATACTTTAGTAAGAAGGTTACTGGAGCCTGTGGCTGTACCTGTTTGCTGAAACAGCAGCATAGAGCAGCTTTCTGTGTCTGCTGCTGCTGTTGCCACTCTGCCAGTTGTGATGACAAGTGCGACAGCAGGGGCTACTCTGTCACATTTTATCATCCCCAAGCAGAGAGCACCAAGAGTCTGGTGGTGATAACTTGGATGGTGGTGAAGCCAGAGGTGTAGAAGAGAACAATAGAGCCTTCTTGGCTGAAAGTGATTTAGAATGGGCTTCACCACCTGCAGTGAAATTATGGAGTTGCTGTAATGTACTTTTCTGCTACTGAGTTATCAGACAGATGCACCTCTGTCACAGCGGCAAGCTGAAGAACAGGACAGCTTATTACTTTCCACTATAGCCATGGGATTGGGGGGGTAGTAACAGTAGTGATATGGGAGTTGGATTGGTATATGTGGTTCCATTCCCCACTCCTCCTCTTATCTTGAGTGCTGATGCAGCAGCCCCAGGCATTGCAGATGCATCTGGATAAAACATATATATATAATTTTCCACACACACACACCGTGGGTGTGGGACTGTTTTTTCCCTTGATGCATGTATGATATAGCTGCCAGTGTTTGCACTGTGTACTGTGAGTGACAAGGAGGTGAAGAGGGGGAAAAGGGGACACACCTTGACATACCTACCCTAATTAAGCACATGCAATTTAACCACCCGGACATGTGTGGGAAGCATGTGAAATTGTTCCCAAAAAAGGAAATCTACATCAAGTGCTTCTAGAAAATGTGCCCCGCCCCAAGAGCACAAATAACATGGGCAGAAACACAAATGAAACTCCCCACTAGCCTGGAATGTCACCAACAACAATATCACCTTCTTGTTCTAGAGTTGGTGGGCGGAGTGTCGGCATAATCACAGTTGTCCTCCAGCACACTCAGAGTCCTGTTCCTCCTACTGCTCAACACTACCACAGTTGCCACCACACTGACCACCCGCATGTGATGGTAAGTCTGGCAGTCTGTCTCCACCCTTTGCACTTTGTGTGGTGCAGTGACCACTCTTGGCATTGTTGTGGAGTGGAACTGAATGTGAGGAAACCTCTGCAGTCCATCCAGCAGAATATGCCAAGCTGATGGCAGAGAGGTTTCATTATTTTTATTGAAATAAATAATAAATTAAATAAAAACAGCATACCAGAGTGTCAAAGTCTAATAGATAAAATAAGATCAATTAAAGTCAGAGCAAAACCGATGGGAAGGACACACATTTTCTTACATACTATAATCCTGTGGACCCCACCCCTTTTGGATTCTAGGTCCTGGTGGACCTTTGGCTTTTTTAATGGGGTAGTAGCCACTTGTCACCTTCTCCCTGTGTACTGACAACCTTGTCTCGTTTCCTCAATATTTTTATTAATATTTTTATTTTTACTTTGTTTTGACTCTTATCTAGTCATTTAGATTGTCTTGATTGATACTGTCTTTTACCCTTACACTTGTTATTGTCTCTCTATTTTATGTACTTGTAATTATATATTCTTCCTTAACCCGTCTTCTCTACCTTCAAGATTATGCTGCTTTCACAGAAACACGGAATAACATGAAAGAATCTGTCATTTTTTCATATTAGCACGGTGAGAGTACAAAGGAAACGTTCCTTGGGGGAATTCATTGTTATCAGATGCCCAAAAAGACAGAGGACAGGTGTCTTTTCAAGGGACCATTGTGGACTAGTCACCACCAAGGCCTAGTAACTCTTCTTGGAGTGGAAGAGTTTGGAGGAGTCCTCAGTTAGGCCCTATAGAAAGGAGGTCTACTTCAGCTTCACCTGAAGCTTTTTCATGGTTAGTGAAGCTTAACCCCTTTTGAACCATGGGGATGTGCAATGCTTTGCTTACATACTAATTATGTTCAATAAAAGTATTGTTTTAGTTTGAAAAGCCCTGACACCCAGTGAGTGAGAATATCCCAATGTTACAATTACGTGAGACCATCAAAGCACTTTACCATTACATACCCTCAGAAAGGCAATACACCATAAGGTGACCTGGCATTTTTCCTGTTAGAAAATGAGCACTGCTCAATTTGCCAATTGGAACCGAAAACTTTAAAATCAACTTTGATTATATAACTAACTGATGTATACATATTTTTTAACACATGTTGTAAATGATACATCAATGTAACGCTTACCTGTTTTATTATTGCAGGCCAAAAAACATACCTTTTTAGATGTATTTCTGGAGATCGGGCTTTATTACAATTTAAATGGAAAGTATCACCTGGGATGACTATCAAAAGATAGGACATTATGACAGTATGCTAGGACTCTAATAGGGCTTGTTGCACTATGGACAATGGAGTAGGCATGATCACTGTGCCTAGTCCTCTTCCATCACTGATGCTCTCTGCTTGATCACTTGATCACCAACATAAGCCTGTGTACTTTATTTAAACAAAGTTCTTTTATTGGTTTGTCTGCCTAATGGAGAAAAGGGAATTTGTTCAGTCTGCCCTTAACTGTGCTACTCTTTGATAAGATGAGATACAGTACTTCTGAAGGTGTTTAACAGTGTCAAATCAATAAGTGAGCTTAGTTTGTAGATACTTCAGAGTTTTGCTGGTCATCATACACAGATGAATCAAAGGTAGAAGGTGATGATAAATATAGATATTTCTTCCACTTATCTTGTGTTCATTTGGTGCCTTGGCTAGATGGGAAAGGAGCATACTATAGCAAACTGCAATACTATTTCCGGTCATCCTTGAACATGCGTAGACAACCTTTGAAGCCTATAATTCCTATCATCCCCATTCAGCTCTAGGTGATAGGATTTGTCATCCCCAAAAGCTGGAAGTCCAAAGTTTCACTGACCTCCCCTGCACTAGAACATGTAATGTTTTAATCCCTTGAAAACCATAGGGGATGTGAAACACATTGTCAAATCGTGTGCATACACTGCTGATCCACAAGGGTTTACTCTCAAAGTATTAACTACTACAAGTTTAAAATATGCTGATTCTAATACTCTCTTCAAAGGGGTATTTTCCCTTAAGTGCTGAAATAGGAAATTTGAAGAAAAAAATTGAAATTATTGGCAAAGTATTATACAGAACACATTAAAATACATATACCTTTAAAATTGTTAAATGGGTAAATTGTGTTACCGTGTTAGCCATAGAAAGTGCAGGAGAATAGCAGCATAAAAACGATACATTTTTATTGGCCAAGTGGTTCTAGGACACAAGCTTTCAAGACAAGTAGGTCTGTTCTTCAGGCAAAATAATTATACCTGAAGAAGAGACCTAGTTGTCTTGAAAGCTTGCGTCCTAGAGCCACTCTGACAATAAAGGTATAATTGTTACTCTGCTTTAAAATTGTAGCTATCTATGCATTTTGAAAGTTTAAAAAAAATAAAATGGACCACCGACACATTTGTCTGAATAGGTAGGTTATATAAAAAATATGTAATATAGTATCAATTTTATTTTTATAGCTTGCTACTTGGCCATAATGTAAAGAATAAATACTGTCCTGCACCCTTACTTCCAGACAGACTGTGATTACCAGCTCTGTACCGCAGTCTGTCACTCTTGCTCTGCTCCCCTCCCTCTATCCAGCCTCCTCCAATGACGGAGTCTTTCTGTCTGTAAGATGGAGGGATCTCATTGGCAAGAAATCGCTCCAGCTTACAAACAGACAGCCTTGTCTGATAGTTTGAGAGATATACAATGCTGAAATCCTCCCCTCCCTCCCCTTTCATAGACTCCAGCTGTAAAGCTGATAGGAGATTTGAGTTGGCCGACTCAGCGGCTCTTCAGCAGAGCTGAAAAACTGCAATGTAAAAATAAATACTTAATTGGAATGGTCTACAAAGTGTGCCTAGTTTGCAAGCACACTTTGTAGACCGTTCCAATAAAGTAATTCTTTTTACACTGCGGTATTTCGACTCTGCTGAAGGGCCATCTTCCGGTCCTGGTACCAGGATCTCCTGCTGTCAGCTAACAGCTGATGTCAGTCAAAGGGGAGGGAGGGGAGAATTTTAGCATTGTATAGCTCTCAAACTATAAAGGTTTGAGAGATGGGACTGGGATCTTTTAATTTACTTTTGTAATGGCTACAAAATTTTGTTTTGTTATACAAAGACATTACTGACCCTTTAAAGACTGTGTTCATTTAAAAAAAAAAAAAAAATTACTAACAATATTTTTTATAAATCTCCCCTATTATTTAAATACCCCCTTTCTCAAAATATGTCTTGATCATTTTCATTTTGAGCTCTCAGAATCTGCAGTGTAAACATTCCAATGTATAATTTCATCCACAATCAAGAACTGAACATAAAATGTAATTGTGTTTTAATACTTAATAAATATATATATATATATATGATATGTTTACCAGTTTGCAATGCTTGTAAGGCAGTGAAGGAGTTCAGGCTTTTTTAGGACCGGTAAAACACAAGTGTAATCTGGCTGCTAGTACATTTAGTCAAAGTGCAGAAGATACATTTCCTTTTGAGGAAAACAGACTGTGCCAAGGCTTTCCTAAGCATTCAGGCTTCCGAGCGGAAAGTAATGTCGGAAGCATTTACTGAACAGCCAAATAATTACACCTCGGAGAGTAGATTTGGAAATGGAGGGGGGGGGGACACAGCCCTGTCCTGTTCAAGGACTATACTGGGCATTCCCAAACTCCCCTTCCACTACACAATTAATACCTGTATAGATTATCATACTGGCTTATTGTTTACTGCCCAGTTTAGCAGTTCGTAAAGAGCACACAGAGGTGGATGGAATAAACAGAAGACTTTATTACAGGTCTCCATCAGATGATTTCCCAGGTGAAAGTGGAGTACAGCCACCAAATGTCTGATGTACATGAGGACAGGCCAGAGAACTTTTCATTGTCTAGATACTCTTATGCCTCCTCTTCACACTCTGTTCATGCACCAATTGCTAGAGGGTGCAAATTAATTTGTTGATTTAATATTATTTTAAATATTCCTTTCTGCAAAATGTCATCACACACATATATTTATATATATATATATATATATATATATATATATATATATATACATTTTTTTTTTTTTTTTTTAAACATTATTTATTTTACTTTGACTTTGTTAAAACTACTTCTTAGCCTACAATTTCATCACAGAGGATCAGTGGAAAACATTTCCTTTTAAGAAATACTTATTAACCCTTTGAATCCCAGAGTGGTACGGAATGCATTGCAAAGCAATGCATTCCATACCATTCTGGCACTCAAAGGGTTACATTCATTTAGTGGTGGGATTCAATAGCTGGAGATAGGCATGGTGAGCAAAGTCACAATAAAAAACATGTGCGGCGTGTGTTGTCTCAGTAGTCGTCTACTATGAAATAATCATATATATATATATATATATATATATATACTTTTTCAGATGAAACTTTGGCACAGTGTATTGTAAACTAAATACTATAATGCTATGTACATTACAGTGCAAGTTTGTTCTTTTGAACCAGGTTGCAGAGGGCTATGTAACATTGTTATGGGAATATAGTTGATGAGGGAAGAAAAACTAGGGGAGGCTTATGGAGGAAGAGGGAGGCAGACATCACTGAAGAATAAGTGTGTGTGGTGGGTTGGATAGGTAAAGGAACATGGGGGGGGGGGAGAACTGCCCTCCCAGGGAGATGCTGTTGACAACAAATGTAAACTAAGAGGAAGGAGGCTGGAGAATAATGGAAAGGGTGAGCAGCAATTATAATAGTAATTGATTAATGAGAGGGGAATAAAAAAAGGAAAGGAACAGATCTGAATCTAAGATATTTGATTCTGGAACACTTTAAGAGGTCAGTGGTTTTCCTATAGCAGACCACTTTTATGTGACATTGTTTAGTTTTAAAGTTGGCTCTTTCCTTTTAAAATATTTTGCAAATTGATTTGACAAGTGTTTGATCTGGCAGGTCTGCTTTCTTTCATGAAGCTGCAATGAGGTTTCTTGTAGCTGGTAAAATCTGAAGTACTAATAAAAAACACAAAAACAAAAAAAAATTTTATATATCATTTTTTTTTTTTTTTAAATGGTGTAGTAATAGCCCTTCTTGGATGACCCTGGGGACAAGAATCCAGTAATCCGTATTTGAATTCTGGTTATCTAGTGATTGAGACTTGAAACTATTGTCCTGATTGTGACTTTTTTTTTTTCCTCATTAAATTATTTTCTTTTTTTTTAATCAGCTGTTTGTCTTATTTCACCATTTCTATATAGTGTTGAAATTATTAAATTATTGGAGTTAGAGTTTAGAAAGAGGGAGAATGGTAGAAGTCCTTAAAGAGGAATGTAGCTAGTAGCCTGTGCCAAAAATGATATTCTCAAGATATCTGTCAATAGGATAGTAGTGTTAGACAAGGGATGGACACTTGCCTTCTTCCAACTGTTGTCATAGTCCAGTGTGTGGGCTTCCTGTTTCCCTACCTGTGACCTGATCCACTGTTTATTCAATCTCTTGAGATCACCTGGTCTCCCTCCTTCCCTTTTTTCTTCTTTTTTCTTTTTTTTTTTTTCTTTTAGTTGTATCTTCTTTGCAATGATACTAGCTCAAAGCTATCTGTTTTTCCTTATCTTGTGTGTGTTGTTTGCTCATGTTCCTGACTGACTGGCTTTGTTCCTGACCACACTTTTGATCCGCTGTTGCTGAACTAATTTGTGTTCCTGACCACAGTATTGTTTGCTGCTTGTTCTTATATTGATCTGCAGTTTCTGAACTGAACCTGTTCTTGTCCTTCATTATTTTATTCTGCTTGTGTTGCTTCCTTGTTAGTTCTAGCGTGGTTATTCATTCTGGTGTACTGTACTCTTGAACTTGTTTCAGATGTTTATATTCACCTCTGCTTCTCCGTTGCAGTTGTATGAGTCCTGTTCAGGTGACTCTACAGCTGTTGCTGGTTACCCCTACACTGCCACCAGTGTTCCATGCCTAAAATGTAGCTTTTCTCCAGCAACTTCAACTTGTTTTCAGTCTTTGTATTGCAGCCTGACTCCAGCTACCCCTCCTAGTTTTCAGTTCCTCTCACTGTAGCCAATCCCAATATCTTTATTAGTCCTGTTTGAAACTTCAACTTCACTTGTGACCATTTCTACACATCCTGGCCAGTCACCCTGAGAATAGTCTGGCTCAGCTGATCTGTGTTAGCCAACCTTGTGGCTGGCACCTTTACCCAATTTAGGTTGTTACCAGGCCTTAGGGTCTTATGACTCACAGTTCTAATTGAGTCAGAGGTTATCACAGCCAGGCAGCATGACAGCTGTATTCTGACAATACAACTGCAACTAAGTATAATGGGAGGTATCTCATGTTGCCTACCCCTGGTATAGACCCTCAAACATTCAATGCAAAATTGGCTCCACAATGCAGGGACCCCATTTGATAATGATGGACCAGCCATAATGTGGGAGGCAGAGAGTAATTGGGATATCATTAGAGCAAATTTAAAATACCCTACATGATTGGTCATATGGACTCATTAATTTGTGCATATGGAATAGTGTAAAATGTGGATGAAGCTAAGGTGAGAAATTAGATGACTTGTGATAAAATAACCACTCATGAGAAGAAGGCAAACAAAACATGGTACATCTGCAGTACAGGAAAATTCTAATCACATCAGCAACAGTACTATGAATTCAAGGGACAACTGATTCCAAGTGTTTTTGAACAATGCTTGCCATTTTAAATACATTTGAAACAAAAACCTCCATGTCCTTTTTCTCACCGTGAATAAGTAATGGACAAAAAAGGTTTTAATGCTACACTCCTTTCTTTTAGAAACACATGTATCTTCTAATTTGTCTGCATTGTGATAAAGGTAACATTGGCAGGTGACTATAGCAGTGCAGCCTTTTGAAGGGTCAAGGAACCAGAATTAGCTAGGCAGCAAACTTATTATGAAAAACATATTGTAGAGCTTTTCCTGTTGAGGTACTCCTAATCCTGGCAGATGCCACATGCAAAAGTTATTACAGTCCAGACTGTTAGCAGCAATGCCACCTGGTATCTAGCTATTCTATTGCATTTACTAGGAAAGATGAGCCACTGCATACAGTTTTCCATAGAATGGGATGGCACAGCTGCCCCTTTTCTTCACACTGAGGATGAAGGGAACTACCTCATTAAAGTGAATGTAAACCTTTTGCCTACATAGTATGCACTTGCGGAATGCAGTGTCGTACTGCCTATTATATATATTTTTTTAACACTTACGTCCCTCATAATGAGCTATCCAAATGTTTGTACAATAAAAGAACATGAAAAAGTAGGTAGGCAAATTACCTTTTACATATTGCGTCCTTGAAAAATATATAGTCCTAAGTAAGGTTGTTTTTCTTACCGCTTTGAATGCCAGAGGGGTACACAATGTGTTGCGTACCCCTCTGGCAGTCATATGGTTAAAAGGGGGACAAAGAAATAATGCCATATGCACAATGAAGAAAGTCATGCAATTCTTGAACAAACCAGCTGTACCATAAATCAGGGCTATTCAAGTTCAATCCTCAAGGGCCACCAACAGGCCAAGATATAGAGATTTTCCTGCTTAAGCACAGGTGAGTTAATCATTGGATCATTCATTTTGATCGGGCACCTGTGCTTAAGCAGGGAAATCCTTATATCCTGTACTGTTGGTAGCCCTTGAGGACTGAACTTGGAAAGACCTGCCATAGACAGAAAGTCCTCAGAATTCACAATGCAATGGAGAAATCTTTGGCATTCCACATCACTAGTATAAGATTGAGGCTATTTAACACATTACATACAAGTGCACTTTGTGTTGTTATTTTGTAATGTGGATGTGATACATTTGGAAGCAATTTGCTGGATATGGGACCATAACACCACAACATTGTAATGAGAAATCTTGAGTAAAAAAAAACAAACCATAATAAAAATGAACACTGTAGGATAATGGTTCTCAAATTGTGTGTGTGTTTTTTAAATTTATTTTAGTTTTTTGGTCAAGGTTCTCCTAGCATGCAGTCTGGAACTTTTGGGACACATCTAACATCTTTTTGGTAATTTTATCAACAATATAATGAAAAGTTCACATACATAAATGTAGTTGTTTTTAGGTCGCACAAACACTCTTCTTAAAGGGATAGTAATACTTCGTTTTAACTTTATTTTATTTTGTAGGCATTAAAAAAACATGAAGAACGATATAAGTCTTATCTCTCAAACCTTTATGTTTAAGAGATATTCACAAGCAAAGTTTCCCCCTCCCGCCCCTTTTTCCTAGTGTAAGCCATCTCTTCTCAGATGTGAATCTGGTTGTATGACAGGACAGATAACAGCAGGGGACAATCTTCTTTGTATGAAAACAATGAAAGCCCTTCCCCCCTTGACAAGTTTTTCAGGTTTTTCCCTTATCTTAATTGAAGATTGTCCCTCTCTGCAGTCTACCTGGGCACCTCCCTTCTGATCTGGCTGAACGGGGGGGGATACTTTGCTTGTGAATATTCTTAAACCATAAAGGTTTGAGAGATAAGGCTTATATCGTTCTTCATGTTTTTTTTTTTAATGCCTACAGCATAAAATGAAGTATTACTATTGCCATAAATATCCATTTGAAAATCAACATTCACGTTTTTATGGTAACCATGGCACTCACCCTGTATGAGAGCCACTGTTATACGACAACAAAACTAAAATCTACAATTAATAGATATAGATAAGCACTGATGTTGCAGTGTGTGCTACCTACAATACAGCCATTCATATGTCAATTGATTCTGTGAATGGTGATCAATTACAGGTCTATGTTATATTAGGTCTATGCTAGCTCCAACAAAACACATAAAAAGTAGAGCGATTCTGAAGAAAACCAACTGCACCATATGGGCCAAATAAAATGTCCCTTTTGTTTAAATGGGGTCTTTGACTACGTGAATCTAGAGGTCCCCATCGTATTGTGAAGCAATGCATTAGAGACCTTTAGCACTGAGATGTTAAAAGCCCAATTCAAAATAATTAGATTGCTGACAATTTCTGTCCCTTATATTGCAATCAGTATGTCCCAGAATTGCTCCACTTTAAGTTTGTGCATATGGCCATGATACTCCTGTTCCACTTCATCTGAGTTTACAAAACAGAAATGTTCCAGATAGAAGTAAAGTACTTTCTTGGCAGTGGGGGAAATGGTGCAATATGGGAACAACGTGTAGCTCTTAGGACAGAGATAATACATGTGCAAGCCACTGAGAGGAAATAAAATGTGACAGACCTATCAATACAACATCTGTTCACTGGAACCTATCTGAAGTAGCATAATATAGCAAGCACAAACAGTTTAGTTCAGTCAGGGGGTGGGGTGTCTAAAAAGCATATGGAGCTTAAGAAAAAAAACATATCCAATGAAAAGCTACAAATATGACTTCTTATTTGAAATGGACAAATTTATAGCTTCTGGAAGACATGATAGGTGCAGACATGGAAAAAAGTTCAATGTAATTTATACTAGATCAATATATTCTAAAATAGGCCTGGATTGTAGTGTCTGGGACACGGAGCAAAGACCGTGCATGTTGTCTCCAAGAGAAGGAATGCCTAGATATGGGGATCTGTAACAATCTCCCTCGTAATTAATAAGGGTGATCATCAATGTAATAGGGGTCCCTGTTATCCGTGTGCTCGTCATTCTTATCTTCATTTTCGCATTACCTCCCCTATGAATTGGTTCAACTGCTGAAGTATATCAGAGTGTGTTATACACAGCAGCTAGATATAATCATACAACATTAGACTGATGAGCACACGATTAGGGATCCCTACTATATTGATGATCACCCTTATTAATTATGAGCGAGATTGTTACAAATCCCATATCTTGGTATTCCTTCACTCGCTGCCAGTACCCGTTTCCTGACAAGCCTTCAGAGGGTTTACTTAGAACCACATTGTGCAATATGTTGTGTAGCTCTCTGGCGCTCAAAGGGTCACTCCATCACATTGCAAAGCTTAATATATTGTTCATAATATCCTCCTTTGTTCCTATATATTACTAAAAGAGCATTATCAGGAGTCCTCATGCTTTACCATTATATGACTGAGTTTTATGGTGTTTTCTTTCCACATGTGGCGTTTGAGAGGTTCCAGTGTACAGCCCCAATAGAGGAAAAACCGGGGGCTGGCTTAGGTTACAGAGTGTAGGGAGGGAGCTCCCAATCATTCTCAGTAATCAAGATGGCAGCACTCTTCCTCTTGCTACCAAAGAGGTTAGGTAGGCTTTTCATTCTAGGGGGAGCAATGATTTAGCTTTCATGGGGGGCTTTAAGCTAGTTGGGGGGACAAACAAATTGGGGGGGATGTCATTTCCACTTTAATGTAATTATATGTTTTATAAACTGCAATGTAATATAGGTTTTAAGTTAAATGTCTCTTTTCCTTGTGACACATTCTTTTTCATATCCTGTTTCTTAAATGCCTTTCACTGGTGATAAAACAAGCACTTTCAGGATCTGGGTGATTATGAACTAAGTTGGGAAAAAGAAGATATAACTTCTTCTGTGTGAAACACTCTAGTTCATTCTTTGGAGCAAATGACCAACTTGAATGATCTTATTTTATAAGTTCCATAGCAGAACACAGTAAATGGAGAGTTTATCTCATCTCTTCTTTATCACACTTTGCTGTGGTATAGGTGAGCTAAAATCTCCAACCTCTACTTTTATTTTATGAAACCTATGCCCTAGGGATGGGTGAAAGTTTTTGCCTTAAAGTTCTTGGGACCAGAGCTGTCCACAGGATGGTGTAGCAACAGCATCACTGTACAATTTCAGGCCACTGTGATATTGCACCTAAAAAAAAAAAAAATCAGTTTTGAGCTGTGATAACTTTTGAATAAAACACCTTTCAGCAGTGGGAGTACCCTTGTTTTACGTAGGGGGATAAACTCTACAACATATTTTATTTTTTTATTTATTTTTTTTTTTTTACATTTTAAGTATTATTATCCCTTTAAAAGAGAAACAGGAGAAAAATGTAACTTTCCCCATTGCAGTGAATCTCCAGCGAAGTGACGCTTTTTTGCCTAACTCATAGCATTGAAATCAATGGGAAGAGTGCATTTTTCCCCACCAAGTGGTAAGTTTTTCCATTATTTTCCTGCTGGCATAGTACAAAAAGGGGCTTCATGGTCCCACAGCATGCCAATCTATTTGTGAACGGGAGAGGGCAGCAAAATTTTCAGCAACAGGATAATAGAGGAGTTGGAGCTTAGTTTAGGTTGTCTTGTAGGCAGGAAATCTGTACTCTGTATTTGAGGAGTCTGGGGGCACTCTAGGGATGGAAGGGAGAAAGGGTGACCCTAAATACCCCAAAATCATGTGTAACTGACTGGGAAGACACAGGTAGCTGTGATCCAAGTTCCTTCCTGATCTGGCTTTTATATTTGTGCTAGTGGAGTCTTGGGAAAGAAGCAGTTGAACAGAGTATTTTGTAGGGTTCTAAGGCAAGACATTACACACAATCCGTTCTATTGTGTACTGTAAGTAAAAACACACACAGTATTTGAATAATGCACAGCAAACGCACAAGGGGGAGGTGAAAGGAGTAGGAGCAGTGCATGGATGTGTGAGGAAAGTGGTAGTCCCAAAACTGACTGCAGCCATGGTTGTTGCAATAAATAATGGCGGTACCTCTCCTTCCAAGGAAGATCTAGTTTAAGTCCCATCAAAACTTCCACAAGTACTATTAATAAACCATTTAAAAGCACTGAAGATGACAACTCGCATTCCAGTGTTGATAACATTGTGCTAGAAGGTGTAGCAGCTCAACCAACTGCTGACAGAGACAAACAAGCCTAAAAACTCCTGCCCTGAAAGAAGCAGTAAACATTGTGAAAATCCCTCCAAGGAGAAAACTAAAAAGAAATTGTTTGAGACCTCTAAAAGCCTAGAGGAGTATAAAGGTAATGGGGAAGGGGATAGAGTCAACGAGCAACCAAGATAGTCGTACATCACGGTGCAAGTGATTGCCTCCAGTGAGTAATTACTGTAACAGTGACATTGTTACTTCCTGGCTGTCCCTCTATGCAAGTCGCTGTTCTTATAGGTCACTGTGGTTGTGATGTCGTCTCTCCGCCCATCTGCCAGGCCTTTTAAACCTCAGCATGCCCTATTACCTATGCCCTTTCGTGTTGTACCTGAGCCTAGTGCTGTTCCTGTGTATTACTTTGGCTCTATCTGACTACCCGATCTGGCTCTGACTCCTGGCTACGTCCGACTACCCAATCCGGCTCTGACTCCTGGCTACGTCTGACCACTCTCCCTCTGTTGCGTTCCGCTTGCGATTACTAGCCTCGGCTACCCAGCCCGGCTACTGTATCCTTGCTGTATGGGCCTACCCTACTGCGCTCGCTACCCGTTAGCAGTGCTTGTCGGTCAGTTCATGTCACTGACCTTCCGTGATCTGTCTAGTTTGGGAGCTTGCTTCGGTCAGTCCGTGTCACTGATCTCCTGTGTTCTGTCTGGCCCCAGTGTTGCTTCACCTAGCCTACTAGGTGCCATTTTGCCTTGCATAGGTATACCCTAGCAGTAGGGTATAGTTGAGCTACGCGCTTGGTGTGACTAGCGAAGTGCTGTGCACTGTCCCTCTATCCTGCTGCGAAGGTTACCTAAGGCTGTTCGGTTACTGCTACACCTGTCTTGTGAAGGGTTGAGGAAGTGTCTTGCACTGTCCTCACACCTGGCCTCGAGGAGGTGTTTGAGTTAGTCGCTACTGTGTTGCTCCAGAGTTCTGGAGACACTCTCTCCAGTTGCCTGGGTACTCTAGTGTTAGCGTACAGATGAGTTACCACACTTGCCTAGTGAAGGGTGAAGAAAGTGTGTACTCTTCTTCCCTGGACTCTTGAGAGTGTACTATTCTTTACTGCCACTGTGGTGTTTAAAATAAGGTTTATTTTAAATTTTATCTGTACTTGTCAAATGTCGTTATTTCCTTGTCACTCTGTGACATCGCACTGTACACCAGCTCTTTGACATGATCAGAGAATAACACTATAGCAGGGCACTAATCAGCTTACTCTCCTCACATATTTGGGTGTGAGTCTCTCAGTATCCATCCACATGCCGACCAAGCAGCTACTAAAGCTCCTTCCCTTAGCTCCAGAGAGATCTTCAGCTAAGCCCAGGAGAAGCACGGCAAGGGGCTTAAGAGACTTTGATATGAGATTGCTACTCATTTGAAAGTGACCTAGTTCAAATCTTACATGTGGTTTAGGTACAAGGCCTATAAGGGCATAAATCTTTTTAGGGCCTCCCTAATCCTCAGTTAGATTTAGCGGAGGCCTTCTGGGCCTCATACAAATCCTTGTATAATGTCCATAGGGATTCCCCTGTTCTCTCTGGTGAGTTCTATGAAACACTTTCTTGATCTCTATCTCCCTGCACGTCTCCAACCTAAAGTGATAACTTCAGGTTAGTGCAAAGAAGTTAGTGCAGCTATCCGAGTTATGACAACAGGGAAGAGTCCAGGGCCAGACAGATTCTCTGTGGCCTGCTATAAAAAAAAGGTTTAACCATCTTGTTAACACAGGTGGTCGTGACCTTCAACTCCATATCAGACACTGTGGCGTTCCCCTCACAAAACATGGAAACTCATATTGCAGTCATACACAAAGAGGGTAAGGACCCTCAGCTCTGTGCTAACTATAGACCAATATAGTTTCTGAATGTTGACTTGAAAGTATATATCAAACTTCTTGCTATGAGACTGCAATCTCTCCTCCCCACTTGTGTTCATACAAACCAAGTAGGTTTTATTAAGGGACACCAAGCTAAAGATAACACGACTAGGATTGTCTCTCTTCTTCATAGGGTCTCTTTGTTACATTAACTGGCTCTTCTACTATCTATCGACTCAGAAAAGGCCTTCGACAGTGTCCATTGGCCCTTTCTCTTAGTCTTGCATACCCTTGGGATGGGTCCCTGAACTATGGAGTGCATTTCAACCCTTTCTTTCAAGCCCTTAGTTAGGGTTAAGCTTAATGGTGTCTCTTAACTGGACAAGGCAAGTATGCTCTTTCCCCACTGTTATATGTACTAGTACTTGAATCCCTTCTTTCAAAGTATTGTACGCAAAATAGATTAAAAGGGCGACATAAGAATCTCACATTGCAGGATAGTGCGATATTCTCAAGTTTTGCCTTCAAAATTAGTAACTAACACACGATGAAAAGGGCATATAAAGTTTGTGGCTATTCATCCATCTGTCACCTTCATTCATCTTTACAGGTGGGGTTCTATTACTCCTGTAACTGCACGTTGTCCCATAGTTATTTCAGTTTAGCATGTGTAGTATACATACAATATCACTATCACTATAATTATCATTATTAGTTTGGCGTGGTGAGCTGTTGAGAGCTGGGCTCTGTAAATCGGGAACTCTATTCAATTGTATGGCTAAACATGATGGGACTTGAAGGCACGACTTGAGAATCTCGTTCTGTCTTGCAATGCGAGATTCTCATGATTCCCTTTTAATCATGGCCACATGCTGACTTCGTCCTGTAGTCGCACGCTATTTTGCATGCAACATTTTAAAAGGATACCGTCTGCCACAATGGAGTTACTGTAAGACTACAAATCTCCCTCCGACTCCAGAGTCAATATTGCTAAGTCAGAGAGATTGAGCCTTCTGCCTTCTCTCTGCTGTTGGCCTAAAAGACTCTATCACTTACCTTGGAATTAAGATCACTCCCCGAGTCTGTGACTTATACAACTGTAACTACCCTCCCCTACTGGAGGCCATTTCTGTGGGTCTCTGAAACTGGAAGAACGTACTTATCTTGTGGTTTGGCAGCTTAAACCTTATAACATTCTTGACAGGATTATCATGTTTATATCTCTTCCAAGCACTACCAACTCCCGTTCCATGTTCTTTTCTGGGTAACCTACACACTTTGATCAACCGTTATGTCTAGAATTACAAAAAATCTAGGCTTTGCTGTGAGACCATGGTGTCGCTGAGGAGTGAGGGGGAGTGGGGTTTCTAGACTTTGAGAAATATTATGTTGTTTCTGTCCTCCCGAAATGAATTGATGTGGCATAAGGTAGATTGGCTTTGTATAGACATACATTCTCACCATACCATCTTCCAGAGACACCTGCTTTGCTCCTCCTAAATGCCCTATTCCAACTGGCCTTATTTCTTCTCCACTATTGGGGGGGGGTCCTCTCCATCTGCTTTCTCTTAAAGGACTCCTGAGTCTGGGCTCCATACCAGTCCACCCTCTTGGCCATACTCGGAAACCCAATGTTTTATCCAGGATTGCACAGGAGGGCTTTTAGACTGTGGGAGGAGCAGGATCTCACATTGGTTGTGAGATTGGTGGATGGTACTCACCCTCTGAGTTTTTCGGACCTCATGCAATCTACAGGTTTCCCTGTCGTGGAGATACACAGAAATGTGACATTATCTTCTTGCTGTCGTTAAACAGGGTACTATCCCACAACCTCTGACAGTAATGGAGTCTCTTTTCGTAGCACCTACGAGTGCAGTTAAACCTCTGTCAAAACTCCACAAGCTACTTTTGGAGAAACTGGAGGATGCTACCCTGCCCCCTTTGCCCAAGCGTGGAGTGCAGATCTCTTTAGATTGTCTCTCCACCTGGTGTACTATTTTTAAAATCGCTTACTACCTCCCGAGAGATGTCTAATCTCAAGAGGGATACTACAAACTCGCCACTAGATGGTATCTGACCCACTATAGACTTCAGTGATGGATGCAGTGGTGCCTGACTAGTGTTGGAGATGTGACTTGGAGAGAGTGGGGATAGCTGGAGATTGGCTGAGTAGTTGGGGACATACTAGGCTTCTTGATCCCTCATGATCCACTGTTGTTCCTATTCTCCTTCCACCCTTCCTTTCCTCATAAGAAATTCTAGTTACTACACTTTATGCTCAGTGGCTCGGTTGTATGTCTCCCCACTTTGGAGACAGGCCTCCCCAGCGACCCTGTCCTCTTGAATGCTGTGAGTCAATAGATTTAGGGATATAGAACTACTTCATTCCTATAGCCTCTGCCGATTGTCGATGTACAGGAAGTCATGGTCTCACTGGAATCTTTCTGCCTATGCACAATAGAACTCCATACCCACTATTACTCTGACAGAGTGCTGGCACACTTGACAACTCGTATGGGCTACTGCATACCCTTCTGCCCTGGAGCTCTCCCCCATTTGCCCCGTCATCTTCTTGTTCTTCCCTTTTTGTTCTCTTGAAACCTTATGCTTCTCTACTAGTGATGAGCGAGCGTGCTCGGCCGATGCTCGGATCGGCTCGAGCATCGCTCTGCTCGGCACATGGCGGTACTCGTCGAGTACCGCCATGTGCTCGCCCGACATGTTCGGGTGAAGGGGATCTGTGCCGGAAGAGGCACAGATCTGAAGAAGCTCCGCTGGACCACCAGGGACTGGAGGTACGGGGGCATTGCGGAGATGAAGGGGGCATTGCGGAGATGAAGGGGGACATTGTGGAAGAGGGGCATAGACTCTATGCCCCTCTTCCACAATGTCCCCCTTCATCTCCGCTATGCCCCTCTTCCACAATGTCCCCCTTCATCTCCTCTATGGCATAGGAGATGAAGGGGGACATTGTGGAAGAGGGGCATAGCGGAGATGAAGGGGGACATTGACCAGGCACCCTCCGCTCATCAGAGCAGGGGGTGCCTGGTTTAATGCTCGAGTGCTCCCATGCTTTTCAATGGGGCTCGGGTGCTCGGCCGAGCACTCGAGCCTCAGGGGGTGCTCGGTCAGAGCACCCGAGCACCCGAGCATCGGGGTGCTCGCTCATCACTATTCTCTACCCCTCTCATCTCTACATACCTCTCACCACTACAACACCCTTTGGTTTCTGATGGGTCTCTTCGATCACATACTGGGGAGCTGCTAATGTTTGCGCAACACTGAGATTTTTAAGCCCTTTTGCTCAATGTATCACCGAGTGGTCTACTTTCTCCAGTTGATCTTATATTTGTTTATTGTTTTGCATTTCTATTATTGTCATTTTTGAACTTTCAGTAAAGCATTTAAAAATATTAATAAAAACCCCCCAAAAAAGTAGTTTGGAAGAAGAGGCGGGTGATGCTGAGGATGACCTAATGACATATGATATAGATCTAGAATATATCCATCCAGCATCCACCTCTTCAGAAATAGATGAAGTTGCAAATGGGAGAGGTGATGACATGGCCAGAAAATTAGCTGAAAGGGAAAGGCTCAGTCTTCCATAACTGTGTCTGTCTATACCCTGAGAAAATTAAGTCTGGCCATGTACAAGCCAAAAAATACACGGCCATCCTGTCTGTCATCATCCGCATCCTCACCACTTCCAAGTCCCACTCAGCCACACACACTACTAGTGTTGAGTAACCAGCAGCAACAAGATAGGTTCTCAATATCCACGACATTTAGGTATGATGAGTGCATCTGCTGCTTTTGGAGGTGCAGTACCTGTGACCTGTACTTTGGCTGACTTGAGTCCTCTGGCTCCTGGTTTTGCTGTCTGCTGGTGTCCTGACCCTGGTTACATCTGACTACCACCTCTGGCTCCTGACTCTGGCTATGTCTGACTACCACCTCTGGCATCTGATACTGCTTGTATAAGTATTTCTGATGGTAGTATCCTGCCTATGTATATTTACTAGTCCTGTTGGCTACCTCTCTATTTCTTTAAGAAATATTTATTTTCTTTACTACCCTTGCATCCTGGTTACTGTGCCTAACATTGTCATAATCTGCAGTATCTCCGAGGAAGCGTTCAAGGAATATAAAGATACTCTTATTGATAGAGTGGAGGGTTACATTTTTGAGGATGAGAGGTAGACAGGGCCAACAAAAAACTGCTAGAAAGCATAGTGAAAAGGAAGTTGGCAAAGGTTTAATACCAGCAGCAGCAGGAGCAGAAACATCAACCAGAACATCCAGTTACCATTCTGAACACAGGGCAAAGTATGTGAGCTGCTGAAACCATTTGAGGAGGCCACTTTGCTGGTTAGTCGTGTTGGGCAGGAATTGGTGAAATATTCCACATATATATTTACAGCAGAAAAAAAATAGAGGAGCATAGCTGATGAATCTTACAATAATGACAGACATAACCTTATCTTTTGAATGGCCTGTTAGTATGCTTTTGAGTAGGATCCTCACATAATGTCCATTAAAAGTAGTGATGAATGCATTATTGTCACATGGCTGGACACCTGCTGTAAACATTTCTAAATTTGTGATAAGGCATGGGCAGCATTTCTCTGTGGAATCTGAAATAATAATAATAATAATAATAAAAAATGCTTATGGATCAATCAGGTGATTGTTTGTGGAGGATGAGTTGGGCCATGTTTTCAGTGAAGTGGGATTGTATTGTAAATGACTATAGGGTATGAGTATCGAGCAGCACTGTTACGAGACTAACATCCTTGTATGTATGTATGTATGTATGTATGTATGTATGTATGTATCTTTATATGGTGCCACACAGTGTACGCAGCGCCTTACAATAGACATATGTTACAATAAATAAGAGGGGATGAAATAAGTGCGACATTCATAGAAACAATGGGAGAGAGGTCCCTGCCCCAAGGAGCTTACAGTCTAAATGGGTAAAGGGAGACATACAATGGAGTAAGAGGGTGTTAAGTGCTGGTTAAAAATGAACCAACATCTAATTCCATCTGAGTATCAGATGGCAGAAGTGTACAAAACCACACATGTCGGGGAAATACAGGCAACCTGTATTTATAGCAGCACAGAGGATGAGGAGGAGGGATGTGACAGGTTGCTACCATCTACCACTATTGGGACCACTGCTATGAACACTGATTCATGGGTGTTAATCTGAGAATAATGATGATTTACATTAGATTAAAACATGATTACATTGATATTTCTTGTAGGAATCCTGATGACTATAAATAAATCAATTGCACCAGACCAGAACACCGTAACATTTTTTTTTTCCTCTTTACAAATCTTGGCACGGCAGGATAGTAGGAGGCTTACAAAAAGCATAAAAAATATTTGTGCGTGCAGGACTCAGGCTTGCCAAACACAAGCCTTGAGCTAAATTGTTGCAGGACTTAGGCTTGCTAAACAAAATACCTGAGAAAAAAATTGGTTTATAGGCCTTCAGGTTTACAAAAAAAACCCTGAGACTAAAGCAGACAGGGTGGGAGTGGGCAGTTTTTGAAGAGACCAAAGTACTAACACATCTTTAGATTAACTGAAGTGGGGCACTATGCACAAAGAGAAAAGTGGGATAATTCAAGGGTGAACCACCTGCACCTTTGGGTAAAAATATGAATTTCAAATGATTTCAAGCCATAGTAAATTTTAACTTTATTTTAACTTTACATATTCTGCAAATGCATATGTAGTGTCAAATTTCCTATATTTTTATTAATTTTTCCATCTTCACCTAGTTTTTACTGTCATGTACTTGATAATGAGTTACCTTGATCTGTATGCAGAGATATTTCTCTCAGGGAATACGGAAGCAGGTCTAGTGATAGAATATAAAATAACCCACGCAAAGTACTCCGCTCTGCAAAGAGACTGCCACATTGAATTACATCCTACTTTGATGGTTGACCAGAAAACTCTGGAAACTGAGATCCAGTCAGATCACTGTTAGGAACATAAAAGTAAGAAAAAATAGGTATGGGCAATTTGAATTTATACATTATGTGCTTGCAGAAGATGCAAAGTCAAAATAAAAGGTTACTATTCTTCTAAGTTGGGCTTGTAAAGCTTTGGATGCATAGAGGTTTCAATCTCAGTGTGAAGAAATGCACCGGCGACAGATCTCTTGCATCTAAGAGGTAAAAAGCCCAGTCATTTTATTTTCATACTGTGATCCAGTTACTTTTCCCCCAGAATGACTTTTTCTTATTGCATAAGGCCCTTGGTCTTCTCCGGTGGTTCTCAATCAGGGGGCTGTGGCACTTCTGTTTCTCATGGGCACTAGCTAATGGTGCAATGGTTTTCCTATGAAGACTTTGCTAAAAGTGTGAATCTTTAGTTTCAAATGTTTATGTAAGGAAATTTAACACAACATGCTACTTCTTGTCATTCTGACCGAGTTCAAAGCATAAATATATCTATCTAATTATAAAATATATCTACCCTTCATAATTCCCCTGACAAATGCCCTAAAAAGATTGGTATGTCCTGAGGATTCCAGCCTCTGTTTTTATTTATTAAAAATAATTGAAGTTTAAAAATATTGAGGGTCTGCAGTTAACAGTTAAAAAAAGATTTAAAAATGTATATATGGTAACATCCTGCAATACAGACAAGCTTATATATTTGTTATGAAAAGACATGCATAACGTCTAGGTCAGGGATAGGGATGGGCAAAAATTTTCACCTCAAACTGAAATTAGCGAATAATGGCACTTCCCACTTGGCAAATAATTTCCTGTGAAAAGTGCTGATTTTTCTGCTTTTTTCACCTGGGAACATTGAAGTTACACACAACACATAACAAATATTATTTTATTTCCCAAAGGCATAGCCTAAAAGGGGAGTGAGGGTGCCTGTGTTGATGGGCTGTGGTGAAAGAATCAGTTGAACAGGGGATGATTTTTGGGAGTCATTTACTGGGATTGGGGGGCAGTTAATAAAAAAAATACAATTAAAACAACCCCATAAGACATGGTATAAAAGGGATCTGAGGAGGGTGCCTGTGTTGGTGGGTGGAGTCTGCGGAATTAAACAGTTGAACATGGAATTTGTTTTGGGCAGTGTTTTTTTTGACTGTTATTGGGGAGGACCGTTAATCAATAAAATAAGGAATTTGTACGTAAAGTGAGAGACAGGAACCCCCTGACAAAAGCTGCCACTGGGGTGGACTGATACTTGACTCAATAGAGTATTTTGTAGAGGATGACTTGTTAGGTTTGTTGTTAGAGGCCCAAGCCCTGAGGAAACTGATTCTGACTGACTACCTGTTCCATGAGTTCTGTGGCTCTGGCTGACTACCTGATCCGATTTTGACCAGTGGCTCTGTCTGACTAACCCCTTGTGCTTGACCCCGGTACTGTTCTGACTCTCCACTCAGTCTCAACTGGCTTTTGCTGGCTCTCGCTTCGTACAGCCTATGAGCAAATTTTACCTCCCTGGTATTGTTGCGGCTGCCTTCTGCTTGGTAGCTCAGGGTTAGTCTCACCCCAGGTATTGCTCTAGCAGTCTTGCTCCATGCATCCTTGACTAGCTATACCTCCGAGACTATTGCCTGTCTGTGACCCCGGTAGCGCTCCTGTTGCCATCCCTCCAGCTATTGCTATAGCAGTCTCGCTCAGTGCATCCTTGACTAGATAAACCTCCGAGGCTAGTACCTGTCTGTAACCCAGTCTCGTTTCTGTTGCTTGATCCCTAGCTCTCTAGGTTTCTGCATGCTCGCTCTGTAGAATCATAGGCTAGATTCTACCTTCTTTGTTGCTTTGATGATCAAGTTGTAGCTCAGTGTCAACTCCTGGGTAGTGGACTGCGCACTGTCCTCACACCTGTTCCTAGGAAGGTTGGGGAAGTGTGTTGCTCCTGTATATTGATCTTAATAAACTGGTTAAATTCACCTGTACCTGTGTTATGTGATTCTTTATCCTAAGTGTACCGTGACACCACCATACTGGCACGTGTGGTCAGTGCACCACATAGTGTGCAATGGGTAGAGATAAACTGCCACATCCTAACACTGACAGAGTGGCTATCATTTGGCTGGCAAGGTAACTATGAATAAGGTGGATTGGTAGAAGATGTCGTTTCTCCAGAAAGGCAACAAGAGGTGAGGCAGAGATCAAAGAGAAGGAAGAATAGAGCAACCCAGGCAGAGACTGGAAATTGCATGATGAGTGAAACCACTAGCTTGCCATCACCATCACCTTCTACGGTAACTACATCTTCTACCAATCCACCTCGTGGTGGATGTGTTTCATGTGTGATATCAGGGCTCTTGTTCAAAAGTGTGTTCCCTTCTTTCCCCTTCTAACTGACTTGTCACAAATTGTGCACAGTGCTGTTGTTGATGACTGCACTGTGCCTGCCACAAGAGAAAAATAGTCCAACACCTATGATTTCAGGGGGGAGGTTACAGGTGGAGAAGAATTGACTTTCTTCTTGTCCTCCACATTCCCCTTCACTGTCTGTTGCAGCAGAATAATATTGCTGCTACTGCCTCAGATTCAGCACTGCAACTAGGACCAGGATTATTGCTGGTGCTGGCAAGTGGAACCTGTCCTAGTCCCGCATCACATGTTGACTCCATTCCCACTGTGTACACGGTGGTCTGTGGCACACTAGCTTTCTCCTTCACATCCTGCTGCACTTGCATCTCAGTAGCAAGAAATAGACCATCTGCAAATTCCTCAAATTCCAAAATGTCACTGCTAGTGGTGGTGGTGCCCATCTTCATCCTTGTCTCCCATTCCTTCTCAGTTTCTGCTAAAAAGGCCATCAATATCTCTTCCACCCCAGCTTCTTCAGCATCATTATCATCATTGTCATTACCACCACTAGTCCCTACGTGCTGCTGCTGCTCTTACAGACATCTCACTGCTGCTTGAAAGAGGTGACTAGCAATGTGACAGAGGATCTCCTAATGTCACACTTGCCATTTCTTGGTGACTTGAAGGCAGACTGGAGGCAGTAGCAGCAGGCACAGGCAGCTGATCTGTGTTCCTGATGGTAGTCGTGATATTAATTGTGTGACTACTCTCCCCCCAACAACTATTCTGGCCTCTTAGTCTTCAGGATCCTGTTCCACTTGAACACTTTAGTGAAGGGGAGGACTCCCAGGGTCAGAGGAATGGTGTGGGCTCCCTTGACTGCTAGTCTGGATGCTCTCAAATGTTTCCCCTACCACTACGGCTGCTTCACCATTACTACTGTTACTACTACTAACACCAACTACATTAAGTTTAGCCGCAGTCACTAGTAATATGAAGATATTGATTACCCCCTACTTCACTGCTTGTGGATGGCAAGTGTGACTTAGGGTCCCTTTCTGTCATACTTGGCATCATCTTCTCCCCCCCCCCACCTGAGTATTAAAAGACATACTAGCTGCAGGTTCAGCACTGGTGGCAGCAGAGGCAGCACTTCTGACATCAGGAGCAGCATGTCTATCAGCAGGTACAGTATTAGTGGCAGCAGGGGCAGCACGTCTGGAAGCGGGTACAGTACTAGTGGCAGCAGGGGCAGCACATCTTGTAGCAGGCACAGGCAGCTTACCTGTCCTGCCCGCACTATTAGTACTACCCTTCTCTTCCTCCCTTCCCATTAAATTCCCCAAGACCCCTAGGGGGGATTCAGGGGTACTGGACAGCATTGGTTCAGTTGTGCTCACTTCCTTCACAGACTCAGTGGACACATAAGGGTCCTTCCAGTTCCTCCTTTTTACTGCTCATAGTGATAAGTCACTATGAGCCTCTCCTGCCCCAGTTTTCAAAATAAATAACAGAAGAACAGCACAGCACATCTACCTCACTCTGTAGCTGCTTCTATTGTGTTTAGCTTTCGCAAATAAGTCAAGTTTTTATAGCGAAAAAGCAGAACTGTAAATCAATGGCTGGAAACTTTCTAGCCACTGAAAAATCGGCATGGAATTTTGGCCAGTGGGCGAAAAATGAGGAAATTTTATTTTAAAAGCCGATTTTCATGAGAAAAAGTGGACAATAACGTGGCTTTCTTGGAATGTCTTGTGGGAATGCTGCGACAACTTTCGCCAACCCCTAGTCAGAGGTACTCAAACCATGTTCTCAAGACCCCCAATGGTGCAGGTTTTCAGGTCCTCCTCACATGAGCACAGGTGACTAAATGTCCCAAAACAAGTATAAACATCTTGATCTCTTAACACAGAACAGAGCCATCACAGCAGGAATTCAATCTGTGAAAGTATACCTTTCCATTTTAGATGGGAACAGAGGAAGCAATAACTAATTTGACTGCAACTCAGAGATAAATACAGAACCAGTGGCATCATCTCATTCAAACAGTTTTCAACTTGTCTCCTTAAGGGAGCTATCCATGGGCTCGGTGAAAAAAATGGGAAATGTGGGAGTACTTTGAGATTCTCTACTCTCCTCTAAAGTAGTGATGCCATATCACATGTCCACTATACATGATCTTGTTTATTCTAAGCATACATACAAGTAAGCTGTGTGGAAAGATTTGTAGCACTGCTCTTTGAGATTGACAGTGAGGAATTATTAGCTGAGGCGTTAATTTGGGCCCATACTTCATCAAGCAAACTTTCCTCTAAGGTTGGTTTGCAATAATCATCGTTTTTTTCCAGTTCCAGAGAGAAGCAGTTTCATAATAATAATTTGAAGATAATTGAGCCCATCATCTTCAGGTTGGTCTACTATTAAGAAAACCTATCAAAATCTGTTATCTTCTAAGGCCATGCACACGCAAAATATTTGAGACAATCACCCTGGGCAGAAATATACCCTGTTGAGTCACCTGATCGTTAAAGGTTGCAGGTTTATTGGAGGTGATTTGATTTGACAACAATTAAAAATTCAGATCGAAGGAGAGACCGCTTTGCATATTGGGAAACTATGGTAGGCTGTAGATTCCTGTAAGTCCATGTGTAAGCCTGCCTATAGCTGAAATTTAACCTGTGAAATTATGAAATAAAGAATAAACTGTACAATGAATAGGGGTGGGTCTGATATTGTTTTAAAATTACCCATTTAGGAGGGTTTGTGGTGAACAGCAACTTTGACTGTGGGAAACCATGCCTATGACTCTAAAAGTGTTAATGGTTCAGACTGAATTCACGTCATACAGATGGATGTTATCAGCTTTCCAGAGATGTTGAATTACGTGAATGTTAAACAGGTATGACTAGGACAGTGTATCAAATGTTTAGTAGATGTCCAGCATAAGAAATGCAGTGAATTGTGACTAAATCCTTGAGTGTGCGATATCATTAATGAACTTCTTAATTTTATTTGAATCTTGGAGCACTGGAATAAAGCCTCCAAGTGATGCTCAAGTTAGGAAAGCCTATTTGACAAGACTTTATTATCTTGGTGTCCATGTTTACTAGGCTAATGGGTTAAAAAAAAATTTCAGCCAATCCCATAGATGCCAGCAGGGCTCAGTGTTTGATTTTCATTCTCCCTTTTGTGCTCTTGCAAAATTCAATCAGCCCGATTACCCACTGTGGAGACATCACCCATCTCGCTTTCCAATTGAATAGCTCACCTTTGCTGACTTATTGCCTGGCTCTGACCTCAGCTTGTCTGACTTTGTCCATTGTCTATCTCTCTCTCTCTCTCTCATTGTATTTTGCCTCAGTTGTCTGAAAATCTGGCTCAGACCTCAGCTTGTCCTACTATGAAGCTCTCCACCATCTGTTGCTGCTGTGGCAAAGGCATCCTCTTTTATTCTGCAAAACTTTCTGCTATTTGGTGTTGTCACTGTGAAGCGATCTGCTGCTGTGTCAGTGAAGCTTTATGTCACTGATCCTTGAAAGAAACTTCCCTTGTTTCTGTCTCCCATTCAGTTCTACCATCTGCATTATTTGATTAATTTCTGTTCCAACTGCCCTTCGGTTTCACGATTCCTTTTGCATTCATCCTGGTCCTTTCCTTACCCAAACTTAACTGGGGTGAGGTCATCTAATTTGAGATCAGCATATTTATCCTTTCAGCCTTGCCCACAGCAAGAGTGCTTTAAATACTGTAGTTGTTCTCAAGCCTCACTCTCAACACTGTCAGAAGAGCATTTGGTTTCTCTACCAACTCTAGGTCCTGTGCCAGACACTGTCTGTGTTTTTCTGAGAGGTGGAAATATGTAATGGCACTTTAAGAAACAGGAACCAACTTTGTGTTCTAGTGCTGGGTAGCAGGAGAGGGCTTGGTGGGAGATGGAGTGCCTTCAGATGACTGTCTTCCCTTGAGGCCAGAGGGCTATGCAAAATAGTTTATTCTTGCTTTTTAAGATCTACTGGCACTCTTGTGTATTTACAGATTAAACTACTAGAGGTCCTATACAAACAGCACTGAGTAAATCAGTAAATATCCTACCTTTTTTATGCATGTAGTGAAATGAAACAGCACAAATAGGAGTTTCACTGATATCTGGCTGATTGGCACCATTGTTACTTCTCATTATGTATGCGTTTATGTGAGTTATAGATGCATCTGACAAGCTTCAGATGGTGGACCACCCAGAGCACTGAAGCTATATATATATATATATATATATATATATATATATATATATATATATATATATATATATATAATTTTTTTTTTCTTTTTCTTTAAAGGGATAGTAATGTTTCACAAAAACAGCTGCTCCAATTAATCTTCATAGTATTTGGGCCACGGAGAGTGTTATTTCAGTTCTGTCAAAGTTGTAGTTCAAGAATAATTGAATGATAAAGTTCCCCCCTCCCGCCCCTAGTGCAAGCCACCTCCCCTCAGATGTGGAATCTGGTCCACAGACCAGACATCTGACAGCAAGGGACAGTCTTCTTACTGTGAGAACAGTGAATGCCGTGCCCCCATTGACAGGTTTTTCCCTTATGTTAATTAAAGATTGTCCATCTCCGCAAGCCATCTGGACACCACTCTGCTGCTCTGAGCTGAGTAGTGTTACATCAAGGGGCGGGATGGGAATACTTTATCATTCAATTACTCTTGAACTCTGACAGTACTGAAATAACACGCTCCATGGCCCAAATACTATGAAGATTAATTGGAGCTGCTTTTTTATGAAACATTACTATCCCTTTAAGATAACCATATTCATGACCTTTGCACTCTGCAATGTGTTGCATGCCCTGCTGGCACTCAGTTAATATTATTTTTCTTTTCACTTATGTTTTTGTTACTTGGATGTATTGATATGGGGCTTATCAATACATCAACTTGTCACTAGTGTAGGGATCAGTAGCCACTTATGCTCCTGTGTGTGTGTGTGTGTGTGTGTGTTAGAAACCACTATTCTACTACACGTTGATGGTTTTTAACGCATGTTAGTGACTCAACGCCTAGGTTTGCTAGGGCACTATTTTTACGCAAAAATAGAGTCCCTTAACGTGTGTTAGAAGACACAACATGTAACAGAATGCCAAATTCAACTACTTTGGGTGATGGGGCAACCTCTTCCAAGGGGAAGGTGATGTCAGAAAAATGGGAGGGAGGGGAGAAAAAATACATTAACTTTGCAAATATAGTGTTTAAGTGTGTGACTGTGATCCGTCAAACTCTTAAATTTTTTTTTTTTTACTATTGAAGGAACTCCTTTGACAACATTCTAATCTTTTTAAGGTAGGCAAGTAATTTGATCATTAGGATTTTAATTTCTAAACTCCATCACACTAATTCAGTCTCAACAATCTGCAGGATTTGCAAAAATGACTGATTTATTACAATTACATGAATATCCTAGTCCAGGATCAATAGGACACTGTTTACTTAAGCTTGGCTCCATAAATGTCAATTAATAGTACTCCATAATTATTCCAATTAAAGTATGCAAACATTTCCATAAAGCATTTCTAAATCTTTTTTGGTTTTTAACTTGTTCATTTGGATTGTCTTATGCCATGATTTCTATTTCAAGATCTTTAATTTGTTGACTTTAGAATATGTATTTCTATTTTGGAGAGAAACGAAGTGCCTCAAGAGCTTGGAAAATGGATTTTATCCAGATTTACTAGAATGTGCCCAAGATATCACAGACAGTTTTCTTTGGCTGGGCATTATTATGTCAGGTTAAAAGATTAATACATAATTTTAGTAAGAGCTTTGAGAAGGCATTGAACTTTTTGCCTCTGAATTTCTAGTTCTTTATGCAAAGTAAAATTAAGTCCTTTCAAAGAAGACGATAACAAATACATTTTCGAGAGTCATAGAAAGCAAAGTACACAGGGGCAACTTTAAAACCTACATGCTGGTGTGTTTAAAAAAAAAAAAAAAAAAAAAGTCTGTAATGCAATGTTTTGATATTATTATATTTTGGAATGCATTGAGAGACTGCTCTAATTTTCTCCACACAAGGTTCTAGACTGGAGGGAGGGACGTCCTAATTTATATCCAGCTAATTCTCCTCTGCCCGCTTTAATGATCACTTCAGAGACTTCAGTGTTATACATCCAGTTTGAAGAGACAGTACTTTATTTACTCTGTCCACATGAGGAGCACCTTGAAGCTTGTGGTGGTACGTACCTAGACAGGAGAGATAAACTCTTCCACAACATCTATATAGAAGATATTCGATCATCTCCTAGCTGTTTAATATATATATATATATATATATATAATATAAAAATAACCCTGTATGATCCCTTTTGAAATAACCACCTCCTTGGGCAAGGAATTCCTCAATTTTTAATAGACCTTACTGTAAAAAAATCTTCCTCTGCTGAAGTCTAAACCTCCTTTCCTCTAATCTCAAGGGGTGTCCCCTGGTCACCTGATCAGGCCTTGGGTTGAATAGCTCATAGCAGAGATCCTTATATTGACCGCTCATATAATTGTACAATGCGATAAGGTCTCCTCTTAGTAGTAGTTTTCTCTACAGTAAATAAACAAAGTTTGTCTAGTCTTTCCTGATACGTCAAGTCATCCATTCCCTTAATTTTGTTGCTGTTTGCTGTACCCTCTCTCTAGTTCTAGTATATCCTTTTTTGGAACTGGTGCCCAAAACTGTACTGCATATTCGAGGTGAGGCCTTACCAATGATTTGTTCAATGGCAAAATGTTATCCACTCTTGCTTCAATACCCCTTTTTATGCAAGACAGGATTTTATTTGCTTTTGCTACTGCTGTTTGACAGTAGTCTCTGTTTACAAGTTTATAGTTTACGAGGATACCCAGGTCTTTCTCTAGCAACGAGTCCCCTAAAATGATTCCATTAAGTTCATAAGTAGGCTTGGAATTAGTTCCTCCCAAATGCATGACTTTACACTTTCCTACATTTAACTTTATATTCCATTTGTCTACCCAATCTGCCATTTTATGTAAATCCCTCTGTCAAAAGCAAATATCCTGTTCTGAATTAATTACTCTGCATAATTTAGAGTCCTCTGCAAATATTGATGTTTTGCTTTGTATATCTATTTCCAGGTCATTTTCAAATATGTGTTAAAAGCAGTGGACCTAATACTGAACCCTGAGGTACTACACTCTCCACTTTAACTGTGTTGGAGAATTGTCCATTTACAACCACACACTGTTCCCTATCCTTCAAGTAGTTTTGTATCCAAATGCAAAGGTTATCTCCTAGCCCCAATTTCCTTATTTTATACCCCAGCTTTCTGTGTGGCACTGTATCAAATGCCTTTGGCAAAATCTAGATATACTACATCAACCGCCTTACCTTTATCTAGGTTGCTACATACTTCCTCATAGAAGCTGAAAATATTAGTTTGGCATGATCTATTCCTCATAAAACCATGTTGATTCCTGCTAATCTTATTTTTTGTGTTGTAATCCTTAATATAGTCCCTTATTATCCCTTCTAGCAGTTTTCCCGCTATAGATGTCAAACTCACAGGTCTATAATTCCCAGATTCTGTTTTAGTTCCCTTCTTAAATGAAATCACTACATTGGCTCTTTGCCAATCTTGTAGCACTGAGCCTGTAGTGCAAGAATCTTTAAAGAGTAAATATAGGGGTCTTGCTAACACCACTGAGTTCCTGAAGAACCCTTGGATGTATACCATCAGGACCCAGAGTTTTGTCAGTCTTAATTTTGTTCAGTCTTCCCATGACCTCTTATTGAGTTAATCCAATATCTGATAATTGTATTGTTTTATTTGTTACTTGTTGAGGCTCTTCTGCCATTCCTTGTTCCCTTGTATATAATGAAGCAAAGAAAGTGTTTAGAACATTCGCCTTTTCCTTATCCTCACTAATAAACTCACCCATCTCATTTTTGAAAGGTCCACTCCCTTTTAAGTTTTTGCTATTTATATATTTGAAAAACTTTTTTGGATTAGTCTTGCTTTCCCTTGAAATTCGAGTTTCGTTATCTATTTTTGCTACCCTAATTGCCTGTTTGCAATCTTTGTTGCACTCCCTGTATTTTAAGAAAGAATGTTTAGTTCCTTCAGACTTAAGTAGTTTGAATGTTTCGGTTTTTTTTTCTTGCCTTGCCATTTCCTTCTTTACATGTGCTGTTATTTAAATTGGCTGTGATTTACTTCTTTTGCATTTGTTCCCTATTGGTAAATGCTGTTGGGTACATTTCTGCAACCTAAATTTGAATTCTGACCATTTTTCCTCAGTATTTTTGACTTTAAATAATGTATCTGTCTATGTGTTGCATTGAAGCTCTTAACAAATTGAAGTTAGCTTTTTTTTTTTTTTAAGTTGGCTTTTTTTAAATTAAGAGTTTTGGCCGAGAGACAGGATTAATTTTGAATTATTATATAATTTACCCCTACATGCCTTTTTTTTTCTACATCTTCATGTACTAGGAGTTCCTCCCTGTTGGCTACATTTATCCCCACCATTTTTCCACCCCCATTATCATTTATTTGGTCCCAGTTATATAGATATAAAATACCACAGACTGTATAATACAAATATATATCCTTACTATCTGAAAATATTCTTAACGACAATCACTTCTTAAGATTATGATTCTCTGATGAAGCTGGGAATAGTTAATAAAGGGCAAGGGTATTTGTTAACTTATTTGTTAAAGTACACCATGTGGTTTGTGCCTAAATGGTAATTTTACGTGAAATATACTTGCATGTATAAAATACAGAATAAATTCTGTGAGATAGTAGTGGGATGCTCTCACGTCCAACCACTAAAAAATACACTAATACAATCAAAATAATATATATTGTATTTTAATCGCCGCACAACATAGATTCACACAGATTAATACATTGACATATTACTCCCTTAATTAGTCGTTAAAGGGAAAATGTCCCGGATTTTCCTATGAATCTTGTAATGGGATAGTATCAATAAATATCTTTATCTGGAGTGTCCCAATCTACGAATCGGATGGGGTAACTACAGATATTTTTCCCAAAAAATGTCTCTGCTTTGACCACTCGTTGCATGTGATTCCTCAATACACTAGAGCAGACCTGCGATTTACAAAAATATAAAAGTGCAGCCTACCAAATACAAAAATGCACATATGATCAATTAAATGAATTTGCAGAACCTCCAATACGAAGAATTAACACACAAAACCAATAATACAACAAATATAAAATTGTATGTGCTAAGAACGCCTACTGACTCTAAAACCCCCTAAACGATCGATCTTTATTAAAAATAAAAAATATATATTCTCCTCATAGACAGTTTGTATATGATGTGGTTTATATCTCAATTTCCCAATCACATATATTCAACAATATATTCTTATTTTTTGTAAACTGGTTTCTCTTTCTTCATACCAATATATGTTTCCTGTGTGTTTCAAATGGCTTCATATGCACTCCACTCAAAACTCTTCTGTGTTTCACACAGCAATTATGAAATGTATCCTTAATCAGTTGTGACAATGTGTATAATTGGATATTATCTACCACCCATGTGACTCTTATCTTATACAGAGCTGGATGTCCAGTTCGTCACATTGCTGGATTGGCAACTCTAAACACGTAAATGAGCTTTCTTTTGTTCTTATCAACCGGCTTACCAAGGGTGTCCTACTTAATTCTTACTGCCAATAAACACCTATATTTAACTTGTTCTTTATATGCTGTTTGAATTCATATTTCAGAAACATTTAGCACTTTAAGGGTGTAACACTTTGTGATTCCTGCAAAGAATCACCCTTTATTCGTCAGTATTTTGTATATGTGAGATTTGACTTCAGTCTCAGCGTTTAACTCCTGGTTACCCAGATTGGCTCTCCGGCTGTCTCACTGGTAATACGGTGTCTTTGTGATTTTTCTTTTCCCGCCATCTTACGTGTGTCCTCCCTTCAGTCGTTATTAGTCACAGATCCAAGCTCCTTGTCAACATGGCTTCAATTTCGTCTGTCATACAGAGGAGTACACTCCAACGCGTTTCGAAATCCTACGATCTCTTCCTCAGGGAGATGAAAATCTATAGTGATGAAAACCTACCTATCTCACCCTATATACCTATTACTCCTCCCCCCAGGTGTCTCAGAGTAATTACGTCACGTTTATACAAATATCTATACAAATACTTACTAATCTAATTTCTACATCTAATACATTTAAACACGTCTGTACAACTGTATAGTGATCAAATTTCAACATCATTTTATTACATTCTTTGTGTCCAAACACTAATATCATACCCATATATTTCACTACCGGACGCGAAGGAGTTAAGGACTATGTGACGTGCTATGACTGTCACGGTCCTTACCCATACCGGGAGCGCTGTAAGTAAAAACAGGGCCTAAAATTAATCGCTTCAAGACCGGAGCGATCTCTTAGGCCTCAAAGCGACGCGCTGGTATGTGTAACAGGTCACATGTACCGGCGCGTCGGCAAGGATGAAAGCGGTCCTTAAGGGAAGGTAACTTCCCTGGACTGCTGGTCCTTAAGGGGTTAAAGACATTAAATAGGAGTAATCTCCATCTACCTCATTTTTATGGATGCGTGCAATGGAAAAATGTAGAATATCTTACCTGCATTCTAACGTAAAGAAGAAAAACAGATCTGCCATGATGTCAAGAAATACATGTGAATATTGTGTAATCCTTAAAGGCAATGTGCGTAACTACACAATGCAGCCCATATATATATAAATAAAAATGATTTAATATGCAATTAGGACTACTTGAAGTGTTACCTGTTCCTTAAGGCAATATGTCTTATTAATATGAAACATCCAATACATATAACTGGCAATGATCCAATATATAGTTAAAATTACCTACAATATTACAAGATCCTTAAAGGCAATATGCCTCTCTATGCTAAACCTTTCTAATTCTGCATCTAGAGTCTTTAATACCCTTTAAAATATATTAAGATATCTCCCCCGACAAAAATATAAAAAACCTACATCATTTAAAGGGATAGTAATGTTTCATAATAAAAGCCGCTCTAATTAATCATCATAGTATTTGGACTTTGGAGAGTGTTATTTCAATTCTGTCAGAGTTGTAGTTCAAGAGTAATTCAATAATAAAGTATCCCCCTCCTGCCCCTTTTACTGATGTAACACTGCTCAGCCAGAGCAGAAGGGAGGTGCCCAGGTATACTGCAGAGAGGGACAATCTTCAATTAAGATAAGGGAAAAACCTGAAAATCTTGTCAAGGGGGAAGGGCTTTCATTGTTTTCATAGAAAGAAAATTGTCCCCTTCTGTTATCTGTGTGGTCTATGGACTGGATTCCACATCTAAGAAGAGATGGCTTACACTAGGTAAAATGGGCTGGAGGGGGAAGCTTTGCTTGTGAATATCTCTCAAACCATAAAGGTTTGAGAGATAAGATTTATATCGTTCATGTTTTTTTAATGCCTACAAAATAAAATAAAGAAAAAACAAAGTATTACTATCCCTTTAAACTGTTAAATATCCCTCTGTTTCTTCAGACGATATATTCTCCAAAAAATCACTCCTATATATTGTCAAGCAAAAATACCCAGCTGGTTGATGCAAAACTAAATTTAGAAATTATATGTCTATTGGATATTAACTGTACCTGTCTGGATGAATAATAGAGTCCATCTCAACATTGCTCCGAATTCCTCCAATTGGAAATACAATATATCTACTTTAAATTTAAAGGGATAGTAATACTTCATTTTAACTTTATTTTATTTTGTAGGCATTAAAAAAACATGAAGAATGATATAAGTGAGATATTCACAAGCAAAGTTCCCCTCCCCGCCCCTTTTACCTAGTCTAAGCCATCTCTTCTCAAATGTGAGTCTGGTTGTATGACAGGACAGATAACAGAAGGGGACAATTTTCTTTGTATGAAAACAATGAAAGCCCTTCCCCCCTTGACAAGTTTTTCAGCTTTTTCCCTTATCTTAATAGAAGATTGTCCCTCTCTGCAGTCTACCTGGGCATCTCCCTTCTGATCTGATTGAACAGGGAAGGGATACTTTGTTTGTGAATATCTCTTAAACCATAAAGGTTTCAGAGATAAGACATATCATTCTTCATGTTTTTTTAATGCCTACAAAATAAAATAAAGTTAAAACGAAGTATTACTATCCCTTTAAAATCCTTCACCCATATTTCCAGAAGCAGGACTATCACCGCAAAAGTAATTCATCATTCAGCTGTTAAATGAGAAATCTTAGAGGTCACATGTCCTGTCCCTGGTTACATACATAATTTTAAAACATTTATAATAACAAAAATAAATATCAACAAAGACAGCCTTCCACCAACCAACAAGAATAAAGACCGGTACCATAAAACGGAGGAATCTCCTTTCACAGAAAACCAAAAATATCTGTTTCCGCATTGAGCCCAAATGGCATAATAGTTTGAAGTTTATAAATCCAAAGTCTCTTTTCTCCTGTTTTATTTGAAGAGAATCTGTCCTTGTCTTTTATTCCTTACACAAGTCGAACATCCCATGCATCGAACACAGTTGTAAAAACCTTTGTCTATATGTAACCAGCTTTTATTCTTTACTTCATCCTTCGACTTCTTTGTACTAGGGGCTACTTTAATGCCTAGATTTGGGGCTTTAGTGTATATAATCATAGGACTTTCTGGTAACAAATTGTTGAGGATCTTGTATGTCTTCAATATTTCCCAATGTTTCTTATAGGGGAACATTCACATACAGAAAACTTTTGAGCATTTGTTTAATTACATAAAAAACATTAGGAAAGGTGCGCTTTTTTTTTTTTTAATACTTAATTATTAAGATATTACACTTCAAAGTTCTCAACTTCCACATACTGCGGCACGCTGTAGCTGTGGCACGGCTGTCAGGACTTCCCAACAGCCTGTCATTCTCCTCCCACCTCCCTCCCTGTTGCCCCAGGAGTGCATACATGCTTCACTTCGTTGTGGTGTAAACGGCTCCTAGCGTTACAGTATGCGGAAGTTGAGAACTTTGAAGTGTAATCTCTTAATTAAGTTAAAATAAAAAAAAAAAGCACCTTTCCTAATGTTTCCTATGTAATTTAAACAAATGCTCAAACGTTTTCTGTATGTGAATGTTCCCCTTTAACTATATTCTTAAATTCCCTATGTTTTAAGGTATATGGTACTATTATGGGAATAACATCTTCTTTCATTTGTTTGTGCAGATTCTTTGAGCCTAATTTAATGACCATCAGAAGGTTTGGTTCCATATTGCATTGTGTGATATGTTTACCCACATGCAAAGGCATGACATTTATGGAGGCAATGACTTATTTGTGGTGGAATCACAGGGGTATGATGCAAAGGCTTTAGCGTATGTGTTGAGATGTAATCGTAGCACATGTACTCTTGATAACCTCGCCCCTTATTGACCCTTACTTCATCTCCCTCTGGAGTTCTTGTAAAGAGTCTGCTGTTTTTTACCTTCTCTTCTACTATACCCCTTGGTAGTGTCATACCTGGGAACTCTCCGGATTTGCCCCAGAGACTCCGGTTCTGACAGAGATTTACCGGGTCTCCGGGGCAGAGGCTGATTCCCCCGGATGTGGGGAGTTTCTATTGAAACTCTACCCACTTAAACTCTTTCTCCCGCCGTTCCTCCATCCCCAGCCTTCTGTGTGACATTTTTAACCCTTTGAGTGCCAGAGTGGTACGGAATGCATTGCTTTGCAATGCATTCCGTACCACTTTGAAACTCAAAGGGTTAAACACCCCCCCCGCTCGTGTCAAGCCCCGCCCCTTTTTGACGCGATTAGCGTCATTTTTGTCACCCCCTGCTGAACAGAGGACTACCCTCCGGGTAGCTCTCAACTGGAAGTTCCCAGGTATGGTAGTTATTAATAGGATGTCATCCCCTTTTCCCTATGACAACAATCACTTAGACGTTAAGAAGAACAGTAAATATAAATTTGGGATCAGACTTCTAGCCCCACCTTTGACTGTTTCTGGCTAGCTTGACAGAAACCCATCTGTCCTTCCCAAGAAAATGTAGCAGACAATCTTCTATGCTGTACAACAAACTGACACTTCTGACCAATCAGTTTCAAACCTTCAGCACAAAAGAATCTGAACTTTGTTCACAATTCCTTACAGTCCAGATGAAAAAAGTACTGTAAATACAGAAAGTGCAAATGTTACATGGAATTGATGTGCTTCCAGTAGGGGAGGTCATGTTCATTTTGAACAGATAACCTATTTTCATTGGTTTACACAAAAGTAAATTTAAGTAGTTTTTTTTTTTATTTTTTTTTATTTTGCAACCTTTCTTCCTTATCCTTTAGTTAGGTCCTTCCTTGCCTACACAGGTGGTTTCCCCTACTGTCCAGGTCACATTTCTAGAATTCTGTGCCTGTTTCAAATTTGAGTGGAAGGATAACACCATCATTCCATGCAGCTCTGCCTTCAATCACCAGCTTGACTGTCTCTCCCACGATGACCACCCAGACATGCACATTATACAGACCTAGCGTCAGGAACACCAGGTTCTGATAGAAACTTTTTTTTTACCAATATTCATTATATATCAGCAAAATATACCGTAACCCCTTAAGGGCCACAGGGGTTTGCAAAGCCTTTCTTTTGAAATGAGTTTCACATCCCTCTAGGCCTATATGGAGTTAATCCTTTTAATCTCATAATAATCAGCAGTAACATGAATACATAAACAGAAATTGCAGTTAATCAAATTAATCATGGAATCAGATGACTGTCGATTTTCATCAAGGGGTATGCACATTTTAACATGCCATCCAATTCCTGAAGCCAAACAAATGTGCAAACGTACTCATTTACATCCACTGTGGATGAATCCGTACAATGGCAAGTTTATCACCTGTTTAATTTAATCAAAACCTCACTGGTGTCAGATGTGCATATTTTTGTAAATGATCAATATAAATGTAATTTACTGTATTGTAACTTCAAATTCACAGGAAAGTCAGGGTTATTCTTAGGAGGTGTTAATTCTAGTTTAACCCTAGTTTAACACGTTGCGTACCCCTCTGGCACTCAAAGGGTCAATGTCATTAACATTATTTATAAGTAACTGGTTCTCAATTCACTTTGTTTTTTTATTTTTTTCTCCTCAGTCCTGGCCCTTGAAGAAAAAGTTTTGATGTTCTGCTATTCCTAATTATCTTTAAAATATCTGCTCGAGAGACACTCCATGGGTATGATAAATTTAAACACCTATTTGGATGAAAAGGTAAGCTGTGCAAACATGTCTGATTTATCGCCGCAAACCTTGATTGTTGAGGATTTTCATGAAAACTGGATTGTGAATGATCATGGCCATTTTTTTCACAACATTCATGAAAAAATTCTCTAGTAATTTGATGCCTTTTCATGCATATGGTAGAGCTAATCATTTTCATAGCTCTAATTCAATTTTTTTCTTGTTTTTATCTTTTCTACACTCAACTCAGAATATACAGCAATTACAAATATTAACCCCCCCAAAAAAAGCAATAACCCTCAATGTAAAAAGATTAAAGTTAATATTCAAACAATTCTGCTCTCTAAATTTATTTGGATCTAGAGAGACTATATGAAGACATGGTACCAATTGTGGTTTAATTCTCTTTAATACATACAAAGATCTATGTTGTAAACACTGCAATAAAGTATATGGGATCTGGTTAAAAATGACACTTTTTAGTGTGCTTCTATTGCAATTTTATGTAGTAAACGATAAGGTACCATATTTGGTTCTTACGTTAAAGGAACAGGACTACTGAAATAGAGTTTTCTATAATATATAACATTTATTTGTTTTTTTTAAAGATGAGACGCACATTCTGACAGTTGATTTCAGTCCCAACTCCCTTTAAATTATACACAGTTTTCTTAAAATTTTATTTTGCAACTTACTTGCGTAGTCAGTGCTGCTCAGCTATTGGGCCATGACAGCGAGTTTAAATGGCTACTTTGTGGTTACCACATTGAACTACATTTATCACCATACCTGGGAACTTTCAGTTGAGGGCTACCTGGAGGGTAGTCCTCTGTTCAGCAGGGGGTAACAAAATTGACGCTAATCGCGTCAAAAAGGGGTGGGGTTTAACTCGAGTGTTGGGGAGATTTAACCATTTGAGTGCCAGAGTGGTACGGAATGCATTGCAAGGCAATGCATTCCGTACCTTTCTGGCACTCAGAGGGTTAAATGTGTCACACAGAAGGCTGGGGACGGAGGCACAACGGGAGAAAAAACAGATGTGGCAGAGTTTCAATAGAAACCCTCCACATCCGGAGGAATCTGCCTCTGCCCCGGAGACCCGGTAAAGCTCTGTCAGAACTGGAGTCTCCAGGGCAAATCCGGAGAGTTCCCAGGTATGTTTATCACTCACTAGTCTATCACACGGGGAATGAGGGTAGTATCAAATTTTCCTCACCATCCATGACTGCATTAGAACCTGTGAGAAATCTCTTCCCCTTATAGCTAATAGGACAGAGAAAAAAACCCAAATTATTCTATTCTTAATTTTAACAGCTTGGTGGACTTACTTTGTTTTGTGGCTTACCTTTACTATGGAGAGTTCTGCTTCTCTCCTTCAACTCCCTGATGGTTCGTTCCTCCAGGCAGACTTTGGTTGGGAATGCTAGTTAGGTTAACAGGGATCATTACTGTAGGTAGTTTCCAGGGTGATAACCAGTACTGTCTTGGTATTGGTTAAAGTACATTTGAAAGAAGTATTTCATTTTTTATGAAGAATGTCTTAGCAATTTCCCTATTGAATAAAACATTGAGAGAGTTTTCATTCTAAAGTTATTACAGCTCAGACTGTTAGAAATGGCACCAATTGGTGCCCAAAAGATCTTTTATTTGGTAATGCTCTCTGTGGGAGAGTTTGGGCCATTAACTATGGCTCCCCTAAATAAGTGATAGGAACAGTAGCTTAATGTAAAAAAAAAGCTTGAGTTGTAATAACTTGAATGAAAAAATCTCCCAACCACTGGAGTACCCTTAGTTTACTCAGCAAGAAAAGACTTAGCATGTTTTATTCCTAAAGTTTACTGCTCCTTTTAAGCTTTTCATTATATGTGCTTGGCTTGCTTAGTATGTTTTCTATAGGTGTGTGATGTGCCTGAGGTTTGTCACTCTTGTTCTGAATATGTGTGTGTTTTTTTCACAAGGGTTTTGTTTGTTCCAAGTATCATAACGCCTTACTGTAGCTCTAGCTACATTTGCGGAAACAATATAGTTTTTCAAGATGGAGTCACAATTGTCATCTGCATTCCATCATCAGATCAGACAGTGACATGGTTGTCATTTTTGTATGTTTGGTAAACACTACTACATTTATGGCCTTGCTTCTGCTGAAGCCAGTTTTGGATGGAAGATCCTACAGGTTGTTATGCCTATGAGAGTGTATGTATCATTCTTCTATTCATTTGCAGTAACCTAGTTGTGCCCTGTTCCTTGGTTTGCTGTGAGGGAGTACATTGACACCCAAGATTCATATTGTCCCAGTTTGTCTGTTAGAACTGGTGTTGAGATTTTTTGTGTACTTAATAGTAAATCCTTTTCTTAGTCCATGTGGAACACAAGACTTCACTCCTAGATTAAAATGAGTTGTTTGAGTTTCAGATGGGGGGGGGGGGGATCCTTTGGATTTTCTGGTCCCCCTTTTCCTACTTCACTACATTGTTCATTCTTTGATCATAGCTATTTGTTAAAACCATGCATGTCTGATGGGGGGGGGGGGGGTGAAGTAGGGAGAGCCTTTGAACCCTTTGAGCAAAGCATTGTGTTCTGTACTCCTCTGGCACTCAAAGGGTTAAGACAAGTGCCCTGCCAGGAGGACACTTTACCCAATGGTTCCTATTTTCCACATGGTCTAAGAAAAAGAACAAATACATCCATTGATGAAAATGGGGATTTTAACCCCTTGAGCACTGCAGTACGTTGAATACCTCTAGCATTGAAGGGGTTTAAATTCTCTTCTATACTGTAGTAGGTTTGTTTTAGAATTGCTCTGCTCGTCTTTTGAACATGTGAACCATAAAAATACATCCTTTTCTTTTAGTTTGGTTATTGTTCAGATACAATAGTTAAAGGGATAGTAATGTCAGAAAAAAGTATTAACTACATGGTAGATACAATTAAAAGAGAGTACTTGCACTTATTCGTATCTCTCAAACAGTTATGGTTTGAAAGATAAAGGAAAATTAAAGTTCTCCGCTCCCTCCCCTTTCTGCTTGACGAGCTGTAAAGCTGTCAGAAGCAGATTCTGGTCACTTGACCAGACACGGCTCTTCAGCAGCGCCGATATAACTATCTCTAAAGATAAATACTTCATCGGTGATGGCAAACCAGGCACACATTGTAGACCATTCCAATTAAGTATTTAGTTTTAGCTGTTGCTATGTCGGCGCTGCTGAAGAGCCGCCGTCTGATCCAGGAACCAGAATCTGCTTCTGACAGCTTTACAGCTCGTCAAGCAGAAAGGGGAGGGAGCAGAGAACTTTATTTTCCTATATCTCTCAAACCATAATGGTTTCAGGGATACAAATAAGTTCAGGTAATCTTTTAATTGTATCTACCATATAGTTAATACTTTTTTCTGACATTACTATCCCTTTAACCTGATGTAATGCGATGTACAACTTTATTCTTTTTGATATTTGCCAACTCCAAAAAAAGTGTTTGAAATGAACCCTTTGAGTGCCAGAGAGGTACGCAACGCACAGCTTTGCAAAGCGTTGTGTACCCCTCTGACACTCAAAGGGTTAAATTGGTGGGGACTTTTGTTGTTTTCCTATGGTGCAGCTGGTTTGCTCCAGAAGTGCTCCAGTTACACAACTGATCTATTTTTGTTGCACAATCCAACATAATTGTGCTTTGTGTGTGAACCTTATTGTACAATACTGCATTTACTGTAAAACCATGTTGTTGTTGTTCCATCTTTTATTGCTGTGAGAAAATAAAAGTGCTATTAACAGGCTGATGGTTAGGCAGAATTTTCTTAGAAATGCTTCTAAAAAATTGTCCTGATGTTGTGACTTGAATGCCAGCATTTGTTTTTTAATTAAACAGTTTAAATTTTATTTTATTATAAGTAATGGCTTGACAATTTCATTAAACTTTATTGATACTGGCATTTTTCTGCAAACTGGCTGTCCTTTAGATGGAAAAGTCCAACATAAATAATACATAGACCAAATGCTATCAATTTCTGCATGTATAAACAATTATCCAGTTATTTTTTTACGTTCTACTTGAGTCCTATTATTTAAGCCCTGCAGCAGCAAAAGTATTCCAGATTAAGTGTAGCAGACATAACAATAAATCCTTTCCAGAATATTGATGAAACGGGAATATTAATCTATTGGGAGTTGGAAAGGTCTCCATCACATTTTGCATGCCGCCCTTACATTAATCCATGTGCATGAATACTTTTGTATATGTACCTAGTTCCTTAAAGGGGGAATTATCACCATTTTATTTAAAATGTAATTAATATTTAATTGAACTCAATAAGTGTAGTTTTTCTTCTTTAATGGGAAGTACATCTCTGGGAGACCAGAAGGATATCCCTGCTTGAGTATAGCTAGATCATTAGTTTGTCATCCTATATAATAATTTGCTAAATGTGTGTTTGTCAGAAGCTGTCATGCACAGTAGAGACGACACGCTGCACGCTGCAGTCATCCGCAGTACAGACTGCCCATGCTGTGGCTGATACCTTCCTGTTCTCCCTAAAAGGCATTTCGGCCACTTTGCAGAGGCTACTGTTCCATGGCTGGAAATTCTTCTGCTGAGCAAGGGGATTCTGAGGTGGACGATCTGCATTTATCCTTGTCTCTTGGGGATTCTCTTGAGGAAGACCCTTGTTCTCTTGCTGAAGGTCTTATCTGGGCCGTTTTGGAAACCCTAACATTCTGAGGCCTCAGATTTCAGTGTTTCTTCCCCTGATGTTTTCAATTGACTCAAAAAGAAGGCTGCCATTTTCTTCCTCATAATTCCTTAGACCAGTTATTCCTGGAGGAATGGATTAACCCTGACAAGAGGTTGTTCCTTCCCAGAAGTATTCCTCTTGTGTCCCTTTTCTGCTGATCCCTTAGCTCTCTGCATTGGCACTTGCTTATGCACTGGCACTTGCTTATGCATTGGCATTTAAGGCCTAGGAAGATAAGCAGGTGGATTTCATTTTCAAGGAAAATGTTGCGGTCTCTGGTGCTGCTTTACATCCTATCTTTGCTGTTGCTTGGATGACTCGTACCATTGCTGTTTGGAAGGGGGGATCAGGTCTTGGAGGTTATCCATGTGGTCACATCTAAAGAGATGTTGTTTTTGCTCTCTAAGATCCATAAGGTAATGCATATCTTGTGGTAATGGGGTGCACCGTTTAGGGAGTAGAAGGTGTGAAAGGACCACCAAAAGGAATGTGGAAAAAAGAAGGCTGCACTTCTGGTGTAATAATATTTAAAAGATCTACACCAGCCCATCACCACTTTAAACATTTCACTCACAAAACTTGTGTTCAGTGCAACACATACATGCTCACTGAAATATATGCACAGAAGGGATTTTATCACTGCCCATTAAACAGTATGAGTGTTCCAAGTATTCTCTTGAATATCTTATCAGGGCTGCTCCTCTATTCGACCGTCCAGAAGTCAGAGACATGAACAATATATAGAGAACAAGAGGGTGGCTGCTCTGCCAGAGGGTGGCTCACCTGGTTGGGGCTTTCATGTTCTCCCTTAGGAGAGCAGGGTCCAGCTTTGGCTTTGCCTAGGGTGCTGAGGGCCTTTAGGGTGGCAGTTTAATTCCTCCTATCTGGTGGCAGGTATCTTTGGGTTGCCTCATTCCAGGGACCACGAGCAGAGTGGGTTACCAGGGGGAGTGGTTCTAAGAGGGTCTTATCTGTCTCTCGAATAGACGTACCCATGGGCTTCCCGTGGCCAGGGCTAGAAGTAGTGCATTATCGCCTCAGTTCCCATATTAAATGCCTGGGGTCTGCGGCTGTGCTGTAGAAGTGTCTGCATAGTAGCTTCGCTGGTGACTGTCCTCTCTGAAGTTTTTAACACTTGCCTTCAGTTGCCTCCTTTCTGAAGTTGTTAAAAATTGCCTTCAGTTGCCTCATTCCCTTGACACTCATCCTCTAGTTCCCTGAATCTTTACTGTCTCTGCCGACTTGATTAAGTTGCTGGACCACCTGGTCTCAGACAGCTCGGCTCCCACAGGGCAAGGAGCTTATGGTGATCAATCTATTGTTGTTTTTTTTTTTTTTTTCTATTTCTATTTGTTTTTATTTTATATCCTGGTCCTTCTCCTGTAGTATTCTTTGTTGCGGTTGCCTTCCACATCTTTGCCAGACATTTCTTTTATACTAGTAGTTTTTTTTGGTACTGTTTTACTAGTATTCCTGACTTCCTATGCCTTGAGGGAGGTGTGTGTACTTCTACTCTTCTTTTGTACTTTTCTAGTCTCCATAGGTTATCTTTAGCTATCTGCATTAAGGGTCTGTACTTGCTGTATTTTTGTTGGGCTGGATATCTCACCATTTTACTCTTCCATCCAGGTCTGGGCCCTGGACATCCGGGCTTTTTGGTCAGCACCTTTACCTCTGCTTCGGCTGCAGCAAGGGAAGAGTTATGATATGCTATGTTCTTGAACTTCACTCCTTAACAACTTATCCAGTCCAATAGTGCAGTACCGTGACAAGGGCTGGGGGGGGGTCCTCTTATGCAACCTAGTTAGGTGGAGCACCTTTTCTGATTCACTTCTGATTTCATAGCTCTCTCTGCTATATGTTAAAACTGGACTTGACTGATGAAGGTAAAGTGAAGCAGGGATGGAGTCTCCACATCTGAGAGCCTTTTAATGCTAATGCACTGCCCTTTTGCAGGAGGATACTTTCCCCATGGTTTGTGTAACCAAACTCTTCAAGTGACCCATTGGGATTGATTGTTACTGGGCAGCATCCTCCTCTGTATACATCAAACATTTCTTACAATGCTGCTTCAGACAAATGGCAATAATAATGGCCTTGTATGAGTCTACACTTTTTTCTCCTCCCAGATGTCTATCCTAATCATGCAGAGACTTAAGCACCATCTGCTGTAATATTTTCATAAGCACAAATCCTTTTCTTCTAGGATGGCTATGGTAAAGGACAATTCTGTAGAACATGCTGTGTTCCAGCTGAGATTTATGCAAAAGTTTGGTTTACCAGATTAGAGTTCTTTTCTTCTTTTATAGTTTACATAAAATGCCCCAAAATAGGGTCTTTCACCTGGGCCACTATTATAAACTCTTACCCTAGCACTAACCATTTTATTTGCTTTGTGTCAGGGTGGCTGGACTACAGTAAACATCTGCAAGGGCTTTGGGTTTGAAGTCACATAATCTATTTCTTAGAAATCCATGATGGTGAGGTCTTCTCCAAGATAAGACAGTGATAGGGTGCCTTTAACCTTTTTAGTATCAGAAGTGAGGCTAAACCATTACAAAGAAATATATTTGACACCCTTCTGGCACTCAGTGGTTTAAAAGAGGTATCTGTCATATTAATGCCAATTTGATCTGTTTCTGTACTGCTTGAACTGATTTTGTTTTCTATTCTGATCCTACACTCCTACGTAAATATCTCCTGCTTATATCTCAGTCCATCAATGCAATTATTCAAATGTAAGAATACATGTTAGGGGTTTTAGCTTCTACCCCAGAGATGGGAAACCTGATGAGTTCCAGCTGTTCAGGATGACAATTCCCATAATCTGCTGGGAATCATGGGAATGGTACTTCTCAATAGCTGAAGGGCCTCAGGTTGCCAAAGCATGTTCTACCCCATAGATGCTTTGGAGGGGGCATCTTAATGGATAAAAAAATACACAAAAGAGGTGCAATTCTGGAGCAAATCGTCTGAAAACAGGATTGAAAAGAGTACTCCATACATTTTCATTGAGAGAAATTACACTTTTAATCCTTTGAATGATAGAAAGGCCTCCCCCACCAGACATGCTCAATTTTAACCTTCTGAGTGCCAGAGAGGTACACAATATGTTGCGTACCCCTCTGGCACTCAAAGGATTAAAAGTGACCTCAAAAGAGGTGCGTCAGGGCAAGATTCTTTTATTTTTTTTTGTTTGTTTTCTTTCTGTGGGATGGGGCTGTCTAATCTCCTTTAGGTGGGATCCCATCTCTGGCCTCCTTTTTGGTTTGAACCAGAGTGCAGACTGTTACAGAGCAAGCCATCCTCTAGCAGACCCATCAGAATGTTTCCTCTCCATTCTGCTTGGCTTGCCTTGTCCATGGTGCCTTTAAGAATAGGAGAGTATGGTGACCATATTGGATGGTGTACAAATGGTACTGTTTTGTGTTCATCTCCACTGGGTGGACTCCAGTGGGTGAGACTGGGCTTATTCTGCTACTCTTATTACAAATGAGCAATGTCCTTGGGGAACCCCCTCTAAATTGGTGTAGTTATTGCACAGGAGCTGGAGTGCCACAGCACTATTGTTTGGAGGAAAAAAAAGAACTATATTTTCCATAAGGCAAATTTTCCCCTGGCCTTAGGAAGTAAGAAAGGGAGGTTCTACACTTACCCCTTTCCTCTTTGCCTTCAACGTGCAACACAAGGCTGTGTACTTCCTTCTTGCATTAACCCCTACAGGCAGATAAGACCTTTTATATTATACAAGGGTGCATTTGTTGAGCACTGTACCGTGTGATTGCAGAGCATTGCTTACATAGGTTTTGGTACAGGGTTGAGTGTCAGAGTGGAACACAAGGAAATGCAAACCCTTTTGCACTCAAAGGGCTAAAGCAATATACTTATGCCACTGAAACCCCTGAGTAGGGCTACTGAGGTGCAGCTGATAGGTGTCAGCGATAGTGTGTTGCTGGGGAATGGGGTCCACCTGTCACAGGTCAGTCCTTCAATGAGAGAGCAGAGTGAGAGGTGGACCAGAGGGTAGAGTGATCATGTAGTAGACACTTGTATGGGCCAAGAGCAGTTCGGATGGAGAGTGTAATGCTGGTGATGTTGGCTATGTGCCTGACTTGTCCCCATGTGTGTCAGATGTCCCCTGTGCAAGACATTTCTTGTGAATTCAGTGGAGAAGAGGCTACGTTGAAAGTGATATTGACTATTCCTATGAGTTACATTGTTGTAGAAGCAACGCAACAAAAGGTGGAGGGTGCCTTTATGGCAACCAAAGCCTGATAAGGGCCAGTGAGCCAAAATCTCCTTCCCCCTCTGTGGTGATGCTTGCTTTCAGTGGGGGAGGGGGAGAGGAGCCTAGGACAAAGGAATGGGTTCTCTCCCCCTCCCTTGTTGGGGGCAGGTAGCATGACGAGGTGGGAAAAAAGGGGGCGAGGCTTAGAGTTTAAATACAGCTTACCTGCAAAGATGAGCTGAATAACTTTTTCACAAAAATGGTGGTGCGGGGGTTGGGTGAAGGTAGGGGAATGGTTGGTGGCTGGAGGGAAAAAGGGGGAAATTGCGAGTGTGGCCCTTACTCCTGATATACTCCACATTACCTGCAATGTGAACAGCAAGGATTTCTCCACTGCGTGCAAGTGTGTTTTTGTCCTTAAAGACAAGCTGAAAAGTTATGGGGAGGAAAGTTTGAGCATTTACAGTGATAGATGATCCACTACACTGCTACTATAACAGAGTTTGAAGGGCGAGTCCTCCCCTGTGGTATTACAGCCGTCGTTTTGTTATCCTCGCAGTCAATGTGGCTGAAGAGCAGGTGAGTCCTCCCCGTGGTATTAGCGTCATCCTCTTCTCGTTGCAGTCACTGGGGCTGAAGAGCATCTGGGACCGGGGGGCAGACTCAGCTTGTCAGGGGTGGATGACCTTGTAGTGGCATGTAATTCCTTGGGGGGGGGCAAGTCTGTGCAGAGCGTCTGGCAGTGAAAGGGTGCACAGTTTGTAATAAGGTAATAGTGAGAGCGGGCGAACTCCGGTGGCCGTCATAAATAGGAATGTAATGCATTTGAATGGTGCACCGAGTTGGGCATGAAGAATTTTTTTTTTTTTTTTTTTTTTTTTGTAACAGGAATTTGTGATGAAGGCCCAACTACACATGTGGCAAACAATGTGTTGAGTGTGCTGTAGGACTCCCTCACCTTGTAGTGGCCTGGAAGTCGTTGGGGCGGCACAGAAGTCGTTGGGGGGGCCATATGTCGCACCTGGGTTATGTGGCTGGGGGGCCATCTTCATTCAGAGATTTTCATATGAGTAGCCAGGGGCCTCCGGCACCTGGCAACTCCTGTGAAAATCACACCCCTGTGTTGTGTGAGAAAACATGAATGTCTCCTCACTACTGCTTGGCTGCCTGCCTAGATTCTCCTTGTAGTGTACACCCCAGGGTGTGTTCTGTGCCTGAGAATTTTGACTTCCTTCCATGCTTCTCCTTTTAGTAATATAGATTTCTGTCCTGTATTCTTTATTAGGGGTCTCCTGACCTTTTATATACAAACTAAATACTTGGGAAAGTTCAAGACCACTGTGGCTTCAGGGGTCTCCCTGTTAAGTTTGCTTCTCATGCCAGGTTAGACTTCTTTGGTACTTTTTTCTTGTTCTTGGGCCAGTTTACAGCTTCCAGGGCCCTCTTCTACTGAACAGGAATATGCTTGGATTAAAGCCTTTATTTGTTTCTGTAAGTAATATACCTACTTCCATTCAATGGGGTAAGAGTGGATTATTGCCTCAGGCTGCTCCCAAACACTCCTTCTTTCCACATAAGGTGAGTAGTTTTCATTACCTCTACCAGTATGGATATTCATCCAACATGTCTACTCCTACAGTGGCCCAGGAACTCCCTACTAGGGATGGGTGAAAAGTTTTGCCTCAACACTGAAATAGGGAAAAAATTACACTTTCCATCTAGTGGGACATATCCAGTGAAAAGGTTAGTTTTCCCACTTTTTTAGCTTGGGTCATTGCATTGAAATCAATGGGAAGACTGAATTTCTCCTCAGCACATGGCAATTTTCTCTTCTGTTCCTGCAGACATATAAAAGAGTGTAAGGCTCTCCCAGCATGCCATTCTGTGTTTGTGGGTGGAAGAAAGAGCAGCACATTTTTGAGCTAGAGAAGATAGGCAAATAAAGTGGAGTTGAACCTTAATTTAGGGAGTCTTTTAGGTAGGACATTTTTTTTCTGTATTAGAGGAGTCTGGGCGCAGAAGAGAGAGAGGTGGATTTCCCCAAAATTCTGTATGACTGACTGCCAAGATACAAGCAGCTATGATATGGCTGTTATCTCTGTGCTGGAGGAGTCTGGGGTTGTGAGAAGGGAGCAAAGGAGGCTGACCCCAAATACCCCAACATTCAGTTTTGACTGATTTTGATTTGAAAGACAGCAGCAGTCCAAGCCATTTACTTTCTGATCTTGCTGTTATTATATCTGTATTGGATGTGGATGGGGTGTAAGAAGGAAGAAAAGGAGGTTGGCACCAAATACCCCAACATTCTATCTGATTTCATTTCGAAAGACATAGGCAGCTGCAGTCCAATTTTCTTCTTGCTGTTTTTTTTTTTTTTTTTTTTTGGACAGTGATAAGATAGGGTGGCATGAGTTGTGTGGCTGAGGCAAGACATCACACTCCTTCAGTTGTGCTGTGTACTTTAGAGCAGTGGTTCTCATCTCCTGTTCTCAGGACCCACTAACAGGCCAAGACTTAGGGATTTCTCTGCTAGAGCACAGGTGTGGTGATCAGAGGCTCATTCACATTGATTAACTCACCTGTGCTCTAACAAGGAAATCATCAAATCCTGGCCTATTAGTGGGTCCTGAGGACAGGAGTTGAGAAACACTGGTTTAGAGTAAAAGAACAAGCAATAGCTGAGTAGTGTCCAGCAAATGCACAAGGGGAGGAAGATAGGAGCAGAAATGCAGGGATGTGTGAGCAAAGTGGTAGTTGGAAAAAAAACTGACTGCAGCCATGGTTGCTGCAACGTGTGCAATAACTGATCCCTGTCCTCCCTGGGTGGATGCAGTTTGTCAGGGTCCCACCAAAAGTTCTACCACCAGTGCCAGTGCTATAAAAAAGAATACTGAGGATGACTAAGCACCTGTACCAACTGCTGCATCTGATAGTGAGACAGACAAGCACCATAACACCTGCCCTCAAAGTAGTAGCAAACTTTGTAAAAGTAAATTGTTTGACAACTCTAAAAGCTTAGAGGAATATAAGGGTAGTGGACAAGAAGTGGTGGGCGATGCTGAGGATCACCTAATGATGACTGAAGATGATGATGTAGATCTATAATATATCCCTCCAGCATCCGCCACTTGTTCAGATACAGATGAAGTTATGAGTGAGATAAATTATGACATGGCCAGAAAGTTAGCGGAAAGGCAAAGGCTCAATCTTCCACCACTGAAAAGGAACATTTCTGCCTGTCTATAAACTGAGAAAATAATTGGAAACTCTGATCCTGTAAAAGCAAAGATGCCTAAAAATAGTCATCTTGTTGGTCATCTGCATCATCACTGCTTCCAAATCCAAGCCGCAATCAGCCACACACGCTTGTGTTGAGTAACCAGCAGCAACAACAACACAGGTTATTAACATCCACAACCTTAACTATGATGCTGCTGGAAGTGATGCACCTTTGACACCTAGTAGTAGTAGCAGCAGTAGAATTACATCAACATCTAGCCTCAGTAGCAGCAGCCCCTCAGGAATCCCTCAGTCCATGAAGTCCACAATAAGGACATACTTCACTCAGGATCCAAATGCTAGGCATGTTGCTATCTGTTCTGTGCAAAAAGCATGTGAGCAGGGGGATAGAATGCTTATACCTAGGCACCTCCTCAATGAGATCCCACCTAAAGCACAGCCACAGGTCTGACAGGAAGACACAGAATCAACAGGTCAGAGGTGCCACAACTAGCAGAAGCACTCTAGGGCTCTGGGGCGGATAACAGAAGTAGTAATGTTATCGATGTGTCAGAGTGTGCCAGTGCCAACAGTTTGTGCACTCCTGCTGCAGAGGAGTATGATGACTCTAGGCTTTCTGCAGGAGATGACATGAGTCATACATAGAGTGCCTACACATACCGCCACCACCCTCACAACCTCCAAAGTGATGGCGTTAAAGCAATACATTTACACAGTACTTCTACGTACTTCCATCCCACACTTTCTTAGAAGTCAAAACCTGCACAAACATAATGAAAAAGTAAGCTAATTGAATAGTAAACTTGCCAAAATGTTGGCGGTTGACATGCTACCCTTTTGTTTTGTTGAAAACAAAAGCTTTAAAGAACTGATGTCATGTATTGCACCCTGCTAGAATATCCCAAGCTGCAGTTATTTTTCAAGGATGGATGTGCCAATGTTGCATAAACAGGAAGTTTGAGTTGTGATGATGTTGCTGGACTCACAACTTTGAATTTCAGCTATTTATTTTTCCACTTCATCCGTGAGAAGTAATATTGTGCTGGCAAATGTTGCAGTCATTGGAAACACGGGCAAAAAATGTATTTGCAGTGGTGAAAAAGGAGAAACCTTTTGCAGTGGCAAAAAGCAGAAAGGAGATGTTTCTTCTGAATTTCATATTAACCAGGAAATTATTCTTCATTCTCTGTCTGGCTCCATCTAACACTAGACACTGTTGACTCTGTTATTTCTGAGAGTCCTTGTGCAAGTCAAGCTGTGTCTCAGTTTACAGTGGCTTCCTGGATTAAGGAGAAGATTTGCAAAGCTTATGTTCTCAGGAAGAAGCCCATCCCCTTTAGGGTCATGGCTAGTGTTGAGCGAGCACCACGATGCTCGGGTGCTCTGACCGAGCACCCCCTGAGGCTCGAGTGCTCGGCCGAGCACCCGAGCCCCATTGGAATGAATGGGGCAACACCAGGCACCCCCTGCTCTGATGAGGGGAGGGTGCCTGGTCAATGCCCCCTTCATCTCCGCTATGCCCCCTTCATCTCAGAATGCCCCCTTCAGCTCCGCAATGTCCCCCTTCAGCTCCGCTATGCCCCTCTTCCACAATGTGCCCCTTCATCTCCGCTATGCCCCTCTTCCACAATGTGCCCCTTCATCTCCGCTATGCCCCTCTTCCACAATGTGCCCCTTCATCTCCGCTATGCCATAGAGGAGATGAAGGGGGACATTGTGGAAGAGGGGCATAGCGGAGATGAAGGGGCACATTGTGGAAGAGGGGCATAGCGGAGATGAAGGGGCACATTGTGGAAGACGGGCATAGCGGAGATGAAGGGGGACATTGTGGAAGAGGGGCATAGAGTCTATGCCCCTCTTCCACAATGTCCCCCTTCATCTCCGCAATGCCCCCTTCATCTCCGCAATGCCCCCGTACCTCCAGTCCCTGGTGGTCCAGCGGAGCTCCTTCGGATCTGTGCCTCTTCCGGCACAGATCCCCGCCACCCGAACATGGCGGGAGAGCACATGGCGGTACTCGACGAGTACCGCCATGTGCCGAGCAGAGCGATGCTCGAGCCGATCCGAGCATCGGCCGAGCACGCTCGCTCATCACTAGTCATGGCCAATTCCACAAGAACAGTGACAGCTTCCTGGACCAAAAAGAACCAGGCCTCTGAGGAGCAGCTGTGTAAGGCAGCAACATGGTCATCCTTTCAGATGTTTGTTAAATTCTACCGTTAAAGTTCTGGATTTAGCTGAAGCCATTTTTTTGTTGGAAGGTTGTGTGTGTCATTGTGCTCATCTATGCATTCTCCTTATGTTCTTTTGCTAGTAACCAATTCATTTCCGGGTCAGCTCATTTTGAAACTTACCAGCTATGCTTAAGTAGGAAATGAGGTGTCAACCCTTTTGAGAGCTACAGAGGTGCCTAGAGAATTGCTGAGCAATGTGTTGCAAACCTCTTTAGCATTCAGGGGATTAATGATTTTGATAGGAAATTGTTTATTATCTCTTCAAATGCTACATGCAGTTTTGCCTTTATATTGCTGGATATTAACCCCTTGGGCCCTAACACACTGTGTTGGAGACCACTCTAGAATCCATAGGGTTAACCTACAGTTAGGTAGGTTTTCTGCTTTTTTTTTTTTAAATATATTTTTATTATCAGATCACTCCATACATATACAACAAAAGAGATACATGGAATAACTGTCAGATACAGTAAAATTATGCAAGCACTCACAAAAGTAAAAAGAATAGGTACATATGAACAAAATGTACAGAGCCGAACTGAGGTTTTATATAATGAATTAACCCAAACTCCAAAAAAACAATCTATCCAAACTAAACTAAAACCCCCATTCCCAGTTCCTCTCTCCCCTGAGCCCGCGGCACCCCCCAACCCCACCCACCCGCCAACAAGTCCTCAAAGACCCAATAGAAACAGGATTCACACTCAAACAGTACACAGCAAGTACATATCGCCACCAGTCACACAACAAACAAGTATAATCACAATCAATCAGCTCCAATAAGTTGCACACCATCAGGAGTATCAGCAGCATCCGCCCTAGCTGCCCACCAGGCCCACCAACGCCCCCAAATCCTATCAAACCTAGCCGGAGTACCTCGATGCAAGTAAACCAATGTATAATGTGAAAAGCACTGTGAAACTAGATTTATCCACGCTTTACAATTGGGGGCACTGTTTGACATCCAGTGCAGAGCCACCACCTTCCTCGCCATCACCAGGAGCTCACTCAAGAGAGTCCTATCGGATGCATCCTCAATCTCATCAGGAAAAATAGACAGCAGACATATCTTTGGGGTCACAGGAACAGGTCTTCCCAGTACCAAGGCCACTACGCGCACCACATCATTCCAAAACCCCCTGACTCCAGGGCATTCCCAAATCATATGCAAGTAAGTACCTTGGACAGTATCACAGCGAAGACAATGATCGGATCCAGAACCTCTCATTTTGAACAGCCTGACTGGGTTGTAATAGATTCTGTGCAAAATGTTCAGCTGAATCATTTGATGTCTAGTCGACGTCGCCACTAGGGCAGGTCCCGCCTTAGCAAGATCAGGTTTTCTGCTTTTTACATTGGCATAACTAAAGGGTAAATTCACAAATGATCAAACCAGCAATCCAGAGGAAATTTGCTATTAACCTTTCCTTCACAATATAATAAAAGCACCATATAATAAAAGCCAAGAAAATAATGCAATACGTTTAGAAAAACTCCCGATCTAGAGTATTTTAGAATAAAACTAGGTCTACTTCACAGTAGGAAAGTAATACTTTTTATTTTTGTTGGAAAAACTCAATTTAAGAGTAAACGTGCATGAATAAAGATTGATAACTTCCTGCTATAATCCTGCCAACACCTGTTACTGCTCTATGGAATTAATATGTTCTGCATTAAAATTAATTTCTACTTGCTTTAAAGGTCACAAGGCTCTGGCCTTGTAGCATAACCGGCTTTCTTGGAAAAAGACAAGCAAACACAATAATGGAAACCTCGATTCACCTCAGAATAAATCAGCTTTGCATCCTGCAACCTGTTTAATGTTTATTATCTTAGGCAATGGGCAATCAAATTACATGGAGGATGCTGGTGATGTTTAATTTAAAAGAGAAAAGCAGACAAAATATAAATAGGAAAGAATATAGACATGCAGATTTAGACAGTAACCCAGATTTATCAAACAGGATTAAAGTCACAAATGGGTAGTATTGATTAACTGCTGTGCTGAGTACAATAAGGAGTCTGTTTAATTAAGGTCTATTAAATACTTGTGTTTCCATTAAAATATTTATCAAGTAATTGTTTGTTTATCAATAATAGAAACATAGTTTTTTTTGTTTGATAACAACCAGCTGGCTCATCCTGTCCATTTTCCTTTCTAATTTCACTGATGTGAATGGTCATATGTGAAAGCCAGAGGTGGCCAAAGACTTTTGTAGTGGTTTCCTGTCTGTTCTCTGGTACACTGAGAAGATTAGGTAATTTTTGCATACCTCATGTGTCTCAAACAACACTCCTAAAGGCCCAAGATTTGCAGATTCTTGGGATATGTCTGCTTTTGCACAATAATAAATGAAAAGTCCCAGGGCAAATGATTGATGCCGCTGTAAAATCAGGGACATCTCTAAAGTATGCCCTCATGGAATGCAGATGGAGACCACTATTCTACCATATGACACAGCGCAGGAGCTCTGTGAGTAAAATATATGTGAAGTGCCAGTACCATCACTGATCCTTAAAGGCTAAAAGGCTAAAACAGCAGTGATGTGTCAGGACTGTCTTTAAGGAGTTAAGTAAAAAAAATAAAATAAAAAAAAATGGCACTTTAGCCTATAACCTGTTCTTTGTACCTCCAAAGCCATTTCATCAGGAGAAATTGCAAAAGTATGTTTCATCCTGAGACATAATCTTCTATGATTCTTTTTCAGTACAAAAAGCAATAGACATATGACTTAAACTGTTGGGAATATTACAATCGAAGATGTTCTAAAATGCTATCAGTGCCTGAAAAATAGTAAATTATACCGTATTAAAAATAATTTACTGAGTGCATCCTATGCCTCTTTGAGTTCATCTGTAACAAATGTTCTAAACATAAATTCTAAAAGGGCTCAAAATTAGTGAGTTTCTGGTTTCTATTAGAATTAACAGAGTTCGCTATGTACTCCGACATGATGGTTAAGACTGATGTATCCCTATGGTAATATTCTAAACAATGTCCAGATCTGCCTCAAATCTAATTGCTAACCCTTCACACCGAAGCTTTTCTTCATGGATATTGCATTTCAAAGGCTTGGCAGCTTAGAAAGGGGTTTTAGGTAAAAAGGATGAATTAGGAGAGTAGGAGATGAGAAATGAAAACAGCGCTGTAAGACAGGAGTAGTTAGTTGCTGGACTCCAGCTCTTGGGGACTACGGTTCCCATTACTCTCAACCATCAAATGGCTGGCTGGAGATGCTGGCACTTGTAGTCCCCAACAGCTGGAGGACCAACAACTTACTCCCAAATAGGTGAGGAGAGACAAAGAATTTGGAGGAGAAACATTTGTGCATTTCATTTTTCTGCTTTCTTCATGCTCTCCAGCAGTAGGATAGATGGAGTTCTGCCTTAAAAAAAAAAACAAAAAAAAAAACAAGGTTATCTGTCATCTGATCTACAGTTAGTGGGCTCTGCTACTCTGCTTTTAGTACAGCATGTTAGTGATTAATTTTGTTTGTTGGGAACTGCCTCATGGAGAAAATACATTATGTGCATTTGTTTTGCTATTAAAGTAATAAAGTTGTTGTTGAAGCTTATGCATGAAGCAAAATTGGTGCATTTCTAGGTCTTACCAATTGCACCACAGGGAACAAATATTCATTCTCAAAAGGGACACTTAGAAAAGTCTCCAAAGCATTACTGACTAACAGCAGCTGTGTTTAATGATGTCCACATACCTGGGTACTTTCTGGTTCTTCCCTAGGTTTTTCAGCATTACTGGGTCTCTGGGGACAGAAGCTGATTCTTTAGCTTAATGTGTTCACAGATAATCCACCCACTCTTCTGCCTGTTTCCCCCAGACAAAGCCACTTCAGCCAATAAGCATCAGCAGGAAGCAAAAATGACAATGTCACCAGCTTAGCATGGGCACCGTGATACCATGGCAGCCAGCCAAGCTAGGAGACTGCTCTCATTCTAAGGGTTCTCAGGATAGTCCAAACCCATGGGCCTCTTTGGATGCCTATCCCAGTAACAACTTGTCACAGCTTACCTATATCCAGCGCCGCCCCTTCAGCTGGCGCTGGAGTTGTATAGCCCGAAATGCCACCTCGCCATCATCCCACATGTCATTGTGGGGACTAGGTCTGGGCGCACTAGGCATCAGTAGTGGCCGCCGTGTCCTCTGGATAGGTTCAGGTGTTTGGCGGATCTCGACGAGATGTATCAGTTACGTGCGCGAGGTCTCTATATGACACAGGCTCCAACTTTATCAGGGTATCCTTTCAGTCTCCTCCTATCTACTTCCTGGCTCTGGGTATTTAAAGGGAACTGGATTCCCATCCTGTTACCCTTAGATTTTTGTCCTGTGTTGTTGTGCTTTTTGATTCCTGAGTACTGTTTACGACCTTGGCTTGTCTTACTGTCCTGTCCTGTCCGGCTAAGTCCACTGTGTTGCCTCCTAACAGTGGACATCCTATCTGGTGCAGACCTGTGGCTCTGGCTGACTACTTGCTCTGTGTATGACCCTGGCTTGTCTGACTATCCATCCTGGTCCTGACCTGGGGCTCTGTCCAGCCAAGTCCACCGTGTTGCCTTCTGACAGTGGACATCCTGTCTTGTGCCAACCTGTGGCTCTGACTGCCTGCTCCGTGTATGACCCTGGCCTGTCTGACTATCCATCCTGGTGCTGACCTGGGGCACTGTCCAACTAAGTCCTCCGTGTTGCCTTCTGACTAGCGAACATCCTATGTGGTGCAGACCTGTGGCTCTGGTGGACTCTGACCTTACTGACTACAGGCATGAGTTAGTTGTCTCCCTGCTGCCATCCATTTTGGGAGACCACCGGTTCTTATCCGAGCCTTTCCCAGGGTGTTGAGACTCAAGTGGGCTCTGGCCTAGTCTCTTGCAGTTGTGGTGGACCTGAGGTGGCTCCTATTACTGATAGAGTTCTAGCCTCTCAGTTGCCCTCTGCTCACTGTATTTCTCCTTGTGTCATTCTAATAAAGGTGAATTTTACTATACTGTCTGACTCCTGTCTGGCTTGCTAATGCTGACACAACTGTCAGTGGTGCTTGATTGGAAACTAGGAGAGAAGTTTTAGTAAGAATGTCACATGAAAGGTCATTGACGTTCCTACTGCAAGACAACCCATAACTCACTCTCATCCTATATAATAATTCGCTAAATTGTGTGTAACGCCGCGACATGCGCAGCAGACACTGCTGCGCGTGCTGCAGTCATGCGCAGTAGACTCTGCCCGCGCCACGACAGATACACTCTGTATCAGCCGCGGAGTGGGCAGTCTCTACTGCGCATGACTGCCCCGCGACCGGGTGGCAGTGGCACTGTGGCCAGTGTAACGGGCTGTTCAACTAGTACCTAAAAATAAACCAGTATCTTATATAATGTATACTCTCCTGGATGTTTTAAAATATATTCTTATTATTTAGACGTTGCATGCAATATGTAGTCTGAATGAAAAGCATTTTAAATCCTACCAGTGATTGAGGGATCTGGAAAGGTTTATCTTCTATTCTCAATACTGCTGTATTAGATTAATAAACTTCAAACGTTGACTGATTACAGCTTTTAAATTATGTAAAAAGTCCCAGAACTAAACACACAAAAGAAAAACGTAATCCTCTTGTATTTGAAGATGTATTATGACTTTCTAAAGGTGGTTGTAATAAGCAATCTTCAGATTTCTGCAAGTTGTCGTTCTAATTTTAAATAACTTACAAGCTTATAATAAACGAGATCACCATAAAAATAACATTGTTATTTTAGGGAAAATTAAAGAAGTAACACATCCTAATAAAGCTCCTCACTTGACATATTTTGATCAGAAAATCCTAATGTCACAGGGCAGGGCTGGCCAGAGGGGAAAGGGGGTCAATTGCCCCCTGGGCCAGTCATATGTCTGGGCCAGTGGACCACTGTCTTACTCAATCTCCCACTTGCTGCTGTAAATGTAGCTACACTAGTGATACCACAGAGCTTACAACTGAAATGGAGCTTTACAAATGATATAACAGAGCTACAATCTAGTTGGCGTTACAAGAGTAGCATAACCCATTTCCCTTGTAAGAACTGTGGTATTAGTTTAGTGATACCACATAGCTTACAATTTAAGTAAAACTAATGTATCTACCTTTCAACTGCAAGCTCTGTGTTCTCACTAATGTAGCTCCATTTCAATTATAAGTTTTGCAGTCTACTAGTGCAGACCCATTTTAATTCTACCATATGTGATCTCGCTTGCTTTACTTTACAACATTAATGCCAATTTTAAAATTAACTAACAAAAGGGGGTGGGCTGGTGCCATATTAAAGAAAATTACTATAACCTTCTAAAATGGAGCAGTTCTTTTCTCAAGACTCATTTAAGATGTTCTAACCCTTTACGGCCCAGAGGCATGTGTAACATTTGTATGCAAGTCGCTGAGCACTAGTGATGAGCGAGCATGCTCGGCCGAAGCTCTGTTCGGCTCGAGCATCGCTCTGCTCGGCACATGGCGGTACTCGTACGAGTACCGCATGTGCTCGCCCGCCATGTTCGGGTCTCCTCCCCGCACGTTTCGCGCCTGCTGCGCAGCCAATAAACATGCAGGGAGGCTCTGACATCAGTGTAATGCCAGCAGCCATGTTGGCTGCTGGCATTACACTGATTGGCTGGCCAGAACCCGTGATCGGGTGCTGTATAGCACCTGACCAGCGAGTTCGGCTCAGTCTTAGCCAGGGAGAGATGAGGATAGGAAGGGAAAGTCAGTGTAGGGAGAAGAAAAGCTATTTAAAAAAAAAAAAAGACCCAAAAGTCCTTTTTAGGACTACTGTGTGTGGGGGCAGCAGTTTATTTTGTTTGGGGGGGCAGAGATATAAAAAAAAAACTTCACATATTCTGTTCACTGTGCCTAGCCGCAGATTAGCAGCACATTCTGTTTAGTGTGCAAAGTTGCAGATTAGAGCACATTCTGTTCAGTGTGCAAAGTTGCAGATTAGCAGCACATTCTTTTTAGTGTGCAAAGTTGCAGATTAGAGCACATTCTGTTCAGTGTGCAAAGTTGCAGATTAGCAGCACATTCTTTTTAGTGTGCAAAGTTTCAGATTAGGAGAACATTCTGTTAAGTGTTCAAACTGTAAAATATCAAAGTCACATATTCCATTCACTGTGCGTAGCCGCAGTTAAGAAGAACATTCTGTTTACTGTGCAAAGTTGCATATTAGGAGAACATTCTGTTAAGTGTTCAAACTGTAAAATATCAAAGTCACATATTCCATTCACTGTGCGTAACCGCAGTTAAGAAGAACATTCTGTTTACTGTGCAAAGTTTCAGATTAGGAGAACATTCTGTTAAGTGTTCAAACTGTAAAATATCAAAGTCACATATTCCATTCACTGTGCGTAGCCGCAGTTAAGAAGAACATTCTGTTTACTGTGCAAAGTTTCAGATTAGGAGAACATTCTGTTAAGTGTTCAAACTGTAAAATATCAGTCACATATTCCATTCACTGTGTGTAGCCGCAGTTAAGAAGAACATTCTGTTTACTGTGCAAAGTTTCAGATTAGGAGAACATTCTGTTAAGTGTTCAAACTGTAAAATATCAAAGTCACATATTCCATTCACTGTGCGTAGCCGCAGTTAAGAAGAACATTCTGTTTACTGTGCAAAGTTTCAGATTAGGAGAACATTCTGTTAAGTGTTCAAACTGTAAAATATCAAAGTCACATATTCCATTCACTGTGCGTAGCCGCAGTTAAGAAGAACATTCTGTTTACTGTGCAAAGTTGCAGATTTGCAGCACATATTCCGTGTAAAATGAAGAAGGTGGGTAAAAAGGGACGGGGAAGTGGACGTGATCCTGATAGTTCAGGGCGCGGGTCAGGACGCGTAGAAACTGTGCCTGGTGCCAGAGCACAAGACAGAAAGACATCCACCATACCTAGCTTCATGTCTCAGTTTACAGGGCATCGCAGGACATCACTCTCGAGGTCAGACCACTGCGAACAGGTGGTCGGTTGGATGTCAGCTGATACTGCTTCCAGTCGGTTAAGCACCACCCTGTCTTCCACCAAGTCCACTCTCAGTAGCCAAGAGTCTGGTCAACATAATCCTCACCCTGATCATCCTTCCTCCCACCACAGAGGATCTGGTCAAAGAAGTGATCCCACACTGGGATATAGTGAGGAGCTCGTCTCATCACCAATCCTTAATTTGAACCTCTCTCCAAGCACGCTTGCAGAGGAACATGACATCTTGTGCCCTGATTCACAACCTCTAGAGGGTACCCAATCACAAGAAGATGACAGAGGTGAACGGCATTTAAGGTCAAAGGAAGTGGATGATGATGATGATGAGACACAGTTGCCATTAAATCAACCACTATTACTGTCTCAAGACCTTGATGAGGAGGATGATATACAGTTGTCAATGACTGAGTATGTGGTGGGATCAAGACATGAGGAGGATGATCAGAGTGAGGAAGTGGAGGAGGATTTGGTGGACGATGAGGTGACTGACCCCACCTGGGAAGGTGTAGAGCCGAGCGATGACAGCAGTCCTGAGGGTGAGCCATCTGCAGCACCGCAACAGGCTGGAAGAGGCAGTGGTGTGGCTACAGAAAGAAGGCGGACCGCACCAAACCGGCCCGCAAATGTTCCACGGAGCACCCCCTTGCGTAAATCTCCCTTGCCAAGGGGTAGGTGTTCCGCGGTATGGCGTTTCTTTAAGGAAAGTGCGGACGACAAAAGAATTGTAGTTTGCAACCTGTGCAACACCAGAATGAGCCGAGGCATGAACACTAGAAACCTCACCACCACCAGCATGATCCAACACATGGCATCCAAGCACCGGATCACCAATCTGTGTCTGCAGGCCACACCACTGCCTCATCTTCCCCTGTTTTCGGTGCCGGCCAATCGCCTGTCGAAGGCGCAGGCCCGCATACCTCCCGCCCTGCACCTGTACCATCTGAAGCACCATCAGCGACCACATCCACTTCCCTGTCCCAGCACAGCGTCCAAATGTTGTTACCCCAGGCATTTGAGCGCAAGCGAAAATACCCAGCCACCCACCCACAGGCCATAGCACTAACCTCACACCTTTCCAAATTACTGGCCATCGAAATGCTGCCATTTAGGCTTGTGGAGACTGAGTCCTTCCGCAGCCTGATGGCAGCAGCTGTCCCTCGGTACGCAGTCCCCAGCCGCCACTACTTTTCCCGGTGTGCCGTCCCCGCCTTACACCACCATGTGTCCCGTAACATCACCCGTGCCCTGACCAATGCAGTTACTGGGAAGGTCCACTTAACGACTGACACATGGACAAGTGCTTGTGGCCAGGGACGCTACATTTCCCTGACGGCACACTGGGTGAATGTCGTGGAGGCTGGGAGCAACTCGGACCCTGGGATGGCACAGGTGCTACCCATGCCGAGGATTGCGGGCCCTACCTCCATCAGGGTTTCCGCCAGCACCTACGTTATTGGCTCCTCCTCCTCCGTTTCCACCTCCGAATTCTCTGCGCGCAGCGCCACTCACCCATCAGCCGGTAGCTGGAAGCAGTGTAGCACTGCAGTGGGGAAGCGTCAACAGGCCGTGCTGAAGCTGATCTGCCTTGGGGACAAACAGCACACGGCCTCAGAGCTGTTGCAGGGGATTAGTCACCAGACCGAGCAGTGGCTCTCGCCACTCAACCTGCAACCAGGCATGGTTGTGTGTGATAATGGGCGTAACTTGGTGGCGGCTTTGGAGCTCGGCAAGCTCACACACGTACCATGCCTAGCGCATGTATTTAATTTAGTGGTTCAGCGATTTCTAAAAACCTACCCCAATTTGCATGATCTCTTGACGAAGGTGCGCCGCGTATGTGCACATTTCCGTAAGTCATCTACAGCTTCAGCCGGCCTGTTGAAGCTGCAGCAGCGCTTACAATTGCCAGCTCACCGGCTGCTGTGTGACGTGAGCACGCGCTGGAACTCCACCTTCCACATGTTGGCCCGGCTTTGTGAGCAGCAGAAGGCAGTAGTGGAGTACCAGCTGTTACACGGTCGTCGCCTCTCCGTTCAACTTCCTGTAATCAGAAGTGAGGAGTGGGAATGGATGTCAGACCTCTGTGAGGTTTTACGCAATTTTGAGGAATCGACACAGATGGTGAGCGGCGATAACGCTATTATCAGTGTAACCATCCCACTTCTGTGTCTACTGAAACGCTCGCTGCTCACAATTAAAACTGACGCTTTGCATGTGGAAGAGGTGGAAATGCGGGAGGAAGAGCTTACACAAGGTGATAGCCAGAGCACCCTCACTTCGTCTTCTCAGCGACAATTGGAGGAGGCGGAGGAGGAGGAGGAGGAGGAAGACACGGTTGCCTCCGCTACAGAGGGTAGCCATGGAACTTTAGTTCCATCTCTTCAGCGTGGGTGGGCAGAAGAGGAGGAAGAGGATGAGGAGATTGAGAGTCATCCTCCTGGTGAGGACAGCGAAATCTTGCCTGTTGGTACTCTGGCACACATGGCTGAGTTTATGTTAGGCTGCCTTTCCCGTGACCCACGCGTTATACGCATTTTAGACAACACGGATTACTGGGTGTTCACCCTTCTGGACCCCCGCTACAAAGAGAATTTCTCATCTCTCATTCCTCCGGTGGAGAGGACAAGCAAAATGGTGCAATACCAGAAGGTTCTTGTCGAAAAATTGCTCCAAAATTTTCCATCTGACAACGCTGGCGGCAGAGTACGTGCTACCTTGGCCAACCGAGAAGGGGAGAAAAGGGGAGCACACAGCAGTTCCGACAAAGGCAGGGCAACACTCTCCAAGGCGTGGGACACCTTCATGACACCCCGCCAGCACCCTCACCCTGATGCGCAGCCTAGTGTCACAAGGAGGGAAAAGTTTTGGAAGATAGTGAAGGAGTACGTAGCAGACCGTGTCAGCGTCCTCAATGATCCCTCTGTGCCTTACAACTACTGGGTGTCCAAGCTGGACACGTGGTATGAACTGGCACTCTACGCCTTGGAGGTGCTGGCCTGCCCTGCCGCCAGCGTTCTGTCTGAGCGGGTATTTAGTGCTGCTGGTGGCATCATAACAGATAAGCGTATCCGCCTTTCCACCGAAAATGCTGATAGGTTGACACTTATAAAAATGAACAAGGCCTGGATTTCCCCTGACTTCTCCACTCCACTGGAGGAAAGCCCCGGGGGAACATAAAGTGACTTTATATATGTTATTTACAATGATGGGAATACTCTGTATTCCCATTCACCCCTTCCACCCAAAAAACGGGTATATGGTTGACTCTCTTCCATATACCCTGGGATATAATTTTTATATAGGGCCAGCTCACCAGCGGGCCCTGTGATATAATTTTTATATAGGGCCAGCTCACCAGCGGGCCCTGTTTGACAACTTTTTGTATAGGTCAGCTCACCAGCGGGCCTTCTTATATAATGTTTTATTGGGTCAGCTCTCTAGCGGGCCCTCTCATATAATGTTTTATAGCGTCAGCTCACTAGCGGGCCTTCGCATATAATGTTTAGGATGGTCAGCTCCGCAGCAGACCCTCACCCATAATGTTTTAGATGGTCGGCTCAGCGCACGTTTCCCTCTTAATCATGGCCCCAGTTCAGAAAAATCGAGGAAATTTTTGGGAGAATTTGCCTTTGCGCACGTTTCCCTCTTAATCATGGCCTCAGTTCAGAAAAATCAAGGAAATTTTTGGGAGAATTTGCCTCTGCGCACGTTTCCCTCTTAATCATGGCCTCAGTTCAGAAAAATCAAGGAAATTTTTGGGAGAATTTGCCTCTGCGCACGTTTCCCTCTTAATCATGGCCCCAGTTCAGAAAAATCGAGGAAATTTTTGGGAGAATTTGCCTTTGCGCACGTTTCCCTCTTAATCATGGCCTCAGTTCAGAAAAATCGATGACATTTTTTGCAGAATTTGCAGATGATATACAAGTAAATATACAGCAAATACTGTTTGGTAACAATTTTTCGCCTAAAGTCGTTTTTATCTTCCTTTTTGTGTGTTTTACGGTCAGTCTGTAAAAATGGCGTACTACGGGCGAAACATCGTTCCCAGCAGTGATGTTGGAGTCCAAGATGCATCCAGACATCCTCCCTATGCTGTCCCTGAACCATTTCTGTGGTGTTTCCATCATTTTCTGCCCTTTTCGTATGGACCAGGCACCCTCCCCTCATCAGAGCAGGGGGTGCCTGGTGTAATGCTCGAGTCCTCCCATTGACTTCAATGGGGCTCGGGTGCTCGGCCGAGCACTCGAGCCTCCGGGGGTGCTCGGTCAGAGCACCCGAACACCCGAGCATTGGGGTGCTCGCTCATCACTACTGAGCACCCTTCTTGTTCTTGCAGGATTTACAGAGACAAATTTACCTCATCTATATAAGAAAAAATGTCTAAGGATTACTTAATACAAGAGGGTATATTTCATGTATATCTTTTTTTTTAAATTATCTGCATAAATTACACACAGTTAAGTTGTGTGCTAAATAAATAAATGGAGCTTTAATAATAGAAGTATTGTAAAAAAACAAAACAAACAAAAAAAAAAACAGAAAACAAAACCAGAACAGACAAATGATTTATCAGAGAACAATAAACCAATATGGCAAAACCATGAAAAGACAAATGAGACTTATTTTTGATTATAATCTCATGCTGTGTATATCCAATATTGTTTCAATCAAGATATCTTATTACTCTTTTTGTACTGGACTTGAACCTTAACATGAAGTGCAATAACTCTTTACTGACACACAAACCCACTGGAAGTCCGATAAGTCTCCAATGTATGGCTTTGCAATGCCTTGAGACCTTTTTTGAATTGAAGAGGTTAGGGGCTGGATTTAAAGGTTCACGTTAAAACAGCCTCTAAGTAAAAAAGGGCTATTGGCCGCAAATACATGATTTACGGTGGATTTAATAGGTAGTCTATGAGAATAGCTAACGAGCGTAGGCACAACAAAAACATGTAACACAAAAACCTGCGTTGCACCTTTTTTTGCATTACTGTGCATCCCAATCTCCCGTTAAAACACAACTTAAGTCAAAATGTAACATTATGGCTGCCGTTGGCTAGCAACCTTGATAGATGCACAAACAAAATTCAAGCCTACAGTCAATCCCAAGGACCCAAAGTATCAAAAATGTTCAAATACACCTATATATACCCAAAAATAACAGTCACACAGTCTGTGTTTCGAGTTTTAGCGAGCTAGAGCACAGGACCCTGGAGCAGAGGATAGTGAGAGAGGTGCGTACACTTGAGGTAGGAGAGGTTTGGAGCTTGGAGAGATTTTTGCACTTAAATATACACATATCGCACTTTTGCGCATATTACATGCACCTATAAAAACACAAACACATACATACACCTAGTCTTTTTTTTTGTTTGTTTGTTTGTTTGTTTTTTTACAACACCTAACACGTTTTTTTAAACTTTATTTTTACAGTGTAAATCTGTGAGTGAAAGAGTGTGACAGAGAGTGAGTGGGATTGAGTGTATCTGTGAGGGCCTGTGGGAGTGCCTGGGTGTGAGTGGGTGAAAGATGGTGAGGAGGACAGAAGAGAGGGATGGGGAGGAGAAGGTCAGTAGGGCATCCCTGAGCAGAGTAGGGGTGGAAGAGGGAGATCCTCAGGGACGAGGGGGAGTCGGCCCAGAAGAGCAGGCACACGGAGGCTAGGGACAGATGTGCCAGTGGGACGAGGGGTACCTGCTGGGGACCACCACACACAGGCAGGGGCAGAGCAGGCAGGACATTCTGGTTCTGACTCCTCGCATGCCGGAGCTGAGGAAGACAGTATCAGAAATCCACGTTATACAGAGGAGGAGAATAAGGCCCTCGTGGAGGCTGTGCTGGAGAGGGAGAGCTTTCTCTTCCCAAGGAAGAAGGTCCCTGGCCTATCTGCGAGGAAGAAGGCTGTCTGGAACCAGATATGCAGCCGGGTGAACTCTGTGGCCACATGCAGATGGGACATGGACTCTAAAAGGAAAAAATGTGGAGACTGCAAGAGGGTGGTCAAAAATAAGTTTGCCGAAATTGCCAAGCACGCCCGAGGCACCGGAGGTGGCCCACCTGTCCCTATCACCTTCTGCAGATGGGAGGAAATGGTGCGGCAGAACATGTCCACTACGCTGATTGAGGGGGTCCCTGGAGGATTGGACACTGGGGAAGAGAGGAGCCTCCACGGTAAGTGCATCATCACATAACCACCCACCACATCAACCCACACAAACAGTCACATCCCAACATATGCCCATCATTCATCCACACAACTGCACCAACACAGCACCCTGAAAGTTAAAACAGGACACAAAACAAGGACAAATGTCAAGGTTCAAGCAGGCCCTAACCTGTACAAGTCCCAGGTTAACCCTCATGTTGCTGTACTGATTACACAAAATCCACACAAACCATGCTCATAAAAGTGTTGTATATTAAACATCATAACTGCTTCTACACAATGTTACCCATGTACCCACAGGGAAACCAGCACATAACCCCTTGAGTGCTAGAGGGATTATCAATGCATAACTCAACAATACTTTGGCAACCACTCAGATACTCAACGGCTTAACCAAACAAACACAAGTCGATAGGCTAATGAGTACGTGCTACGCAGGGGACATTCACTAAGCAGTCAAAAAGAGATGATGGAGAGAAATTAACACTTACATACCCTCACTTCACCAATCCCAATGTTAGTCCATTAAGAAAATCCAATAACATGAATCAAGTTGCTAAGGTCCGGTTGTACAGACTCCATAGAATACATTGGAAATGAGATCACTGGAGAAATCTGCATCATGTTCAATTCATCAGGTCTTCATCACCACTTACCGACATGACAACCAGAGAGTCACATGTAAACTACCTCAAAATCTTGTATTGTACAGGATAAACTAATGAGATAGGGATAAACAGTTGAATCGTACTGCAGATCTGTAAAAAATAAAATTTAAAAAAAATGTACACAAAGAAAATGGTCTGATATATCTATGTGGATATGTACCTTTCACATGGGTACAAATATATCCTAACAAGATATGAACCCAGAGATCAGTTCAGTACGCCTTAATGACTATATATGTGCAACCATCAAAAGCCAACTTATATTGATATCACAAATTAAAACATACATAGTACATCCCATCTAAGTAAGGTGGGATATACTAGGTAGGTGTTCATTGAGGATACCAGTAAAAGTTAGTTTTGTATGGTTGCACATATATATAGCCAGTAAGGCAATCACACGTACTGAACTGATCTCTGGGTTCATATCTTGTAAGCATATATTTGTACCCATATGAAAGGTACATATCCACATACATATCAGATCATTCTCCTTTCTGTGTACCTTGTACGGGATAGTAATGGTTAATTTCACCTTGATGTAATATTGTAGGCATTTGAAAGAGATGGGGATCGATGTTAGTACTATCCCTCGCACCTTCATGGGTAGAGAGATATTGCTCTATGTGACAGCTGGAGATTTCATTCATTTGACCAGACACAGGCTCTTCAGCAGAACCAAAATTGCACCATTTAGAAATGGAAAACTCATTGGAATGGTCTACAGAGTGTGCTTGCAAACCAGGCACACTCTGTAGACCACCCCAATGAATTTCCCATTTCCAAATGGATGTGGTGTGATTTAGTATTGTTAACTCACCAGAAGCCATACCCCTGTATAAGTTCTATTCTCTAAGTCTCTGTGTACTGAGGAGTTTTGGAGAATGTAGGAATCATGAGATATTCTGCACAGACATTCATAATCCTTGTGTTGCTGTCACACACCATCTGCGCGTTCATGGAGTAGAAGTTCTTCCTGTTGATGAATATATGTGCTTCACATGCTGGGGCTTTGATACGGACATGGGTGCAATCTATTTCACCCATGACCTTGGGCATTCCTCCCCTTTCATAAAAGCCCTGCTTCAGATGTGTCCACTCCATGTCGGTGGTGGGAAAATGGATATACCTACTGGCCTTGCTTTTGAGGGCTGGCAAGACCTGGGCCAGCACCCTGGAGAATGTGGCCTGTGACATGCCAGATGTGTAACCTTCAGTCGACTGGAAGACGCCACTTGCTATGAAGTGTATGTCACACAGGTGTTTTTGCAAGCTAGATAGGGCATGGTTGTGGATATAAATCGGTTCCACCTGATCCTTGATGACCTCATACAGGGCAATGATGCTGGGCGACCTCAACCTGTAGCGATCAATCACCTCGTCATCAGTCATTCCAAAGAGAGTGACCCTTGGGCAGTATACCCTGGGCCTTGGTGGTCATCTATTCATCCTACGCTGCTCCAGGGGTCCCTGTGGCAGCTGGGGAGGATCTTGTTGCTGCAGCTGTGCATCTGCAGGCAGGTGCTGTCCTCCTGCAGGTGTGTCTGTATTTTAAAATGTGGTATGTTCTGATTGCTGTGTCTCTATTAGTTGCGGGTGTGAAGTTGTGGGGTGCAGGTTGTGTCTAGCTCCTCTGGTGATGTTGCACAGGTAGATGAGCTTGTTTTGTATTTGCAGGTGTCCATGTTGTGTGATAACCCCTATTGTTCCATGCCATGTTGTGTTGGTGTTTTTATTTTTTTTGGAAGGCATTGTCCCTGTGGTGTTGCTTGGTTGTTGTGTTGCATGGGCATGTTTTTAGTGTTATTTTGGCATTGCAGGGGTTAATTTTCCCATCTGCATGCTTGTGCGGTATGAGTTTTGTCTGTGTTACTATCTAACAGGTTTTTTTTTTTTTTTTGACTAATGGCTAAGAAAACTGGGTCTTAACTTTTGGCCGTTAACGCTATCTTTTTTTTTTTCAGCCATTAGCAGTACCCCACTCCTTTAAATGGTTCTGGGGAATATTGTTCCATGCATCTCAATGCACGTAAGTGTATCAGCCGTAAGGATTATCAAAATGCCGTTAGCTGTTCTTTAGAAGGATCTTTAATTTGCTAAATAAATCTTAATGCACCTGGTAGTGCTTTTTTAACAACAGCTGCCATTAAATCTACCCCGGAGTCTTTTACTCCTTGCCCATTTCATTACTGATTTAGTGCCTACTCTCTCTGTACCCACTTATACCCTAATTAATATGCAGCAGAGGGAAAATATCTAGAAAATTATGATTTGGCATTAGTGACTAATATGTGGAATGCAGTGTAGGCTGTACTGCATAACATTTATTCCTAAACAATAATGGGTCCTTCTGTCTTCTTTACAGCTGCTTGTAATGATGCAATGATATACATTTTCCTGTCTTGAGTGAACAAACTATTTGCCTCTGTTGATGCAGCCTAGATTCCAGTACCAGTGATAATTTTATCAAGGGTTTTATCTACATATTTCTCCATAGCTCCATAGACTTCAATGGAAATCTGTCTGCTAAAAACACTGTACTCACTTATCAACTGCAATGGAATCTAGGCTTAAGTAAACAGCAAAATAAAATGTCCTTAATCCTAATATTCTGCTTCTGCATATTAGGAAAAATCAAATGCAATTTACCTTTTTATTTTTGGCACTTGATGAATAACAATCATGAAAAAGCAAGAAAACAGTTAGATGACCTGTCACTTTTTCAAGGCCTTCCCTCAGTGGAAGCCTCCATCTTGGAAAATATTTGCTGACTGTTACCTGATCTGATTGGTCTTCTGCCACGAAGAGGGCAGTCTGCATCCCCTGGCCAATCAGATGCTCATACTCATAAACATAAGGAAATAGAATTGATGGGGATTGTAAAAGCCAAGAGGGTAAGCCCTGGCACTTTGAATCATAACGTGCAATTATTGATTTTGTCCAGTGTAACAGCTTAGAAAGTAGTGCTATACTAGCCAAAACTGTACAGTGGGAGGGTATGAAACTGTTACAGCACTAATTCCTAGTTTCCAACTATTCATTGGACTTGTAAGAAACCTATACGTGTAACTATCGCAGGCATTCATAACAAACAATATCGACCCTACCACTTCTGCCAGGAAGCAACTGCATGAATCTACCACTTTTCACATGAAATAGCAATTGCCTGCATTGCTACTGCCCCACTAACTCAGCAGTAATGTCTTAAATCAGTGGTTCTCAATCAGGGTGCTGTGGCACTTTGGTGTACCACAGTCATCCTTTAGGGTATCCCTTTTGATCTGTAAAGACTGTGACAAAGCATGAATATTGAGTTTCAAATGTATATTTATTGAAATGTTTATGCACAACAGATTTGTTTTTGCATTTATAAATTCATTATGCCTTTGCCAAATGACAAAAAAATGTTTGGGGTGCTCTGAAAAAATCAAGACTGCATTTTAGCTGGGCTTCCAGCAAAAAAGACTGTGAGAACCAGTGGTTTAAATATGGCTTTAAATGGATAGGAAACTACTATCTGTATTCTTGACATTGCAAATACACATTAGAATACCTCAAGTTTCTGAATTTGCTTCAGAGTGTAAGATTATGTGCAGTTTACATTGCATGCTGACATGTCTCAGACCTGATATATATTTTCACCCATAATCCATTTCAGTATTACTCTCACACCAGCAGATTACCTTGGCGCAAAGAGAAGCATTCTTCAGATGCTTCTCCCAGAATCCATTTGACAGCAAAAGTGCTATTTGTGGAAAATGATAGATCATTTCAATAAAAGTGATATAAAAAGACTGTGTTCATCCCATAAAAGGAGTTTCCATAAAATCTAATAATACACTTGCTTGCTCAGTTTAAACTTGTTTTCCAGTCATTCCACATTTAATACTTTAACCCTCTGACTGCCACAGAGGTATCCAACGCATTGCATTGCAAGACATTTGATCACTCTCTAGCATTCAAAGAAATTGATTTGCAATGAATTCGGTACCTCTCTGAGGTAGCATATTGTTATTTTGCAGACCAAATTCTAATCTTTGTTGATAAATGCTGATTGAAAGACTTTTAAACCCTATCACATGGGCAATACCAATACGGTGATGCTGCTATATTGCTCATGGTGAAGAGTAAAGCCAGACTACAGTGTCTTTCACACAGGCGCCTCACCTCACGTCATTGCAACAAAGTCCAGCATACAGGAAATTTAAGTGTTCCATCAGGAACACAGTAAAGTTACAGTAAGGTCTGCACACTGGCCTATCTGGCCTCCATCAGACATTTCACATGAGCTCCTGTGGAGGTTGCAATGCTAATCTCAAACTCCAATGAATGGCCAACTCAAGTAGCTGCCAGCCTTTAATATTTGCTGGTGCTCACATGGACCAGCCATCAGACATGCTTCTCCCATGTAGGGATGGGTGACATGTTTTGCCTCAAAAATGAAACAGGAGAAAAATGGCCCTTCCCACTACGAAGGACATTTTCCAAGAAAAAGGCAATTTCTGAGCTTGTTTCCACCATTGTTATTGCGCTGAAATCAATTATAGGAATGTATCCCTCTGCGCACACGCACACTTTACTTTGTATCCCAGCTGTGATACTATAAAGGGGTTGTCAGGATTCTCTTATCTTGCAGTCTGTGTTTTGAGAGAGAATGAAAGGAGCAAACATTGATGGGTGTCAACCTAGACAAAGTGCAGCTGGAGTTGATTTTTAGGAATTTTGATGGCAGCCAAGTTATTCTCTGTGTTGGGAGTCTGGGAGGTGAGAAGGGAGAAAGCGTTTAAGGAAACAAAACTTTTTTGATTGATAGGTGAGTAATAGACAGGCATGTGATCCAAGTTCCTACCTGAACTGTCTGTGACTGACTGACAGATATAATTTACAGAATGAGAAATCAGATACAAAAGACTGACAAGTAGAACTTACTTGAACACTCTCCAACAAGGGAAGAAGAGACAAGAATATAGTAAGATGTGGTGCTGCTGCACACCTGCAGCACCTGCTGTGCATATAATGTATCCATTAATGCCAACTGCTGATTCTGAAGCTCACAGATCTATCCTCATCCTGTACTGTAAAATGTAAGACTGCTGTGACATCGGGAGAGCGAGAAATTGAAAACCACTGCTTAAATTGTCAATAGCTATGTGTACAGGCAGATATTCAGGCAAATAGTGTGAGAAAGGAGCTGCTTGTGGTTGCTGAAAGTATGCATGTGATGTCTTTGTAGACATTAGACAGACTAGACCGTGACAGACACTGAAGTGTGACAGAGACAGGCAGGGAACTTAACCTGAGCTGTGACAGTGACAGGTACTAGAGATATACATGATACCTTATGTTGCTGGTCAAGGCATCATTCCACATGCAAACAGTTCTGTTGTGTACTTAACAGTAAAAATCTAACTACTACGAGTATAAAAATAAAAATCCCTAGTAAAGGCGAGCACTCCTTGTATTAAAAACTGTCTAAAACAATGACACCCCTCAAACATAAAATGAAAAGAAAAAAAAAGGTAAATAATAGATAAATGTTAGGAAGAAAATCCTAACCCCAGTCTTAATATACACAGGACACACAAGGACCTCCTCTAAGGTAAGTAAAATAATAGAATAACGAAAAAGAAAATTAGAATACAGTATACCAATGTCGAAAAATGAAATGGGTTACCAAATGCTCATGAAATAATGATGGAAATGAAGAGATGAAAAGGTTCCATAGAATTATGGATTTTTTTTATTTTAAATAATCAGTAGTGAAGTAAAGTCATAAAATATCAATTCACAATGGCAGAAGGAAGCTCCCATGAACAAAAACAAGCAAGAGAGGTAATTGGGGTGGGAGGAGAGATGGGGGTTGGGTGAAAGTCTCAAGAGATAAACAGGGATGAGCCGGGGTAAAGAGCAGGGGGAAGGAGGGTGGTGCAGCACAAAGACTATGAATATAGCAGAAAATTAAAATGGGAAAGCAAGTCCCTAAGACAATAAAGATCCAGGCAGTAAGCAAAGAAACAAATGTGGACAAGTCACTTATTTTGAAGAGTGTATTGAAGCCTCCAGGTAGTGTGTTTGATAACAGGTTGTGAATATTTCCCTCCAATCTCCCAGTAGGGAGTCAATAAAGTGCTCCCAGAGCCTCCAAAAAGTAAGACCTTTTTTAATTATTTGTTTTGTAAAGCTGTCAGCCATTCTGCATGGGCGATATCCATAATTTTATGAAGCCAAAGGGCCAGGAATGGGAGTTTATCAGAAAGCCAAAGGGTGAGAATGGTTTTAAGTGCTACCATCATCCGTGTGTGAAAGAGGCGCTTTTGTGATTTATTGAAGGGGAAGGAAACTGGTAGGCAATCTAGGAACCCTTCTCCATAAAATCTTACCCAAATATGAGGCGACTCCCACCCAAAAGGTTTGGATGTGGAGGCAACACCATAGATTATGGTACAGATCAATGGATGGATGATCTCATAATTATCTCATAACTTTTGTTGAAAGTGCTGCAGGATGAAGTGTAGCCTTGTCCACTATGGATGCTTTGTCAATCTGAATGAACTAAAAATCAGTATGCTAAAAACACAAAAGTAGTAGGTAATGCACTTAAACAGCTCTTCTTGGACTTTTAGCATATAAATACGGGTCCCTCTCCCTTGTAGCTGACTCCTTATCAGTGATGATAGACTTTTAAAACTCATTCTCTGTGATAGTTGCTGATGGTAGTGCTTATTCAGTTAATGACTGATAAATGCATAGATGGAACGTGAGATCAGTCCTGGTATGGCACCACATTTATTTAGAGAAAAGATGTAGCTCTTTCCTGAATTTATTGGATTTGGGTTTGTATTCTAAAAGGTCTTGTATGTTTAGTGTGGTTTTTGTCTCTGATTATTGTAGGTTTGTATTTTTTTTTCTCTTTAAATTTGTGAGTGAGAACATTTGATTCTATGATAAAATACTCATCCTTTGAACAGTTCCATCTTATCGTTTGGAATAGCTATATTTTCAATTCACCGTTTATTATGTCTACTTGTGGCATGTAGGTAGTTATTACCATCTACCTGTTTATGATGGTTGCTTGAAAGAATTTCATATTGACTGTAGAAGAGTTCAACATCAAGGAATTTTATAAGTTCTGGGTGAAGACTGCTGGTAAAATTGAGATTCATAGAATTAGAGTCCATATATGATAAGAATTCCTCACATTGCATCTCTGTACCTTCCCAAATTAGAAGCAGATCTATGTAACTTTTGTAGTACATTATATGGTGTATAAAAGGATATTGTTATGAATATATTCTAATTCCCATTTGCACATGTAAAGATTAGCATATGATGGGGCAAAGGCTGACCCCATAGCTACTCCAGAGGCTTGTAAAAAAGAATTGGTGTAAAATTAAAATGTATACAATCTATGATTAAATCTAATTGTGTTGGAAGCAGAGTTTTGTGTGTATTGAGGAGTGAATGTATTGCAGAAAGACCTAGTGAGCGGGGAATACAGGTATATAGACTTGATACATCACATGTTACCCATAAATAATTCTTCTTCCATGGGATGTCTTTCAACCTATTAAGGACATGTATGGTATCTTTAAGATAAGATGGTAATGTGTAAACCAAGGGTTCTAGGAATACATCAATGTATTGTGAAAGGCAGTATGTTGAGGAGTTAATGCTAGAAATGACTGGCCTTCCTGGAGGTTAGGTAGTAATTTGTGTAGTTTGTGAAGGTTATAAAAAATAGGTATTGAAGGATTCTCCTGTCACTGGGGTATGAGGCAAAGTTTGAACTTGATGGACTTGTCTTTTTTCAACCTAATTTTACTATGTTACTATGTTCGGTATTGGTATTCAGTGGAGTTCATTATTCATTTCTGTAATGCAGCTTGAAATAGACCATTTGGATAACATTTCTATTATATGGTCTTTTTGAGTATGGTGTATGTCTTCTTTTTTTTTCTCCCTCTCTTAGTAATCCTATATGCTTCCTGTAAATAGTCTGGTTTTTTTTTGTATGCAAATTCCCCCTCCTTTATCAAAATTTAGGACCATATTACATGTGCAGGTACATATGTTGTCTATCTATTAGCCTGTTCTTGAGGACTGCAACATGTTTGATGGACAAAAAGAAAATTTAAAATTAGATTCAAAGAGCATCTTTACAATATTGGAAAGTCAGTCTGTCTAATCACTGTAGAATTGTGCACAAAAACCTTAGCATTCTAGAATTAGAATTCTAAAATTAATGAGAATCCTTCTGGATTTATGAGTTGGGTGCCTTACCTCCATCCTTTGAGTGGATTGGTGGGTATTTTCTCAATTCCTTGAAATCTAAAAATGTTTGTTTGTCCATTGTGGCAGAGTAACATGTCTGGCTTTTGGTTTGTCTCTTACCATTCTTATATCGCCTATGTGTTCCAGAATATGGAGTTATGATTCCCTGTTTGTTTTTCCAACATATTGTATTACACATGTACATGTCATTAGGTAAATTACCCCTGAGAATTTACAGTTTATACATTTTTATGTCATAATGTTTCTTTTTCTGTGTGCTGCAAATTCCTTGTATTCCAAAATGGCACTGCTAGTGGTCGTGGTGATGCCCATCCCTGTTCTCCATTCCTTCTCAGCTTCTTCTAAAAAGGCCATCAATGTCTCTTCCACCCCAGCTTCTCGAACATCATCATTAACACCACTAGCCCCTACGTGATGCTGCTATATTAGAGATATCTCTCTGCTGCTTGGAGGAGGTGATGAGCAATGTAACAGAGGGTCCACTAGTGTTCCATTTGCAATTTCTTGGTGACATGAAGAAGGCAGACTGGCTGCAGTAGCAGCAGGGACAGGCAGCTGATCTGTACTACTGCTGGTGGTGGTATTAATTTTGTGCCTGCTCTCCCCCAACAACAGTTCTGGCCTCTTTGTCTTCAGGATCATGTTCCCCTTGGACACTTAAGGGAAGGGGTGGACTCCCAGTACCAGGGTCAGAGGAATGGTGTGGGCTCCCTTGACCGCTAGTCTGGATGCTCTCAATTGTTTCCCCTAGCACTCCGGCTGCTTTACCATTACTGCTACTACTACTAAAACCAACTACATCAAGTTCAGCCACAGAGTCTTCCTCCTCAGTCTTACAGTCACTAGTAATATGAGAATATTGTTCTTGTGTAAGCGTCGCTTACCTCTCCGACCGCCAGACATGTGGGCAGTCGGTTTGTGCAGCTCTCATTGATGGTGGACCGGTGCGCTCTGGCGTCCTTCCAGGCGACTGTCCTCCTCGTTGCTACCTCTGGCGGCTCCAGCCACATCTGAACCAGGCACACATCTCAGGGATTCCCTGATGACGTCGCAACCTGGTTCTTAAAGTTACAGCGCCCATTCTGCTCCACCTCTAGGGGTGGAGCAATTAGGTTAAAAACTGCCTGGACACCACTTCAGTTGCCTGTTCGTGGTGTTCCAGTGCAGTTGTACTTTTGGGCTCTGTGTGCGATCTGGTTTTGTCTGATTATCCGTTCTGGTGTTGACCTGTGGCTCTGTCTGACTACCCGCTCTGTGTATGACCCCTTGGCCTGTCTGACATCCAATCTGGTGCAAATCTGCGGCTCTGGCTGACCAAGCATCCCGTGTTTGCTCCGGTGTGTCTGACCATCACCTTGACATAGCCTGGGATTGTCCACTGCGCAACCCAGCATACAAACGCTCCAGTGGATAACCTAGGGTTGTCCTTGGTGGACTGGCGGACTTCCTCTAGCCTTTGTACCTCTGCGGCTTCCAGGTGCGGACCTGTAGAGCAGCAGGTCTATTTGGTACGTGGTCTGTACAGGTGCGAACTTGCAATATCCTCCGTGCGCATTTGGTCTCTGGATCCCTTGTCCATACAGGTGCGTACCTTTAGCGTCCTCAGGTGTGGACCTGAGTCTTCCTTCCTCTGCCCGCTGGATTCCGTCAGTACCATTGCACCAGCTGGATCTATCCTGAAGTCCTCTCCTTGCCTGTGTTTTGTGCTGTTTCCATTGTCCTGTTGTGTTGCTAAATAAAGATTATGTTACCTAAGTACTGGTCCATTCTCGTTATTGAATCCGTGACATCTTGATTACCCACTCCGAACGCTAACAAGCTGCTGGATCTTAGTAGTAGTGGTACTAGCACTGGCAGGACTGCTTGGGAATGGCAAGTTTGATTTAGGGTCCCTTGCTGTCACACTTGGCATCATTTTGTCCTCCTCCCCCCCTCCTGAGTACTACAAGACCCACTAGCAGCAGGCAAAGTATTGGTGGCAGCAGGTTCAGCACTGACAGCAGGGGCAGCACATATGGCAGGTACAGCACTGGTGGCAGCAGGGACAGCACATCTGGCAGCAGGTAAAGAAATGGTGGCTGCAGGTACAGCACCAGTGGCAGCAGGGGCAGCATGTCTGGAAGCAGGTACAGCACTGGTGGCAGCAGGAGGAGCATGTCTGGAAGCAGGTACAGCACTAGTGGTAGCAGGGGCAGCACATCTGGCAGCAGGTACAGAAATTGTGGCACTGACAGCAGGGGCAGCACGTCTTCCAGCAGGCACAGGAAGCTGACCTGTCCTGCTTTCACTAGTACTACCCTTTTCTCTCTCCCTTCCCATTCCCTTTTCTCCCTCAATTCCCATTAAATTCCCCAAGATCCCTTGAGATTATTTAGGGAGACTGAACAGCATTGGTTCAGTACTGCTCAAAGGACACATAAGGGTCCTTCCAGTTCCTCCTTTTACTGCTCACAGTGATAGCATTCACTATGAGCCTCTCCTGCCTCAATTTAACAAAAAATAACAGCAGAACAGCACAGCACATCTACCTCGCTCTGTAGCTGCTTCTATTGTGTTTCACTTCCTGGAACAAGTCACGATTTTATAGCAAAAAAGCGAAAACAATGTAAATCAATGGGCAGAAACTTTCTAGCCACTGAAAAATTGTCAGAGAATTTTGGCCAATGGGTGAAAAACGTGGAAATTTTACTCACTGTTTTAAAAGTGGATTTTCTCTCAAAAAAAGAGGCCAATAACAGGGTTTTCGCACATTTTCTCTAGGAAACACAGCGACAACTTTCGCCCATCCCTAATAAGAACATCCAATCTCTCAATGCTTTCACATATCTTCATTCAATCACTTGTTACCCATCAACTTACACACATTATGCTCCACTTCACGAGCAAACAGTCACATCCCATCATTTACTCTTTGACTCATTCAAAATAATTTTTCCCATTCACTCCTATATTAACCTAATTTACTTTATTTATTCCCTTATTTATTCCCTTCTTCGTCTATTCATTCGTAATATCGTACCAAATAAAATACATATATATTTTTTTATTCTAAAGCGGTTTACAGCTTTTACACAACTGCATACAACTGAACAGTGGCATCAATGTTATCTATTTTACAACACTGTTTTTACGATTTGCTTTAAAAACATTTTTTATAACTTTGACACGAGGTGAAGGTATAAATAGTACCAAAATAGTGATGTCCCAACATTTCCCATATGACACAGAGGAAGCAGATCGTAAGTATGCTAAAACATTTGGGCTCCAATACAGTTACTATTGCTTACTCCGGGTCCCTTCCATGCCCTCTGAGAGTTTCCCCACTCTGGCCCCTCTACTCTCTTCCACCGGTTCCTGGCATTCCGGGCTCACCTCTAGTGATGAGCGAGCACCCCGATGCTCGGGTGTTCGGGTGCTCTGACCGAGCACCCCCGGAGGCTCGAGTGCTCGGCCGAGCACCCGAGCCCCATTGAAGTCAATGGGAGGACTCGAGCATTACACCAGGCACCCCCTGCTCTGATGAGGGGAGGGTGCCTGGTCCATAGGAAAAGGGCAGAAAATGATGGAAACACCACAGAAATGGTTCAGGGACAGCATAGGGAGGATGTCTGGATGCATCTTGGACTCCAACATCGCTGCTGGGAACGATCTTTCGCCCGTAGTACGCCATTTTTACAGACTGACCGTAAAACACACAAAAAGGCAGATAAAAACGACTTTAGGCGAAAAATTGTTACCAAACAATATTTGCTGTATATTTACTTGTATATCATCTGCAAATTCTGCAAAAAATGTCATCGATTTTTCGGAACTGAGGCCATGATTAAGAGGGAAACGTGCACAGAGGAAAATTCTCCCAAAAATTTCCTTGATTTTTCTGAACTGAGGCCATGATTAAGAGGGAAACGTGCGCAGAGGCAAATTCTCCCAAAAATTTCCTTGATTTTTCTGAACTGAGGCCATGATTAAGAGGGAAACGTGCGCAAAGGCAAATTCTCCCAAAAATTTCCTCGATTTTTCTGAACTGGGGCCATGATTAAGAGGGAAACGTGCGCTGAGCCGACCATCTAAAACATTATGGGTGAGGGTCTGCTGCGGAGCTGACCATCCTAAACATTATATGCGAAGGCCCGCTAGTGAGCTGACGCTATAAAACATTATATGAGAGGGCCCGCTAGAGAGCTGACCCAATAAAACATTATATGAGAAGGCCCGCTGGTGAGCTGACCTATACAAAAATGGTCAAACTGCGCCCGCTGGTGAGCTGGCCCTATATAAAAATTATATCACTGGGCCCGCTGGTGAGCTGGCCCTATATAAAAATTATATCTCTGGGCATATGGAAGAGAGTCAACCATATACCCGTTTTTTGGGTGGAAGGGGTGAATGGGAATACAGAGTATTCCCATCATTGTAAATAACATATATAAAGTGAGTTTATGTTCACCCGGGGCTTTCCTCCAGTGGAGTGGAGAAGTCAGGGGAAATCCAGGCCTTGTTCATTTTTATAAGTGTCAACCTATCAGCATTTTCGGTGGAAAGGCGGATACGCTTATCTGTTATGATGCCACCAGCAGCACTAAATACCCGCTCAGACAGAACGCTGGCGGCAGGGCAGGCCAGCACCTCCAAGACGTAGAGTGCCAGTTCATACCACGTGTCCAGCTTGGACACCCAGTAGTTGTAAGGCACAGAGGGATCATTGAGGACGCTGACACGGTCTGCTACGTACTCCTTCACCATCTTCCAAAACTTTTCCCTCCTTGTGACACTAGGCTGCGCATCAGGGTGAGGGTGCTGGCGGGGTGTCATGAAGGTGTCCCACGCCTTGGAGAGTGTTTCACTGCCTTTGTCGGAACTGCTGTGTGCTCTCCTTTTCTCCCCTTCTCGGTTGGCCAAGGTAGCACGTACTCTGCCGCCAGCGTTGTCAGATGGAAAATTTTGGAGCAATTTTTCAACAAGAACCTTCTGGTATTGCACCATTTTGCTTGTCCTCTCCACCGGAGGAATGAGAGATGAGAAATTCTCTTTGTAGCGGGGGTCCAGAAGGGTGAACACCCAGTAATCCGTGTTGTCTAAAATCCGTATAACGCGTGGGTCACGGGAAAGGCAGCCTAACATAAAGTCAGCCATGTGTGCCAGAGTACCAACAGGCAAGATTTCGCTGTCCTCACCAGGAGGATGACTCTCAATCTCCTCATCCTCTTCCTCCTCTTCTGCCCACCCACGCTGAAGAGATGGAACTAAAGTTCCATGGCTACCCTCTGTAGCGGAGGCAACCGTGTCTTCCTCCTCCTCCTCCTCCGCCTCCTCCAATTGTCGCTGAGAAGACGAAGTGAGGGTGCTCTGGCTATCACCTTGTGTAAGCTCTTCCTCCCGCATTTCCACCTCTTCCACATGCAAAGCGTCAGTTTTAATTGTGAGCAGCGAGCGTTTCAGTAGACACAGAAGTGGGATGGTTACACTGATAATAGCGTTATCGCCGCTCACCATCTGTGTCGATTCCTCAAAATTGCGTAAAACCTCACAGAGGTCTGACATCCATTCCCACTCCTCACTTCTGATTACAGGAAGTTGAACGGAGAGGCGACGACCGTGTAACAGCTGGTACTCCACTACTGCCCTCTGCTGCTCACAAAGCCGGGCCAACATGTGGAAGGTGGAGTTCCAGCGCGTGCTCACGTCACACAGCAGCCGGTGAGCTGGCAATTGTAAGCGCTGCTGCAGCTTCAACAGGCCGGCTGAAGCTGTAGATGACTTACTGAAATGTGCACACACGCGGCGCACCTTTGTCAAGAGATCATGCAAATTGGGGTAGGTTTTTAGAAATCGCTGAACCACTAAATTAAATACATGCGCTAGGCATGGTACGTGTGTGAGCTTGCTGAGCTCCAAAGCCGCCACCAAGTTACTCCCATTATCACACACAACCATGCCTGGTTGCAGGTTGAGTGGCGAGAGCCATTGCTCGGTCTGGTGACTAATCCCCTGCAACAGCACTGAGGCCGTGTGCTGTTTGTCCCCAAGGCAGATCAGCTTCAGCACGGCCTGTTGACGCTTCCCCACTGCAGTGCTACACTGCTTCCAGCTACCGGCTGATGGGTGAGTGGCGCTGCGCGCAGAGAATTCGGAGGTGGAAACGGAGGAGGAGGAGCCAATAACGTAGGTGCTGGCGGAAACCTTGATGGAGGTAGGGCCCGCAATCCTCGGCGTGGGTAGCACCTGTGCCATCCCAGGGTCCGAGTCGCTCCCAGCCTCCACGACATTCACCCAGTGTGCCGTCAGGGAAATGTAGCGTCCCTGGCCACAAGCACTTGTCCATGCGTCAGTCGTTAAGTGGACCTTCCCAGTAACTGCGTTGGTCAGGGCACGGGTGATGTTACGGGACACATGGTGGTGTAAGGCGGGGACGGCACACCGGGAAAAGTAGTGGCGGCTGGGGACTGCGTACCGAGGGACAGCTGCTGCCATCAGGCTGCGGAAGGACTCAGTCTCCACAAGCCTAAATGGCAGCATTTCGATGGCCAGTAATTTGGAAAGGTGTGAGGTTAGTGCTATGGCCTGTGGGTGGGTGGCTGGGTATTTTCGCTTGCGCTCAAATGCCTGGGGTAACGACATTTGGACGCTGTGCTGGGACAGGGAAGTGGATGTGGTCGCTGATGGTGCTTCAGATGGTACAGGTGCAGGGCGGGAGGTATGCGGGCCTGTGCCTTCGACAGGCGATTGGCCGGCACCGAAAACAGGGGAAGAGGAGGCAGTGGTGTGGCCTGCAGACACAGATTGGCGATCCGGGCGTTCCTCCCACTTATTACGGTGCTTGGATGCCATGTGTCGGATCATGCTGGTGGTGGTGAGGTTTCTAGTGTTCATGCCTCGGCTCATTCTGGTGTTGCACAGGTTGCAAACTACAATTCTTTTGTCGTCCGCACTTTCCTTAAAAAAACGCCATACCGCGGAACACCTACCCCTTGGCAAGGGAGATTTACGCAAGGGGGTGCTCCGTGGAACATTTGCTGGCCGGTTTGGTGCGGTCCGCCTTCTTTCTGTAGCCACACCACTGCCTCTTCCAGCCTGTTGCGGTGCTGCAGATGGCTCACCCTCAGGACTGCTGTCATCGCTCGGCTCTACACCTTCCCAGGTGGGGTCAGTCACCTCATCGTCCACCAAGTCCTCCTCCACTTCCTCACTCTGATCATCCTCCTCATGTCTTGATCCCACCACATACTCAGTCATTGACAACTGTATATCATCCTCCTCATCAAGGTCTTGAGACAGTAATAGTGGTTGATTTAATGGCAACTGTGTCTCATCATCATCATCATCCACTTCCTTTGACCTTAAATGCCGTTCACCTCTGTCATCTTCTTGTGATTGGGTACCCTCTAGAGGTTGTGAATCAGGGCACAAGATGTCATGTTCCTCTGCAAGCGTGCTTGGAGAGAGGTTCAAATTAAGGATTGGTGATGAGACGAGCTCCTCACTATATCCCAGTGTGGGATCACTTCTTTGACCAGATCCTCTATGGTGGGAGGAAGGATGATCAAAGTGAGGATTATGTTGACCAGACTCTTGGCTACTGAGAGTGGACTTGGTGGAAGACAGGGTGGTGCTTAACTGACTGGAAGCAGTATCAGCTGACATCCAACCGACCACCTGTTCGCAGTGGTCGGACCTCGAGAGTGATGTCCTGCGACGCCCTGTAAACTGAGACATGAAGCTAGGTATGGTGGATGTCTTTCTGTCTTGTGCTCTGGCACCAGGCGCAGTTTCTACGCGTCCTGACCCGCGCCCTGAACTATCAGGATCACGTCCACTTCCCCGTCCCTTTTTACCCGCCTTCTTCATATTACACGGAATATGTGCTGCAAATCTGCAACTTTGCACAGTAAACAGAATGTGCTTCTTAACTGCGGCTACGCACAGTGAATGGAATATGTGACTTTGATATTTTACAGTTTGAACACTTAACAGAATGTTCTCCTATTCTGAAACTTTTCACAGTAAACAGAATTTGCTTCTTAACTGCGGCTACGCACAGTGAATGGAATATGTGACTTTGATATTTTACAGTTTGAACACTTAACAGAATGTTCTCCTATTCTGCAACTTTGCACAGTAAACAGAATTTGCTTCTTAACTGCGGCTACGCACAGTGAATGGAATATGTGACTTTGATATTTTACAGTTTGAACACTTAACAGAATGTTCTCCTATTCTGCAACTTTGCACAGTAAACAGAATTTGCTTCTTAACTGCGGCTACGCACAGTGAATGGAATATGTGACTTTGATATTTTACAGTTTGAACACTTAACAGAATGTTCTCCTATTCTGAAACTTTGCACAGTAAACAGAATGTGCTTCTTAACTGCGGCTACGCACAGTGAATGGAATATGTGACTTTGATATTTTACAGTTTGAACACTTAACAGAATGTTCTCCTATTCTGAAACTTTGCACAGTAAACAGAATTTGCTTCTTAACTGTGGCTACGCACAGTGAATGGAATATGTGACTTTGATATTTTACAGTTTGAACACTTAACAGAATGTTCTCCTATTCTGAAACTTTGCACAGTAAACAGAATGTGCTGCTAATCTGCAACTTTGCACACTAAACAGAATGTGCTCTAATCTGCAACTTTGCACACTAAAAAGAATGTGCTGCTAATCTGCAACTTTGCACACTGAACAGAATGTGCTCTAATCTGCAACTTTGCACACTAAACAGAATGTGCTGCTAATCTGCGGCTAGGCACAGTGAACAGAATATATGAAGATTTTTTTTTATATCTCTGCCCCCCCAAACAAAATAAACTGCTGCCCCCACACACAGTAGTCCTAAAAAGGACTTTTGGGTCTTTTTTTTAACAAACTCGCTTTTCTTCTCCCTACACTGACTTTCCCTTCCTATCCTCATCTCTCCCTGGCTAAGACTGAGCCGAACTCGCTGGTCAGGTGCTATACAGCACCCGATCACGGGTTCTGGCCAGCCAATCAGTGTAATGCCAGCAGCCAACATGGCTGCTGGCATTACACTGATGTCAGAGCCTCCTTGCACGTTTATTGGCTGCGCAGCAGCCGCGAAACGTGCGGGGAGGAGACCCGAACATGGCGGTCGAGCACATGCGGTACTCGTACGAGTACCGCCATGTGCCGAGCAGAGCGATGCTCGAGCCGAACCGAGCTTCGGCCGAGCATGCTCGCTCAACACTACTCACCTCCAAATAAGGAAAAGAATTAGCTACTTGGAGAGCTCCATTTTTTCTCTAAATAACTGTGGTACCATACCAGGACTGATCTCACGTTCCATCTATGCATTTATCAGTCCTTAACTGAATAAGCACTACCATCCGCAATTATCGCAGAGAATGAGTTTTAAAACTCTATCATCACCAATAAGGAGGACTGGTCTAACAGGCATGAGGACAGGAGGACGCAGTTCGTTGGCTACATGGTAGATGAGAACCATGTTTTATATGCTTCAAGCCCAACCAAGAAGGTCTCGTGTGCATTACTACCTCCTTTTTTTTGTTTTTATCATGTTGATTAAAGTGTTACACTTAGCAAACATAACAAGAAAGGTTTTTTTTTCTGAGTTTATTCAGATCCATCGAATATGATTATGTGTAGCAAACATACTCATAGCAAAGGTAAGTGGAAAGGAGTAGGAGGAGTGCATGAACGTGGTAGTCTAAAAACTGACTGTGGCCAAGGTTTGCTGCAGTGTATACAATAAAATTAGTTTAATTTGCCTTCTTCCTTCCTTCCTTGTTTTTTAAAACTAGCATGAAAAGTTCTATCACCGGCTTTAGTAGTACTAAATATTTTAAGAACACCGAAGACAATGAGTTGCATTCTACTGTTGTTGCCATGGTGAAGGGGAGGTTTTAGCAACACCCATCCACGAAGTAGTGTTGAATGTTCCCCATAAGATGAAAATAAAAAATATACTGTATGAGACTTCAGTAAGCTCAGAAGAATATGAAAGTAGCATGAATGAACCAGGTGATGATTACAACACTAGTTATTGACGATGATGTTGATCTAGAATATCTCTCCACCATCCTCACCTTCTTATAGAGATGAAGTAGAGTGTGAAAGAGATAATGAAATGGACATTAATTTAGCTGAAATAAAAGGTTCAATCTGAAGTCTGCCTGTTTATAAACTGAGTGTTCAACTGGAAAATCTGAATCTGTCTAAAAGTCTTAAAAATAACTGCTTGTTTATATCTAAAAACCATATATAACTGTATATACAATTTTTGTATAAAATGTTTCTCTATTTGTGTAAATATGCAACTCTTTGATGTAAACACTCCAGGACATACTTGAAGATGAGAGAAATCTCAATTTATTCTTCCTGGCAAAATATTTTTCTAAATAAAATAAATTAAGATTCCAAAAATACACAATCCTCCTGTCAGTCATCATTTTTGTTACTGTTTCTAAGTCCAATCCTCACCCAGTCACACACACCTATTTTGTGTAAGCAGCCACACTAGATCATCATCAACAACATCCACAACCATAGCTATCATTAGTGCTTCTGCTGCTGGTGGAAGTGCAGTCCCTTTCATACTAACTAGTACAATTGCAATATATATCCCCAGTAGTAGCAGTAGCCCCACAGGAACCACTTAGTCTATAAAATATACAGTATAGAGATAATTCACTTGCAATCCAAAAGCTAAAGCTGTTGCTATCTGTTGTCTGTGTAAAAACATGTGAGCAGGTGGAAAGTAAGATCCTCACAGAGTTCAGACTTAAAACACAACTACAGACCTGACTGGCAAACAAACCTGCAGCAGCATGCCAGATGTGAGGCAGCATGCCAGCTGTAGAAGCACTCCTAATAGTACACAGGGCTTTGAGGCACTTAATAGTGGTGCTGTAGATGTATCAGAGTGTGCCAAGATCTTGTTAATTTGCAACACCCATGGCTCCTGATGCTGTACTTCAAATGCAAAACACGGAGAAATATGACTGAGTTTGTTGGAGGGGATGACAAGTTATAGAGTGCCCAAACCTGCATGATGCCACCCCTGCCACCTCAAGTCATGTTATATAACAGTAGTTATACAGTTCTTTCTCTACATACTGCCAATCCACAATTACTGAGTTTTCAGGACTCAAAAAGAGCACAAAAATAATCCGTTAGTATACTTGTGGAGTGGAAAAGTTGCCAAAACATAGGTTGCCATCTTGCCCTATTGTTTTGTAGAAAAGAGGTTTTACAGAAGTAATGGCATACTTTACACCCCACTGGTATATTCCAATCTGCAGTTATTTTTCAAGGATGGCCTTACCAGAGTTGTACATGCAGGTGGTTAGTGTAGTGGGCAAAGGGCTTGAACGATCATATGGCAAGAAGATTCCCCTGACAACAGATATGTGGATAAATGACCAGAGTATAGGCTATATGACTGTCACTGCTCACTAGGTTTCACTATACAGCAATGGAATGCAGCATCAGGTCGCTGCTAATCTTGCATCTGGCACTATTATTATAGGGCAGCAACATCAGCCATGTCGTCTGTATCTCTGGCAGGCCATGTTATGCAGGCAGAGGTTTGAGAGACAAAGCTGCAGATGTGTCAAACTGCAGGAGGTGATTGATAAATGGCTTGTACTCCGCTCCTTGAACGCTGGCTTTGTCTGCTGATAATGGCACCAACATAGTAGCTGCTTTGAAAATAGGCAATATTCTGCTTGTACTCTGCTTTTTCTATGTCCTAAATTTAGTTGTTACTTGATTCCTCTCAGAATCCAAGACCCTAAGTGATATGCTAAGTATTGTCTGCAAAATCTGCTACTACGGTGCTTGCAATGCATTATTTTCCATACAAGAGAATAACCACCTACCCTCTCACCAGCTTAAAACAGGGGTCCCTACCTGATGGAATCCCACATTGTACATCTTAGTGGTTTAGTATATGCAGACTAAGGCCATTAGCAAGTATACAATACATACCTGGAAGGCTTTGGAGGAGGATCTTTGTTACCTGGTCAGTTGCAGCTTATATGTGACATTTATGAGCTGCTGAATCCTTTTGGGAAGGTAACCTTGCTGGTTAGTCAAGATGCTGGTGCAGGAATTAAGAGATACTTCCACTTATGTATTTACTACAGAAAAAAACTGGAGAGCATGCCTGAGGATTCTTAGAATAACAATGACACAGAACTGAACCAGCTGGTGAATGACATGTTAGCAAGCCAAGAGCCAGGATCCACGCATAGTGTCCATTAAAAGCAATGAGGAATACATTCTTGCCACACTTTATAAATAAAATGTTTGAATTTGTGCCAAGGTTTGAGTAAAAACACTTTGAGGAATCTGATTCTGTGAAAGAGTATATGGAAATTCTTATAGACTGAGAGCACAGTTCTGTTGTGAAGTATATGAGAGAAAGGTAGGGCCAAAAAAAAAACCACTCTATTAGAAACCATTGTAAAAAAGAAGTAAGCAAAGGGTTTACATCCTTATCAAAAACAACATTCCAACATTCTTCAGAAATCATCATCGTCACAGATAGCAATTAATGTCTTTCTGGGGCAGCAATCTAACATTGGTGGTAACACATCTCTATGGAACTCGCTCCCAGACTATGGAGACAGCCTCTAGCTCCAAGGAGTACTTCCACTGCATTTCCAGGCTTAAATGATGACCCAGATGGCCACTGACATACAAAATAGTGTGTGTCTGTAGCCATCACTGATGCATCCTGCCATAGAAAGCATTAGTTGGCCACCAGCAAGTGTGCAGTCAGAGCAGACATACTATGGCCTTTGTCAGCATCACAAAATAGAAGTCACTATGTGGTGGAGGGAAGTCACTGACACTCACCCCCAGCTCAAAAGTTAAAAATAATGCAATTTCCCTACAATCAGCTTGACATATTCTTCAGGATGGAAGGTCTGCTGGTGCACCCTGATTCCCTGCGTTCTATTGGTCTCCACTGCATTGTCATGCGTTGTCAGTGCACCACACATAGTTCAGTGGGTGGAGACATATTGCTAGATCCTCACATCTGCAAACTCACTGTCAGTTGGTAGTGTTACTGGTGGCAATAGTGGCAGTAGTAAGAAGGAAGAGTACCCTGAGGGTGATGGTGGGACAACAGGGATATCATCCTGGCCCCTGACTCTCTCTCAAGAATATGAGAATGACTCATTTTTTGTCATTGTCAACCTTTTAGGATGGTGGGAGTTTTCACTTTCCTTTCTGTTAGGATTTTGCCTACATTCTTTTTGCTCTTGGGAGGGACAAGGGGTGCAGTAACACTAGCACTTTATTTCATTTCCTTGGGGCGTGATTTCACATGCTTTCCATATATATATATATATATATATATAATATAATCAGGGCAGTTAAATTGCATGTGGTTAATTGGGGTATTTGTGCCAATGTGTGGCCCCTCCATTTACTTTTCTCACACTGTGCAGAGTACAGTTGCTGACACTGTGTCTAACCCAAGGGAAAATCAGCCCACACCTACAATGTGAGTGTAAAGGGCGGTGAAGAATGTGTTGTTGTTTTTTTTTGTTTGTGTTTTTTTGCTTTTTTTTTTCTCTTTTTCTCAAGATGCACCTGGTCCAGTTGCTGCTGCTGACCCTGAAGCAGCACTAGGATGAGGAGTAGTAGTAGGAAGTGGAACCACACCTATATATGTGTCTCAGAAGACTCCGCTGCAGGAAGCAAAATGTCAGCAAACACCATAATCTTGCTAGTGGTGGTGGTGGTGTTGGTGATGCCCATTTCCAACTGCATCTCTTGCACCAGTTCAAAATTGCTTTCAGCTTAGAAGGCTGTAATGCTCTTTTCTACAGCTCAAGCTCAAGTCATCACCACTAATCTTGCTGCATACTACTTGGCAAAAATGTGACAGAGACCCCTGATGTCACACTTGTTATCATAGCTGGGACAGTGACTGCAACGGCAGGCAGAAGCTTCTGGACTTCTCCACCTCCACTGGACCACAATGGTCACTGCAAGGGGGATGGGGTCTTTAAAATGAAAGAAAAAAAAAAAGTAAAAAATAAAACTAGCTTCCACTTTCTCTTCTCCCTGATCTACAGCATGCTGCATGGCAGGAAGTTCTGGGATTTTAAATGATGGGGGAGGGAATTCTCGCAGCCTAGAAAACATAAATGGAAAACTGAACCATTCTCACAGGAAAATCTGTGGTGTCAGGCCAAAGGCAGATAACACTACAGATTTTTCTATGGGTGGAATTCCTATGGAAAAAGTAGTAAATTATGCATTTCTCATGAAAATTACTGATGGAACAAAACTGGACCTTTTGCCTATCATTTCGCTTGAATCCTGATTGTCGGAATGTAGCAGAGAAGTGAGTAAAACACTGGCAACAGAATTACTGCAGGGGCTTCAACAGTTATATTAACTATGGGAGAGGCCTAACACCACCTAATCCTAAATCCCCACCCTGACATTACTATGGCCACAAATTCCTAATGGCCCCTGTATATATTACCCTTGTTTAATTGAAAACCTTTTCAATCAGTCCTGAATGTTGTGTCCATGGATGAAGGCATAACTGCTTGAAGTTTTTTCAGACTGAAGCAGACTGAACTTACTTAACCCTTTAAGGACCAGAGGGTTGCTCACATTGTGAACAGGTTAGATTTACTTCCCAGGCTCCCCTAGGCCAAGCACTCTATATGCCTTTAGCTCTGCCCATGACCACACTCCTACTTCTCACTTAACTCTACCCCCAGTGTTTGGCCTATAACAAGCTTTAACTCTTTGGTTACTAGAGAGATCGCCAACGCATTGCGGAGCAATGTGTTGGTGATCTCTATAGCATTCAGGGGGTTAAATAATATCCTATAAAGGGGTAAACAGCTGGTGCTGGGACATTGAGATTGTTCAGAATGTGGAGGTAGCCAGCACATCTGAGGCACACCTCAAAATCTGGAACTCTAAGCAGTTGCCTGCACAGCCGCCTATCTGGAAATCTGGCCCTGATTGTGAAGCAATGCATTGGACACCACTCTGGACCTTTAATAGGTTAAGATTACTATGTGCAGCTAGCAGAGTCTGATGTTCTGATGTCCTACTGGCAATTATTTTCACCCCCTGCAGATATGACACCCAGGACTGAGTTGAAAATGTTAAATCTTGAACCTAGGAACATAGGTAAATGTAAAGGGCCACTGGGATTTTCTGACCATAGTGGCTATTTATTATTAGGTGGTGGTCTTTCTCCTATTGCTTTGTGAAAATGATTTATTGTCAATGTATTGTGTGTTTTTTAATTGTATAAAATCAGCAAAGAGTCAAAAGTGACCAGTTGCATAACAGAGTACCACTGGAACAAGTTTGTAATACAAACTTCATTATTGTAACTTGATAGTTTGTTTATTGACACTGTTCATGGCTGACGGTGTAAAACAGAAAACCAGGGTGTGACTGGTGAACCAAAATGTCATTGCAGTTTTGCAATAAACAATTTAGTCTGTTACGATATATAATTACCAAAATGTGGTGAAATGATTTATCTTGTTTCTGTCATCTCATGCATGTCATTGCCTTATTCTAGTGAGAGTATTGTTATATTATTACTAGTGTTGAGCGAGCGTGCTCGGCCGATGCTCGGATCGGCTCGAGCATCGCTCTGCTCGGCACATGGCGGTACTCGTACGAGTACCGCCATGTGCTCGCCCGACATGTTCGGGTGAAGAGGATCTGTGCCGGAAGAGGCACAGATCCGAAGACGCTCCGCTGGACCACCAGGGAATGGAGGTACGGGGGCATTGCGGAGATGAAGGGGGCATTGCGGAGATGAAGGGGGACATTGTGGAAGAGGGGCATAGACTCTATGCCCCTCTTCCACAATGTCCCCCTTCATCTCCGCTATGCCCGTCTTCCACAATGTGCCCCTTCATCTCCGCTATGCCCCTCTTCCACAATGTCCCCCTTCATCTCCTATGCCATAGAGGAGATGAAGGGGGACATTGTGGAAGAGGGGCATAGCGGAGATGAAGGGGGACATTGTGGAAGAGGGGCATAGACTCTATGCCCCTCTTCCACAATGTCCCCCTTCATCTCCGCTATGGCATAGGAGATGAAGGGGGACATTGTGGAAGAGGGGCATAGCGGAGATGAAGGGGGACATTGACCAGGCACCCTCCGCTCATCAGAGCAGGGGGTGCCTGGTTTAATGCTCGAGTGCTCCCATTCATTTGAATGGGGCTCGGGTGCTCGGCCGAGCACTCGAGCATCAGGGGGTGCTCGGTCAGAGCACCCGAGCACCCGAGCATCGGGGTGCTCGCTCATCCCTAATTATTACATTTGCACAGTAATGGAAAATGAATTCCTAAAAATTAGCTGATGTTATATATACTTAACCCTTTGAGTGCCAGGGGGTATCCCCCTCTGCCACTCAAATGATTCAGTACTCTGTACTTCATGCTTGTGCCTGTAAACATTATGTATTTGTTTTCTGACCCTTAAAATGTAGTATTACATTTGCTCTGATGAAACACTCATTCCTACATTTTCCAGGGTTCCAAATACCATATCCATTTCAGATGACTGCCCAGGATTGTCTATAAATGGGTTAATATAACAGCCTTTCTGAATACAAGGGCAGGGGGCAATACTCACATTAAATTAACTGACTTCAAATCTTCTCTCCTTAGAGCACAAACCAAATTAAATACATACTCTCTTAATAGGACAATTTACACATGCACTAAAAATCAAGGTTAAGATTGAGTTCTAGGCATGTAACATTAAAGCGGAACTACCACCATAGGTAAAGTCAGCCGGCAATAATTAGGCAGGTGGCGACTAGCTTAGTAATAGTTATATTACCTCTCAGAATAACACGATTCTATAGAAATCCTTAGTCTTCCAAGACCGGAAGCCAGGCATCAATGCAGACCTCTTGTCTGTGTACCTGTTCTGTCAGTCCCGGTCTCCATTAAAAAGCATTGCACTGTACCGAAAGTCACCGGAAAGGACTGACTGCACAGGTGCAAAGACTGCACTAACCTGGCCATCAGTCTCGGAAGATTAAGGATTTCTGTAGAATAGTGTCATTTGGAGGGGTAAGGTAACAATTATTAAGCTAGTCGTCACCTGCCTAATTATTGCAGGGCAACTTTAACAGTGGTGGTAGTTCCACTTTAATACTTCTTACATATGCTAGCTGTATGTACATGATATTTAAAGATCTATCAACCCGTTACTACTTTAGTTGTTAGTGTTCCTTTAAAGGGATAGTAATGTTTCATAATAAAAGCAACTCTAATTAACCCTTTGAGTGCCGGAGGGGTACGCAACGCATTGCAAAGCAATACGTTGCTTACCCCTCCGGCACTCAAAGGGTTAATCATCATAGTATTTGGACTTTGGAGAGTGTTATTTCAATTCTGTCAGAGTTGTAGTTCCAGAGTAATTCAATGACAAAGTGTCCCCCTCCCACCCCTTTACTGATGTAACACTGTTCAGCCACAGCAGAAGGGAGGTGCCCAGGTAGACTGCAGAGAGGGACAATCTTCAATTAAGATAAGGGAAAAACCTGAAAAGCTTGTCAAGGGGGTCAGGGATTTCATTGTTTTCATAGGAATAAGAGTGTCCCCTTCTGTTATCTGTTCGGTCTATGGACTGCATTCCACATCTGAGAAGAGATTGTTTACAGTAGGTAAAAGGGGCGGGAGGGGGAAACTTAGCTTGTGACTATCTCATAAACCATAAAGGTTTGAGAGATAAGACTTATATCATTCTTCATGTTTTTTTAATGCCTACAAAATAAAATAAAGTTAAAACGAAGTATTACTATCCCTTTAAAAGAACGCCAGTGATAAAACAAATGGTCAGTGCTAGTTTAGCAATAGGGCAAAGTGGGCATCAAGGACCATTGTTGGAAGGGGTTTCCTACAGACAAAACAGTACAAGTTCCCTGTGGATCTTCCTCTCTATGTTGAGAGGCCAAGGATGACAAAAGCGCACGCTGCTGTATATAATGCATTTCCATTCTCTTAAAGACAGCGTTAAAATTACAAGCTAGCAAATCTGGAAGGCAGCAGTCCTATTCAGCCTTTTATCATTTTAACATTGAGGACATGGGACAAGGCATTAAAGGATGCAATGTTGGGGGGACTCTGTGTAAAAAGGGGACCACTGGCATGTTCCATGTTTATGGTTTTCTGGGAGGAAGGAATGAAGCAAATGGGGTACTTAAAGATATAGTATTAAAGTCAGTGGGTCCTTAGCACCTGAAGCGGCTTGTCTGATTACTTGATCCCTATTGGCTTGCTTGTGCAGCAAGACCTGGGTGGAGATTCACTAAGCGGTGATAAAGAGGTGATAAAGTGGAGATAACTTCTCCAGTGTATCACTTTGCCAATTCCTATGTTATTCTGTGGAGCCCATTTACTAAACTCTCCAAAGGTGAAGAAATATTAGTGCATAGGCTCCATAGAATAACATTGGAACTGGAGAACTGATATCTCTGGAGAAGTCATCTCCACTTTATCATCTCTTCATCACACTTTAGAGAATCTCCACCCTGGTGTTCTCTGACACTGCAATTGAGCTCTATTGGGTAGGGCTCCACAGGTGCGGAAAGGGGGGAATCAAAAAGAAGTCTGACAGAGGTTAAGGACCAGCTTGCTTCAATAGGAAGTATTAACTTTAAATAACTGGTTTCCCTCATTCCTTCCTCTCATTCATAAACTGTCTGACACCCACTCTTGTACTACTGTCCATTGGTAGTAAAAAAAAAAAAAAAAAAAAAAAAAAAAAAAAATCACACATAGACTGCAACCCCCAGCTTTGTTCCAGTATCCACTGGTAGATCATGTATGTATTGTCTTCCACCCCAGTCTTGTTGCACTGTTCAGTGGTAGTCACATAACCATGTATACACTGTCTGACCTGAAAGGTTTAGTGCTTAAATGGTTCACAGAAATGTAAAATGGAAACATGGACAATTTATATGGCCCCCTTTAGGGTGCAATGAAAATAATGTGGCTCTTGCCTCTACTGGAGTTTGATGTGCCTGCAATACTTTACTTAATGCGTGAAGCCAGGTGTTAAAAATCCATATTTTGTCAAGTTTATGCAGGTATAAGCACATTGTGTGAACCTTTGTGTATGAACAAAACAATGGATGAAGCTAAATGTAGTGTTATTATATATCTTCTTGATAAATGGACAAAGAGTTGGCATGGAGACACCACTAACATCCAACTACTATTTCATAGTTTGCCGAGATCCCAGCAGTGGCTTAAAAAACCCTGCAAATTGCAATCATATGAAGAACATATTACATTATAGAGAGAGAGAGAGATGTAAAGTTTCTATACTGTGATAGAGCATGAGCTATACAGTTGAAAATGTGATTTCTTCTATAGATGGAATAAACAGTTTTTCCTCACACTCAGCCCTCTCAGATGCACCATGGAAAGTTAGGGTTAGATCTGCTGCTAACTAGGGATGAGCAAACTTAGGTCTCAAAAGAGAAACAGGTGAAAAATGGCACTTGCTGCTGAGAAGGAAATTTTGCAAAAAGTACAGATTTTTTGCTTCCCCCCCCATCATTGTACTGAAATCAATGGTAAGACTACATTCCCCCACCACATGGTAAGTTTCCATTCTTTTCCAGCAGGGATAGTATACAAGTTGTGTCAGGTTACAGGAGCCTGTCATTCTGTACTTGTGAGAGACCGAGAAACAGCACACCTTTGGGCCAGTTAGGATAGGCATATAGAGCAAAGTTGGAGTGTAGTTGTGGGCAGGCAATTTGTTCTCTGTGTTTGGGGAGTCTGGGGGCACTCTGGACAGGGAGTCTGAAGGAAGAAAGGAGGTCTAACCAAAATACTCCAAAATCTTGATTGACTGAGACAAGCAGCTGTGCTCCAAGTTTCTTCCAGATCTGTCTGGTATGTCTGTTCTTGGGTAGTCAGGGGTATGTGAGAAAGGGGCAAAGGAGACTTATGCCAAATACCAGGCAGCTGTGATCAAAGTTCTTTCAGGCTGGCTATTCTCTGTATTAGGGAACTCTGGGGGTGTGCGAAGGGAGCTAATGGGATTTACTTCAAATACCCCCAAAGACTTATGGAGCTGTATAAGAAGGTGGAAAAGCAGAACCAAGTAACTTACAGCAGTTGTAGCATACAGCACAACGGCGAATGTGAAGGATGGACAAAAACACAGGAGTGGAGGTGTGAAGTCCATGCAGAGATTTTTACAAAAGAGGAGATTAGCATATCTCTTCCTTACTGCTACCCCAGGGTGTGGCACAGAGAATTTTCTATCACGTGACTGTCTTCTCTCGTATAGCTTACTATAAATACTGTAAGAGTGGTCTTTATTCAACAAGTTAAAGGGGTGCAGTTCTGGAGAAATCTAATAGCACCATACAGGGAAAGGAAAATTCTCTAAATTCACATTGGTTTAAATGGGACTTTTAACCCTTTGAATGCTAGAGATGTATCAAATGCAATGCAACGATTTCCCCTTACAGTAAAGTTGGTTTGCGCTAGAGGTGCACCACTTTAGCTTGTTGAATAAGGCCCAGTATTGTGAATTTCTGACTTACTTCCTCATAGTAACACCCCACACAATGAATTACAGTTCAGGCTTCCTCATTATTCCCTCTGGTCCTATCAAAGTCCTCCCCTTCACACTTATTATGTGCATTCCTGAAATTCGCTGTCAGTCCCACTGTACAATCATTCTACTGTCTATCCATTCTACATTCCTAAGTGTTCTCATATTGTACTACAGAGCAAGATCTCTGGAGCCTTCTCTAGGGCTCAATTAATGACACATCACATTTTGAGATGCTATCAAATACCTTAACGGAACAGTTCTTCCTAGCTCTAACAAAATATTTTTAGTTGGACAATAATGTATTAATGACCTAATGCCTGGCACTTCAAAGTGGCCCCATAAACCTTAAATACGTACCTTTTTTATATTTTCACCCTTCTGAATTTCTCCCCACCCTACTGATGATCCAAGTGAAGCTTTATAAAAGCAGCATGAGCTGGGAGGGATTTCATTGGCTAACCACACTAGCAAAGACTAAGAGTAAGGAAGGAGTCTTCTCCTTTTCCATAGCAACAAATGCACACCTCCCAACATTTCAAATGGCCAAAGAGGGACACTTTTATTTTAGGTGGTGTAGGTGGGGAATTACTTTGTGTAACAGAATAAATGATTTAGAACAAGACCAAAGTATTTTATTTACACAGACTAAACTGTAAACATATACTGATGTTTAAACAAACAAGGTGTTACTGTTGTGGAGATCAGACTGCGATACACACCACACAGTCTGATCTCCAAAAAACAGGAACATCAAGGTGGGAAAAGGGACAGAGGGATTTGGGTCTCCTACAGAGGGACATTTGGGTCTCCTACAGAGGGACACTTGGGTCTCCTACAGAGGGACACTTGGGTCTCCTACAGAGGGACACTTGGGTCTCCTACAGAGTGACACTTGGGAGGTATGAAAATGTGAGTTTAATTAGTAAGAACTGGAGCTATTCTGGAGCACACAAACTGCTTCATAAGGGACGCACAAAAATTTCCATTGATTTATATTGATTTAATCCCTTTATTACTAGAGAAGACTCCAATGCATTGTGAAGCAACGTGCTGGAGATTCCTCTAGCAGTCAAGGGCTTAATAGTCCCATTTAAATCAAAGGGAGTTTGAAGATTTTCTTACTTGTCCACTTTTATGAGATCTAATTTATTAACCCATTGAGGGCCACAAAACCACTCTTTTTTTTATTTTTTTTTTTAAATACAGGATCTGATTCAGGGGCTCCCCAACCAGCATGCAACTCTGAAATTCATGAAATGCTAGGACCGTCACTGGTCCTTTAGGGAATTTTTCCCAAGAATGAAAGAATATGTTTATTTATATAGCTCCACAAGTGTACGCAGCGCTTTACAATTTCAGGGTTTAAACAATACAGGGTTACAGGTGCTTTGTAGAGTGAAACATTGGGTGCGTGGTCCCTGCCCAAAAGCTTACAATCTAAAGAGAACAAGACGGTACTGGCACATCATGGGTCCTTAAGGGGATAATCACCCTCTAAAAATCAGCAGATGTTATTCTGCTTCTTCAATCATAGCGATACATTAAGCACACAACACCAGCATAGTTTAAGATGAATTCCTTTTCTCCTTTCACACGTATACTGAAGTGTTTTATCTACAGACCTGAGAGTGCACTAACAATGACTTCATTGTTGGCCCAAGCAGTGAGGCACACCCAGAATAACACAAGGCTTTGAACTGCTCACTTTTCTGATCTATTGGGAACAGACAGCCCTTTGCTATAGAGCCAGTTTGTAGTTTGGGTGATGTAACAACCAAGTTCACTCTTCTTGCAGAGGTGTGGACTGTTTTATAATGTGTAAATTATATTTATATCCTAAAAATTAGATTGTTTCTGTAGTGTTTTTCATTTGCAACATCTCTGATTTCTTAACCTAGTTTTCTTCTTTACCTGCATTCTCAAAGCAAAACATAATAATTATTCATGTCTGGAATATGGATTTTTCATAGCAGTGTGGTAATCATCTGCAATAACTAAGTCACGGGCATTTTAGTTTGTTGGCAACCCCGATGTTTATTGGTGGCCCCCTGTTTCTTGGGCCCCACTTTGAGTTCCCAGATTTTTGTCAAGGAAGCCGTTTAATCTTATGATCAGGAAAGACGGAGGCTATGAATGGGGTAAAACACACCAAATATGACTGTTTTCCCACAAATAAGGGAAGGCAACTAGGAAAATATAAATAGATGAGACCTACCCTTTAATGCAGGGTGCTTTCTGTAGGGATGTATATGATAAAATGCAATTCAGCTGTGTGGGTTTACCATAAGCATCCTATGTTAAAGGGGAAGTCTCATCACGTTACATTCACTATAACTGTGAAACGCTGGCATAAACAGGACTGATATATATATATATATATATATATATTTTTAATCGGGTGGTGTTTGATGTTCTTATGGATAGACACAAGGAAATAGCCAAGTTTTACATTTCAAAGTGCAACTGTCATAAAAGTGCATCAGACCTATGCTATATATATGCCAAAATGCCAAAAAGAAAAGTGAATGTTAAAATAATATTTACATAGAAAATATAAAAACAATATGCACAACACTAACATTATTGTTTTTATATTTTCTATGTGCATATATATATTGCATATATCTTTTATGTTTTGTTCCTGCCTTCTTTTGAAGGAATAATATTGGTACTTGATATTATATATTCTCTACTCACTGGCTCACTACTTTTTTGTTAGAAACTCCTTTATATGCAATATTGGGAATTCTTTTATATTTATTGATATCAAAATACGGTTGGCCTATTGTAGTATTGGATTTTACACTATACTCTACTCAAGTGGCTGGTTCCACAAAGAAAATACTACTCCCTTGGAAGCGTTGCACGGAGCTACCCCTATATACAATCCAGATTTAACAGAATTACTGCACTGGGGTGTGAGCCAGTGAAGGTGAAATCACCTAGAGGCTGGTCATACGCCTCTGAAAAATGCGAATAATATTCTGATGAAATTCCCTGTGGTGTTTGGTGGAGGATCATCTTGGTGATTGAACATACTACGCTTAGAGAGACTCTTTGCGCTGCTATTTGTTTTCTTTTGTAGTTTTTGGTCTTTGAGTGGGGACCCAATCCCATGGTGCGCATGCAGCATTGGACTTGAAGCAGTATAAGGAAAAGAAGAAACTAGAAGTACTTGTATTTTTATTTGTTTTGTGATTACCATATTTTCCTTTCCTTTTTGTTTTTCTCCTTGGATTATTTTTCTTTATTTTTGTTCTCTGATATTGTATATTCATTGTATTCCTTGATAATTTTTTTTCTCGGCACATACTTGGAATATACTTTGAGAAGTGGCGCAGTGGTTTAGGAGCTTTATTTACTATCTATCGCCTACTTATTTTACTCAAGTATATAATATCTAGCCATTAAAAGCAAAACATAAAAATGCCAAGTCAGATGTAAAACATTAGTAAAGGCATAAAACGATAAGGAGCTTGATTCAATAAGTCACAGTAAAACAGTCTTTAAGCAGAAAACTAATACTGAATGATAACCATACATACCTGTGTTCCGTAGTTATTCAATAATCAGTCTACCAGAGTGGACAACCAGCACAGGCCGCACAAACCTACATCACCTGATAACGAGCATTGCATCTTTTTGTCCTCACTGTGCATTGATTTAAAGCGGAACTACCACCCTACAAAATCTTTAGCTTAACTAAGTCCCCATCTGGCGACTAGCTGCATAGTAGCGCAGGCACGGGGACGTCACAATGGCAAGATGTCTGCGCTCTGTGCTACTGTCAGCCATAGAAGAGAGCATAAATCTATTAAATAAGGTAATAATTCTGGCGACTAACGCTACTAAGCAGCTAGTCACCAGATGGAGACTTGGTTAAGCTAAAGATTTTTCCAGGTGGTAGTTCTGCGTTAATTCACTAAATAAAGAGAATCGCATAGAAAAACCACTTAAAACACATATTGCACACACACGCACCTTTTAGTTTTAGGACACACAACATAATTTATATTTTTATTTCATACAGTGTGAATGAGTGTGTGTAAAAGAGTGGCAGAGAATGATTGTGACAGAGTGCCTGTGTGAGTGGGTGTGTGAGGGAGGTAGGAGAGTGGTAGTGAAAGGGCAGGGAGAGAAGTGGAGGCTGGAGGGATGGGGAGAGGCACAGGAGAGGAGGCAATAGAGCAGGGGATCCCCGACCATGGAAGTAGGGGGTAAGGGAGAGCAGATTGGGGGGGGAGTGGTACCCAACAATAGACGGGTACATATCTGCCAGAGACCCACAAGGCAATGTGAAGCGGAGGGGATGTGTGAGAGGAGCACACACATCCAGGGACAGTGCAGGCCTTGACAACCAAACAGCCAGACACAGGTTGCATACGTCCCCCAATGTGGTGGAGGAGGACAGACTGGAGCATCCTGAAAAGGGAGCATACGCTTTTCTCTGCAGAAAAGAGCAGGGGAATTGTGCATGAAAGAAGGTAGCCTGGTGTCAGGTGGAGGATACAGTCAATGCGGTGTCCAAGTGCAGGCACAACTCGGAAAGAAAGGTGAAGAATAAGATGGGAGAACTGTCCCTGCATGTGAGAGGCACTGGAGGTGGTCCACCAGCAAACATCACAAACAAGCTGGCTAACTCATTTTGAATCACAGGGTTAACACCCTCAGTGCTGTGCAGCTCAAACATGCTCAACTCTCACAAACAATGATTGCCATCATGCCAGTGGCGTAACAATAGGGGTCGCTCCAGGGGCCCGGCCACCGTCTGCGACCCCCTCACCCACAGCAGTCACTTACCTGATCTCCCACTCGGCGCGCTGCTGTAGTAATACAGAGCGTTGGGAGATGACATCATCTCCCAGCCTCTGCATTACTACAGCGGCGCGCGGGGGCTCCGGTTGCAGAGATCTGTGCCGAAGGAGGCACAGATCTGTAAAGACACTCCGCTAGACCACCAGGGACTGGAGGTAGGGGAAATGTGAAGATGGGGGCATTGTGGAGATGAAGGGGGCATTGTGGAAGGGGGCATTGTGGAGATGAAGGGGGCATTGTGGAGATGGAAGGGGCATTGTGGAGATGAGATGAAGGGGGCATTGTGGAAGGGGCATTGTGGAGATGAAGGGGGCATTGTGGAAGGGACAATGTGGATGAGGGGGCCAATGTGGGCAGGGGGGGCCCATGACAATTCATGCACCAGGGCCCCGTGGCTTCTAGTTACGCCTCTGCATCATGCTGTAATACAAACATCTGTTATATTGAACAAAGTTAGTCATGTTGCCTGCCACAGGGATACCAACACTCAACAGTGGACGAACACAGTACATCAGGAACATGTTGTATAGTTCAACAGGTGTTATCACACATGTCTAACATGCACGCCACATGCGCAGTACACCCATGGCCTGAAATTACACATTTGAACTGGAGCCACAACCCTAACAGCAAGGTTGGGAAAATGGCAGGACTTCACACAAGCAAAGCAAGTCTAAAACCATACATTGACTGGGGACACATCAAGCCAAGCAGCTGGAGAACACGTTTCAGTAGGCAGGATAACATCCCAAACACACATTCAAAATATGCTGTTGGCAAAAATATTCAAACTAGGGTTAGCCATAATGGGGAACCATATCCACAGAGAACCACAACACACACACCTTAAGAAGCAGATGATAACATGATTGTCAGTAATGGAATGGTGGTCCTAATATCAGTGCAGCCAAAGTTGACTACCCCTGGGTTTAAGCATATGTGTTGTCTATGTAGCATAATACGTTCACATCATCTGTGCATCCCTCCTTAATATCCCCAGTGTTCTGAATACTTATGATAACGAAAGGTCAACCACAGTAGGTCGGTTTCATCATTGTACAGGATGTTGTCAAGCTGTTGAAGCAATGATTGCCGGGAAGGTATTCCATGGATACCATTCTGTCACTCAATGGGTTAGATGTGAATGTCATAGCCTTGCATCCCTCATTGGCCAGGTTACTAATCACACAATCTAATTTTCACCACACATCATTCATGCCTGCAGCAGAGCAGGAGGAAAGTGAAGTGGAGCAAACACAAGCCCCCTGTGCCACATCTCCTGAAGGGGCAGCAGAGGGTACCAGCTGGATGCCACCACCTCTACCATCACAGTCACAGCATGGGCTGCTACACACAGTAGCACAACAGTGAATGCCGCAACAACGATGGATACCACCAACATCTGGCCAGAGCTGGATGCCCCCATCACCACCTCCAGCACCACCAAAGGTAAGCAACTGGATGCCCAGCACACAGCAATATGGGTCATTGGGCCCCACACCACCTCTACAGGCACACAACTGGATAACAACACATCAGCTTGTAGCCACAACCCATGTGGGAAAGGAGCACATCACAGTGGTCACTCTATTACCATCATCATCTCCGCCTCATAGGTGAAACACAGAGACCACAACCACTGACACAGTACTCCTCACCAACACAGACATAACCAGATGAACTTGATTCTGCAGTCACTGAGGAGATCATTGATGTGGTGGGGGCAGAACGCTCACCCTCAAATGCATCAAATGCTGGCCCCATCTTACCTGTCAATACATTTGCCTCATCAGCAGCTGCAGCATCAGAGGCACACCATGAAGAAATCACCTGTCAATGGACAGTCAGAGATCAAGGAGGAGAGGCATCAGCTGCACTTCCATGTGCAGCATCTACGCTCTCATTATCTGCTACAGTCACTAGAACCACCAGAATGGATGAGGAGTACACCACTATCCAGAGGAGGCTATTGAGGGAGACCTGATGCTTAAACAGAAGTTATCTGCACACCATGGAGATAACTGCAGCCAGTATCAGTTGGCTGGAATCCCAGCATGCCATCCTCCACACAGATTTCTGGCAAATAGGGACTGTACTTGGTGACATGTTTGGCCAGCTGCTCACTGAAATATACAAGCATAATCACATCCAGAGGCTTCTGGTGTTGAGAGCCCAACAGTCAACTGGGTTAACAGAAACCACCTCCCCCTCAAGTGTGACACCCTCAACCACCCAAAGACACAAAAGAGTTGCCAACAGTCAAGGGTATCCACATCTGCACCTCTCCCCCAAAAAAATGATGGCATGTGTTTCACGTGTTCCCAAAATAAAAATGCATTTTTATATACAAATCATGTCTCTGGTTTCTTCCGGTATCTAACAATGTCAGTGCCAGAGATGTCTCCAATGCATTGCAAAGAAATGCACTGAACACAACTCTTGCACATCTTACTTTGTGGGAAAGTGTTTGAGCAATGGTAAACAAACACAGCAAATCCGCTGTTGTCCTATTTCAACTCACAACAGACATAGCAAAGAAAAAATGTGGAATGTGTTGTTTGGGTATGATGTGAGTTGAAGGTCAACAGCAGCTGATGGGAAACATTTCCCTATCTCTTGTCACACACCAGATCATTGTTAACACATAGAGACAGCAGGATCCATACACAAAGGTACACCTTCTTAACATAGTATTATGTCAGTCATGTGGCACAGAGCTCCCACTAAGGCAGACTCCAATCTCACAATGCACAACAACGTGTCTGAGACACAAATATTCCTTTCAGTAACAATTGTGCATCCTCTAGGGTCTTTGTTAATCAGGGGTGTGCTTGTGGGTGGTGAAGGAGTCTTGGGACTCTTGGGATGCCAGAGAGGCACAAAATGCAAGTACAGGCTGCCTGAACATTTGCAAGATCCACATGTTGACATGATAGAAGAACTGGTCAAACTTCACTGTTGTACTATCTTCATAATGAGTTCCTTCACAACTACATTAAGATGAGGAGGTGCATATCCTGGCTGTCCAATATTCCTAACAGGGGACATGTGTGAATTTCAGATGATGTAATTTAAAATTTACAAAATACGGATGATCTGTGTTTCCTCAACACCTTGCTGTTCGTGGTGTGGATGACCTCTGAGACAAAAACCTTGTTTCAAGATCAACACACCAACACATGGGGGCCTTTAGAGATTGGTCATGTTGCATTTGTTCCATTCTGCAGAAACAGATATGCCCTCATCAAGTTCTACCATATGGTTCATGTCATTGACATGACATCACATTTTACCATACAGTATAAACATTCAGTAGCACTAAGAAGCAGGAGGAGCACTGTAGGGGAGGTAGCGTTTAATCAGGGTAACGTGGACATCCTTCTATTCCACGATGGGTCATGCCATGGATGCCTGTAGGAAGTAATTCCAGGACTTAAACATGTACCATTGTTTTCAGGGGATAGTTCATATTCATGAAGTGGCAATGCCATTAGGCACTTGAATTCCAGATCTCAGTTGAACTCACAGGCATCTACATCTGTTCATTATGGTCTGAACTATGTACTTGATATTAGACCAGACATTTTCCAGGCTGGAGGGTTAGGCGGATATAAGTTGTAGGTGGACATCTAGAGTGTAGATTACCTTCACTGACAGTCAGGAGCAAAGTATCCTATGGAGTGAAACCTATAATAAGTATTGCACAAATGTGTTTCCACACATTTCCCATACAGAATCATGGTAATACGTGCATGCTGTTTGATTCATGGATTGAACGCAAGTAAAGAAATCCAAGATAAGCCTGTCCCTTGTCTCTACCCCCTCAGGCTCTCCTTATTCTCTGGCTGGGGAATGGACACCTCCACAATGGGTTCTGGATGTACACCCCCAGTAAACATGTGTCCACTGCAATGTTAGAGTACGGAACATGCAAGGATCATATCACACACTTTGGGGAGGGAAGCATATTGTAGCACTCCACCAGATTTATCCAGACACCTGAATCTGGTTTTCAGGAGTCCAAAGGTGTGTTCAGTTGCAATCCTCATCCTCACGTGAGCATTGTTGTACCTGTGCTGTGCTGGTGTTTGAGGATTCGTTAAAGGTGTCAGGGAGCCATGGTTTGCAGCCATAGCTTGCATTCCCTGTGGAATAGAGGTGACCTTGTGGCACATGTACCATATGGTTATGTGGATGATTATGCATAATGGGGACATACATATTGTGTAAAAGGACCATGCTAAGCTGGGGATTTCTTTTATCATGTGAGTGCCTCTGTCTGTTATCTGATGGGATGTGTACACTGGTCACTCACCCAAAAGCCATCCTCCCCCTACAGGTACCATTCTCAAAATCATGTTAGACTGAGGAGTGTCTGAGGATGTAGGAGTCGTGACAACTGCCAGGATATGAAGCACAAATGTGTGATCCACATGTTGTCATCACACACTATCTGAGCGATGATGGAATAAAAATTCTTCCTGTTGATGAACAGACGTCCCTCATGCAGAGATTATGTTATGCAGACCTTGATCCCCATGACACTGGGAATGCCTCCCCTTGTGTAGAACTCCTGCTTGACCCATGCCCATCCATCTGGGTGTAGGGGAAGTGAATGTACCTCCTGGCCTTCCTCTTCAGTTCTGCCGGCACTTCTGCCAGCACCCCAAACAATGTAGCCTGGTAACATCCAATATACATATCCCTCAGTGAAATAGAATGATCCAGATGCCATGAAATGTATGTCACACAGCAGCTTCTCCATGCCGAATAGGGCACCATTGGAGTTGGATATGGGTTTAACATAATCTTTGATCACCTCATAGAGGTTGGTGATGCTCTGTGACATCAATCTGTTCCAGCCTCCACCAATCCAAAGAGCATGACCCTTGTCCAGTATATCATGTGTTTTAGTGGCCATCTAGCCTCCCGTGCTGCTCCACAGGTCCCTATGGCACCTGTGGCTGGGGGTGATATCTGGTTCAGGCAGCTCAGTTGCTGCTGCCTGACCTGTTCCTCCACCTGGAGTTGGCCTTCTGGGTGGTTCACCAGATGGAGCATCCAAACTTCCAACAGCCTGTAGATGTCCATGTGTGTTTGGGGGATCCTGGGGCTCCCTACTCCCCGCATACCCCTTCCTCTGATACCTTCACACTTATTGCAGTGGAAACATGATGCTTGGAATAGCTGTCTGAATGGACTTGCTAAACAAGCATGTTCACATGATGGTGGGATGTCCCTTTAAAGCAAAGATGGAGTGTTGGCCTGGAGCATTCATTGGGTAACAAGGGACCAATAGGAACGAGGTCTTAGTCCAGAGTTCATGCAGGTATGGATGTTCTTGTTTGAGTGTTTGGCTGGTGATTGCTGTTTACCTGTCAGTTGCTTCTGTGACGTTGTCCGGTGTGGTTGATTATGCTAGCGCACCTTAGCTCTCCATTGGCTACTGACCTTGAACACACAGGCTTACATTGCTTTGTGATTGACAGGTGTGCATATTATCCTGGCTGAACATGACATATTTGTATTTGTTAACTGGTGAGCCAGGGGAGCGTGCAACAGATTGGCTCATGTTGGTTTGAACATCCCTTGTTACTCAAGGGGTTCATGCAGGTTGTCCAGGACTTGTGTGGACAGAATGCACATTTAAAGGTTTCTTTCTTGGGACTTCAGGGGTTATGTTTGCAGCTGTTCTCATTGTAATATATCATAACTGTTGGGTGAGATGTTTCTTCCATGCTTTCTGTTGTTCGAGAGTTGGTTTTAACATGTGTTCTGTGTTCTACAACTGGAATTTTTAGGTGCAGAATTACCGCCAGAAAATGTACCTGTTTACCGTGTGTTCCCACTCACACACACAATTGAATAGCAAATGGCTTGGGATGTTCCACTGATCTGAAGGGGTGAAGTCTTAACACCTGTTGTCCTTTTTTTAGGTAAAATAAGCAGTTCACAACACGTGTAATAGAATACCAAACTGTGCCTGTAAAACTACCGTTGCCTATTTTTTTTTTCTTATTTAACTGAGGCAAATGAATCGAGCCGATGGAGTCAAAACACTGTACACAATACCAATCATCATCATAATGTGTTGGTAAGTATGTATAGGCACACACAAAAAATTAGGACACACACACGTGGTTCATCTGGTACCCTCAGACTCAGAATATTAGTGTCCAGTTTATCCTTAAGGACATATGTATTAAACTTTGCTACCTTTGATCATAATACTCAGACTGCAATACAGTGGAACAGACCCCAGATGAAACAGGTGTGCAGATATAATCCAGTGGTCAGCAATGGTGGTTTCTGGTAGGACATCACTGGGTCTCCAGGACTGATCAAGAACTAACACTATCCTACCATCTACTTGGTAGTTTAACCTGCATCCAAGGCACTTGAACTTAGATGCCAGTCAGAGTGCTTCTCCCAAACGTGAGTGAGATATCAGCCATTTCTCTTCTTATAATAACCTTAATAAACTATATAGGTGATGCACTCTTTTCTTTCCATTCTCCCCTTTCTCTTCATTACCTTTTTGAAGAACTCTTTAGCATTCAAGAGTTTAAAAACCCTCTTTAAAAGAACAGGAATTTTGGAAATTATTTGTTCTTTATGGTGTACAAATGTGTTACTTCACAAGCATCAAGGCCTGGTCTATTTAGCTAAGCTGTTTTCCTTATCTACTATACACAAATAAACAGTCATTGGGACTCTTAGTAAATACCAGCCATAGAATGTATTACTCTATATGACACATACATTTTATTCTCTTTGCTGACTGTAGTCTTTTGTTTACATGAAGGTAGGGAATTGTTTGTTATAACCCTTTGAGTGCCACAGGGGTGTGCACTGAAAGGGTTACGGGAGTGCTGGTGGTGTTCTTTGTGCTGAAGTCTGAGTTTATCCTCCACTATCCCATTTGCCCTCTCCAGAACATCACTAGCATTACACAACCCTATATACAAATTATTAAAGTTTCTCCCACTCCTCTTGAACAGATAATTTAAGTACTAATGGCAAAGTTATCACCACACATCAACAGATATACTTTTGCCACTTCATCGGCTTTTAGTGCATCTCTCCCCAGTATTCATAAATCCTAAGAAAGCATTGTGGAAAGTGCTGTCAACCCAGTATGCATTTTTTTTTAAATCTTTTCAATCGTTTTTTGTTGCGATTGTGAAACTCCTCATTGTTGTGAAACTTAGCAACAAAATGTTTTTGTAGACAAACCTATACATCGCAAACAGTGTATCAAACCTTATGTCACCCACATCCTATATAATAATTTGCTTGGATGTTTGTCAGAAGCCATCATGCTCAGTACAGACTGCCCGAATGCACAGAATGCTGGGAGTTCTGTGCTGGGAGCATTCTGTGCTTTTGGCCAGTCTCTATAGTGCATGACTGCGTCGGCGGCAGGACACCGAGCAGGACCGGCCACTTAACCCTTTGAGTGCCAGAGGGGTACGCAACGCATTGCAAAGCAATGAATTGCATACCCCTCTGGCACTCAAAGGGTTAACATCACCCAGACGTTGACCCGTGTACACAGGCTTTTACACTAGTACGTTAAAAAACGCCACTGCATTATTTCAGAGTATCCGTATCTGAATAACAATTTTGACTTCTTTCTTACCGATACTTCTTAAAGCAACACTTTAAAGATAACAAAAGTTTTCTTTGTGATAAGAACTGACACAATATACCCATTGTGTATTGTATACAACTTCAGAGAGACAAGTCGAGCAAGTCTTAGAATATTTCCTTTATACACATCTGAATTGTAGGATGAAGTTGTGCTGCAGGATTCAGGAGGATGGGAAGAATAAAAAGTGAAGTCCAAAACAGTCTAAAATATTGTATCCATCCTTAAAGGAGAACTAACATACCCTAATAATAATCCTCAATTTACCTTACGATGGCCATAAAATCCTAATGGCCCCTTGAATTTTGGTCTTCTACCTCTGTTTAAAAGATAACATCTTCAACCATGGAAGTCGACATGACAGTTGCTGGTAGTTTTGTAAACTGAAGTTGGTAGAGTGTATGACCTTACTTAACCCTTTAAGGACCAGAGGGATTGTGCAAATCAAAGCATTGCACACACCTCTGGTCATTAAAGGTTTAAAGGGATAGTAATGGTTCACAAAAAATCTACTCAAATTGATCTTTATAGTATTTGGGCCAGGGAGAGTGTTATCTCAATATTGTCAGAGTTGTAGTTCAAGAGTAATTGAATGATAAAGTATCCCCATCCCGCCCCTTTTATTGATGTAACACTGCTCACCTCAGAGCAGCAAGACTGTTTGGATGGATCACAAAGAGATGCAATCTTCAATGAGCATAAGGAAAAACCTGAAAAACTTGTCAAGAGGGCAGGATATTCCTTATGCTCACAGTAAGAAGATTGTCCCTTGCTGTGAGCTGTCTGGTCCCAGGACCAGATTCCACATCTAAGGGGAGGTGGCTTACACTAGGTAAAGGGGCGGGAGGGGGATACTTTATCATTCAATTATAACTTTGACAGTATTAAAATAACACTCTTCATGGCCAAGACATTGTGAAGATTAATTGGAGCTGCTTTTTGTGAAACATTAATAGCACTTTAAGATTACTATGGGCAGTGAGAAGAATCTGAGGTTCTAGCAGCAACTGTCACTTACACCTTCATGGACATAACATCCAGAACTGACTGAAGATATAATGTCTTGAGTTGCCATTAGGAATTTCTGGCCATAGTCAGTTTGTATTTGTGTGTGTTAGTGGAATTATTATTATTAAGTGTCCTATTTTCAAGGGGAATTTTACCTAAGCGACTCTTATCTTTTTAAAAAGAAAGACTTACCTGTGTAGGTGTCTTTCATATAGCAGTATAATTTACTTGCATTAGATCTGTTGTAGTTGTAATATTTCTGATGGTGGAACCCAATGGCAGATGACACTGATCCATGCGTAGGCAATTGATTGTGCCTTGGGGTTGAGTCCCACAGGCTGTGCATCCTCCAATAGTCAAAGTAGCAAGTCCACGACACAGTATTGAATAGCTGAGGAAATGGCAAAATCAGATGGTCTGGAGTCAAAGGCAGGCAACTCTGATTCAGAATGTGTTAAACAGGCAGTAGGTTAAGGCAGGCAGTATTCACAAGAAGTTAAAGTATAAGTTGCGTCAAGATCAGGTAGTCAGGAACTGCAGAATGACAGCAAGTACAAAAAAGGAGCCACTCCTAAACACTGTAGGACTGTAGTTAGGATTTTTGTAGGAGATGTTTTGAACCAAATAGATTGTCTTCTGCGTGTAATTTCACACTTCAATTGTAAACTCCTATTGCTTTCACACTTATGGTGAGTCATAGTGATTGCACTCTTTTAAGAATCAAACCTATTGAAAGCCATGTTAACAGGGGTTTGCACAGAAATTTCCAAATATTGTGATTGAGCACAGTTAAGGCATTGTACCAAATTAGTAGGTAGACCCTGCTCACGAAGTGCACAATGGACGAAAAGACTCTATACTCCATGTTTCTGGCCACCAGCAAGATGTATGCCAGTGGGATGAATGGTATCATGACAGTAGTCTATTACTAGTTAATTTCCATTTACTATGTGAGACAGACAAGAGACTCGCACAAGCCGTTTTATTGTTTGGAGGAAGTGTGAACTAAAATGAGACTGCAGTTTCCTGTAAATAATGATCTTTGAAGATGCGATGCAAAAAAAAATGTATATCTAGAAATAACTGGCTTCTGTTTGATGGGCACCTAGAAAAGGCTTTCTATTAATTGAATCAAGGACCATTCTAGCTATAAATAACCCATTTAACAAGATTAATTAACTCTAGTTACTAGAGTGTTGTTACACACTTTCCCTTTGGGTTTAGTGGTTTTAGGAATTTTCAAGCCAATGTAGACATAGACACATGATATAATGGAAACAAGAGTTATTTTGGGATTACTCAATTTTATTGGTCTCGGTTTACTTCCTAAAACTACTAATATAAAATATCTTTAGTAAAAAAGAAACATTGCCAGATAAAACAACAGTGGAGCCATTTCCAAATTTAATTTCGATGATTAATTCCTGACAATCTGACTCTCACAGGAGCAATATGCTACATGCTCTTAAAGGGGAACTTTCACCCCTTAATAACTAAATCTCCCCTTACTGCTGACCTGGCGACTAGCTGCTTAGTAGCGCTAGTCGCCAGAAATCTTACCCCGTTCTCAAGATTTCGGCGTTTCAAAGGATCAGGAAGCACGGACGTCTCTTCACAGTGACGTCCGTGCGCCTGCGCTGTCAGTCCCTTGTGCACCGTACGGTGCACAAGGGACTGACAAGGGACTGACAGCGCAGGCGCACGGACGTCACTGTGAAGAGACGTCCGTGCTTCCTGATCCTTTGAAACGCCGAAATCTTGAGAACGGGGTAAGATTTCTGGCGACTAGCGCTACTAAGCAGCTAGTCGCCAGGTCAGCAGTAAGGGGAGATTTAGTTATTAAGGGGTGAAAGTTCCCCTTTAACCCTTTGAATTCCAGAGGGGTATGCAATGTATTGCTTTGCAATGCATTGCATAGACATCTGATGCTCAGTGGGTTAAATTGGATGTCATAAATATTTGTCCTTATTTTAATTAACCCCTTAAGGACCAGGAAAATCTGAGGTGGATTGCACTTAAGGACAGGAGCAATTTTGACTGTCTTTGTTCAACCATATTTTCTCTTTAATTCTTTTAGTATACCCACACAAATTATATACTGTTTTTTAAACCCAAATGTAGGGATTTCTTCTGATACCACAATTACATGAATACCTTATATCTTAATTTAAAAGTAGAAAAAGAGGCAAAATTAAAAAAAAAAAAAAAAAAAAAAAAATTTTGCATACCTTTTCCTGTCAGGATTTGTATACTATTAGTTCATTACAAAAAAAACCCCTAAATATATTAATTTGCTTCCCCTGAATATGAGAGTACCCCATATGCCTAGTATTCAATCCCTTTCTCACATTTACAAGGTAGCTATTACAAGATGGACACCATTATTTTCAACCTGCAATTTTTCAACATTTGGCATGTGAAGAGCACAGCTTAGTTGACGGTGCCAGAACCCAAAAATGTCCCACAAAGGTACATGTTTCTGAAAAGTAGACAACATAGGGTAAATAATCAGTAGAATTTTGGAGTTTCAACATTGTGGTAATTAGTTTTTTTTGCAGTTTTCACACTTACATTTCAAGTATTGCTGTTGATATCAAGCACAGGATAGTCGAAGATTTAAAAAAAATTAACTGATTAGTGTTCAGCTCCTTCTTCTGCATACGGCAATACTCCATATGTATAGGTTTCTCAGGGTTTGAGGGAGTTATGGGGCCCAAATTCCAGTTTCCCACATTGAATTTTCACAGCTTGCGTCACTGGTGCCATGTTTCATTTGGGGCTGCGTACCAGGGTTCCACTTTAAAAATTTTCCCCCAAGAGTGTAAATTTTTGAAAAGCAGACAACCAAGGCTTTCATTTTAGTTGTGTTTTCAAATTTTTCACACAGCTATTTTATCACCAATCCCTCGTAAAACTTGTTGTAAGTAAGAAATTCAGTGTTTTTCACACTTAGATATCCATGATGTGAATTTCAAGCACAGGATAGGTGAACATTTTAAAAAATGCATTGATTATTGTTCAGCTCTTCTTCTGAGTACGGCAATACCCCATATGCATAGGTTTCTCATTGTTTGGGGGAGTTATGGGACCAACTTTTGAGCAAACATTTAATTTTCACTGCTTGCTTAACTTATCTCATTTGGGTCTGTTTGGCAATGCTGCAATGAATTTTACCCCCAAAAGTATATGTTGTAGAAGAGTAGACAACCCTGACTTTCATTCTATTCACATTTTGAGAATTTTTTCGCTGCCACTCTATCACCAATCCCTCCCAAAACCTGCAGTCTGGAATAGAAACACCATTTTTTCACACCTATATTTTAGTGTTGCTGTGGATTTTAATCAAAGTATATTTGCAGATTTTTTAAATGCTCCACATTAGTGTTCAGATACATCATCTGATTACGGCAATGCCCCAAATGCATAGGTTGGTCAGGGTTTGGGGGAGGAACTAGGCCCAGTAGGGAACATATGCATTTCCATTATAAGACATGGAAAAAATTTAGGGTGCGTTACTTCCCATTATATTTTGATAGTATTAGATCTAAGGAGGGATGTGTTTTGAAAATTAAAAAAACAGGATATTTCAGGGGGAAAAAGTGGCTAAATAATAAAATAACATTTACAGCACTACTGTATTGTGCCTACATGGTATTGTTTGTAGCGGTCTCCAATGCAGAGGCCAGGTTTGGAAGGGCAATCAGGACAGTAAGTCGAGTTGTCTTTCTGTATTCCCTTGCTGTTGCAAACCCTGCAGTTTATAAATAAAGTGTACTACCCTGGGTCTTGGTGGAATGATTTCTGGCACCCCTTGAAATGAGATGGAGCTGAAACTGTAAAAAAAAACAAAAAAAACCCTACATTTTGGATTGTGGTTTGCCATTGAAAAGTAAAAATGAATTGTATACTGTAGTCTGCATAATATAGATGGCAACTTTTTTGTAACCTGCCTTACACTTTCTCATAGTGAGGTACGGCTGCATTAGTTGATCACACAGATCAACTTCCCATGTTCTTGTTTTAGTCTCTGACTGAGACTGGCTTTTTCAGTACCTCTCTTCTGCCACAAACAGAGACGGCCACAGTTCTGTCCTCATGCATGCTGGTCAGTATGTAGACCTCTTTTTTGTCCTTAAACTTAACTGCCAGCAGCAACTGTTGGCACAAAGCTGAGAACATCCCCCTTTTTAGTTTTACATCTACAAGTTTTTTGGCATCTCCCTGCAATTGCACCTAACAGTGCCACAGACCATGGTGTCAAAACAAAAAAGAGACTTAAATAAAAGGGGGCTGGTGTAGTAGTTATCAACAAATAACTTTATTTAATATGGGGTAAATAAGATCCCAAACTATTTTCCCATTTGTTTCCGGAGATGCGGGGCAAACAGGAGGATCAAGCTGGCTGTCCTTGCCCTCATAAATTCAAAAAGCCTGGGTATAACCTGTGGCACTTTCGCATAATTTATAAATATAACACCAAACTTGGAGCGCTTGGAGGGGATGTACTGCTTGAAAGCTAACCTGCCCTTATACTTCATTAGGGATTCATCTATGCTTATTTGTTTTTGGGCAGTATATACTTGGGCAAACTTTTTCTGTAAATGATTTATTAGGGGGCAAATTTTGTACAGCCTGTCATACTAGGGGTGTTCTTTTGGTAGGCACAGGGTACTATCACTAAAATGCATAAAGCACAAAATCACTTAAAATCTAGACCTGGTCATTGTTTTGGAGATTATAAGAGTATGCTATATGGGGTTTTTGCTCCAGTAGGATCTGATACTTGGCTTTTTTTATTATCCCCATTGCCATTATAAGGGCCCAGAATTGCTTGACTTCTAAGAGGTCTGTGGATTTCACTTAACAATGAAAGCTGATGGACTGACGCCAATATACTGGGCTGCATATTGGTTTGTGGCACAATTTCCCTCAAAATTTCTTACCCCCAAAACAAACAAAACCCTGATCATGGGTAAATCCTGCCACATGCACTTGAATTCCTGGGTTGCCTGTGAATTCTGGAATTTGTGGGCATAAATTGGTTGGTGATACCCATTCATTAGGATCAGGAGGAGTGGCAGGTCTTTGGGCAATTGACAGGGCAGCTCTTGGGGCAGTTGCTGATGCAGCTCTCCGGACAGTATGCCTTTTCTTTACAGAAGGCCCAGCGTCATCACTAGAGCTCTCACTCTCTGAAAACTGCGTGATGTCAAAGTCTGATGCAGTGTCTGTGGCATCTGAGTCAGATGCCAAAAAGGCATATGCCTCTTCTAAACTATACCTCCGCTGCATTATGTACACCTACCCTAAACTCAATACATTTCTAACTTTTCCTAAATAACTACCCACCCACTAGTTAACTATTACTATGTAAATCCGATACTATACATAAATCTATACCTCCTATACCTAACTCTAACTCTAAACCTCACCCTAACCCACGTAAACACTAATCCTACCTAAATTAACAGTAACTACCCAGCCAACCTTTATGAATTCAAAATAAAAAAAAATGGAAAAAAAGTAAACAGAAAAGGACCCAAATTAAATTGCAGAAAAACACACTAACATACAATATTTATATTTTTTGTTGTTGTTTTTCTTTTAATATAAAACTCTACTCTTAACCTAAATCTATCCCTAAGCCTTACCCTAACCCAAGTATTCCCTGATCCTACCAAACCCAACCCAACTACCTATCTAAACTATCATTATTATTTCTAAAAAGCTATACAGTTCTATTTTTAAATAAAAAAAACTTTTTTTGTGTTTTTTTTTTGTTTGTTTTTTTTTCTTTCTCTACTCCTATACCGAAATCTAACCCTAAACCTTTCCATAACCCACGTATAGCCTAAACCTAGCTAACCAACCCAACTACCTAGCTAAATTACCTATACAGCACTAAAATATCCTAAAAAAAAAAAATCTATTTTTTAGTTAAATAAAAAAAATACAAGGGTGGGGGAATACCACAGATCAGCAAAAGCTGATCTGAAACAATTGATCACTACTAAAGTGATCAGAGTGGGGACATTTAATGATCACTGTAACAACAGTGATGAAAGGGATAATTTTGATTTTTTTCTTTTTTTAACAACTGGAAAGCTGTAACAGGAACTAGAACGCTGCAACAAGATGTCTCTGTCTCTCTTCTTCTCAGATGTGTGTGAGAAGGAGTGAGATAGAGAGATGTGACAGGGACAGTGTTTGTAAAACTCTCCCTGCCATTCTGCTTTTGCTACATGTGATTCGCTAATCTAGTGAATCAAAAGTAGCAACGTCTCTACTGGCTGAAACGAAGTGCTCCGGTACCAGAGTACTTAGCAAAAATCAGCCCACCGCTCTCTCATCGCTCTGTGTGGTGGCGATGGAAGAGTTAACCCATGACGTACCAGGACTGTCATGGGTCCTTGTGGCAAAGTCACCCATGACGGTCCTGATACTTCATGGATCTTTAAGGGGTTAAGAAGGATATACATTTGCTCTATCTAACTGCACAACCATCATAAAAATGCAATCAATTTTACCTTGATGGGACTTTATATCATATATACAGAGAGGAGTCCTTAAGGCACCTTTCACATGAGTGACACCAAAGCAGTGAAGCTGCTTTGGAGTATTTGTCATTATGAAAGGTACAACGCTGGGAGGTAGTCTAACATGAATCCTCCAAAGTTCAACATATTGGGGGTTAGTCGCTATGGTGTGAGAGTGGAGATGACTTATCCAGTGAGATAATTTCTCCAGTTTCTATGTTATTCTATTGAGCCAATGCAGATTTCTCCAGCTGTGGAGATCTTAGTGCATAGGCTCTATAGAATAACATAGGAACTGGAGAAGTGAGATCACTGAAGAAGTCATATCCACTTTAATACCTCTTTATCACCTCTTCATCACACTTTAGTGAATCTACCCCATTGTATTTTTACTGTAGCCACAAAGGAATGAAGTAAATATACAGCAGGGAATGTCTGTAGACCTTTCACGCAAGCAGTGCAGAAGGTTGCCATGCTCATCACTACCCCTAATGACTGACTGACCAACATGGGTACAAGCCAGTAATATTCAGCTGATGCTTTTAAAAGCCGATCTTCAGACACAGTCTTCTTCCTTTTGGATCATTGAAGTGATACAGGAGAAAGACGAATTTAAAACCCATGTAACAGGCTACTCCTACAGTTTTGTCACATGAATGAAAGAGACCTTATGTATACTACAGTCTGTTAACAGATATATATTTGTTTCATTGTATCTAATGACATTAATGGAAGTCTGTCATAATTTAACACCTTCTTAAAATAAACAATAAGCTTCATCAGGCTCAATGACAAATCCTATAGAGCACTGCTTGACCTGTGCTTATGTATAATTTTGCTTAACCTGCACCTGGGTTTATGTACAAATGCCTCAGTATATTTTAGCACACAACCCCCTTAATGCCACCCCTATAGTAGACATAAGGAAAGTGGAGACTTCTGTATCCAGTCTGTATACAGCCTGCCTTGTGATGCAAAGGAGTGACACCCCTGGAAATACTCATGCTACCCCCCCCTCTTTACTCTCACAGAACAATGTGGCCATTTTGTCATGCAAGCAGTTTTGTACATAGGTGTAAAGTGGTCATGGGACCATGCAGAGCACAGAAGCAATTCTTTGCATTTACTTATTTTGCCAAAATTGTTCTGTCCATCCTTTTCACTGTCTTTCTTAGATTGCAGGAACTGAAATTAGACTACAACAAATTATACACATGTATATAAACACTGTTTGATGTATCCTACATAACTCATACACAAAGGAAACTAATTTATGTAATTTTAGATATCCTTTATTTGTGGCTAGTAACTGTATAAAAATATATTTAATGTTGAATCCCCAAATCTATCCCTAAACTTGCACTGCTAATGCATTTGTAAACTCTCCTATTCAGGTCACATTTTGTTATTTTTTGTTCTCTTTGTAATGGAAAAGTGCTAATTTATTTAGTGCATTGAGACTCATTACTCTACTTTTTCAGAAAAGCTGTTCCCTTATCGCAGATGTTTACAGACAATACTACACTAGTACTTCCTAAAAACATATCAAGATCACTATGGTACTGGGATTCAGGGAGCGCTGCAAAAGACCTTAATGACTACCCCCATAGAGCATCTCTAAGATTAGCTTTTAGGCATCAGAAAAATATTTTACATAGTCTAACATGGCATATGGGGTATGTGCGTATAAAATCCCAGTTCATTTTTAGGTGTTACAAATCCATTGAACTCATTATGACCCTTTTTTCAGTATATACAGTTTACCTTTAATGTAAATAATTCCTTTCTTTGCTGAATGTGACATTTCTTTTCCTGTAAACTGAACAGATGATATACTTTTCTCCAGAGAGTGCTTTGTATTTACCTTGTATATACTTGTATATTGCAATCAAAGCCCTTTGTGGGGGAAGTTTTGTGTTTGGGTGTGAGAAGTGGGATTGAGAAAACAGTGTTTTTTTATTTATTTGTGATGCAGCGTGAACAACAAGAGATAAGGGGAAAAGGTTTGATTATATAAAAATGGTCAGCATGTTTAAGGAAACGTGCATCAGTCTGATACGTTTGTTTATATCCGACTGCTTCTTCTGCAGTTAATTGTTTAATTAACTAATCTGAGGTCTGTATTTAGTTGACACCATCACACAATGGATTTCATGTAAACGCTTTCCCCAGATAAATAACTAGAGGTGGGCAACTGCACAGGGCACATTAACCAGTAGGGCCAGAGTTAGAGGTTGGTGCAGGTCAGAGTCAATTCAACTGCTAATTTCAAACATTTTCCTAGTATACCGTAGTATATAGGAGTGTGTCTATACATAGATTTTTTTATGAACATAAGTTTTTCAATCGGCCATTGTTTTCATTTGAAAAATGGAGACATTTTCTGTGATTACCCCAACTCAGAAATATCTAGTTGCTCCTCTGAATTAGTGTATTTTACAAGGGTATTGGTATTCCACTGGCCACATCCAAATCTCAACATAATTGACATAGTCACCATTTGGCTTGTTGGATGATGAACTACACTGCCTAATGAGAAATATGACCCTGACATGTCTGCTATATGACATACTCATTCCTAGACAGGTCATTTCGTTTAACACGTTGCCACAAAAGACACTTTTTCATAAGAGATTAGTTTACCTTAGGGTTTTCCATAGTGGAATGGCAGAGAAGTTGAAGTGTATGTAGGTGACAGCGGCATTTAGATTGCAGTTGATTTAGAATGATGCCACCAAGAAGGATTTTGCAGTAGGGCCTTGGTATGGTAAACAAGTGGATAAGTTGGAAAGAAACATATCGTAGCAGACTGTGTGATTGAAAAACCAATGACAGCGATGAGTTGCATAATGTAGTGAGACATTTCTACAACAAGAGAACCTTCAGTGACTTTCATGATATTTATTCTAAGGACTTGCATAGTCAATTTGAAAACTTTCACCTTAAAGTGTCATTAACACTTTATAATGACTTGGGTGATTATGAAAGGGCTTTCAAAAATCACCTGTATTTATGTAAGCCATTCCTTATATAAAACTATTGTTTTTGAGCTATTTAGCATTACATATATGTAAATTTATGCAAATTAACTATCACTTTCTGGTAGGAAATAGCAGTTGGGAGAGTGGAATGTTACTATCTGACACATCAGTTTGGGTCGGCTAGTACTACCTAACTTGTATAGACTGGGAAATAAGGCTAAATATCTCACAGTATAGTCTTAAATAAAGAATGACTAACCTTATGAATTATATACAATATTGCTGCAAGTCATTATAAAGTGTTCCTTCATCTTTAAAAATAAACTCAAGAAGACATAAATATAAGAAATGAATGCTTCCTTAAATTACAGTGCTTTCATGAGGGCAATTCTTTAACTTAACTCCTTGGATGCTATCAAGGAATACTTTCTATACCAGGGGTTCTCAACCCGTGCCCTCAGTGGCTACTAACGGGCCAGGACTTAGGAATTCCCCTGCTAGAGCACAAGTGTTTTGATCAAAGGCTCATTCACACTGATTAACTCACCTCTGCTTTCACAAGGAAATCCTCAAATCCTGTTCTGTTAGTGGCCACTGAGGGCACGGGTTGAGAACCACTGTTCTAGACCCTTCCTGCATTCAGCAGGCAATGTGAACAAAGAAAGATGCGTAAATATAGTTTTATATGGTTTCCCCAACTTGAACTCGCATAAGAGTAAAACAAAATTATTTTTGACATACTTCTTCAAACCCATGGGTTTGCTTTCTATGTATAGGAGGCCCCTAGAATGGTTCATATAATGTCATATTCCTACACTACCAGTACACTCCAGTTCTCCATAACCAAATAGGATTTGTAAGAAGGATGAGAAGAGGTTTCCTCTCCAGGCAACAGCAATATGTAATTTCTCTAATAGAGAAGCAAGCTCAAATGAGGGAAAATAAATGTTACCTTAAATTCACATACCAGTAGGGAAAATATGGCTACTTTTTAGCAGTCGAGACCTGAATCTGCTTTAAGTAATTAATAAAAGTATATTTGTAGCAGCGTTCCATATATTTTGTGGGAAAATGTAGTTTTCTGGATTTGCTTTGATGCTGAATTTCACTCATTTGGCCAAGAAAAAGTTCAAAAGCCAAATAGTTTTTTCCCTCAGGGCTTAGTAATTGAAAGCTACAATTTTACACATCTTGTCATGTATTTTGTGTTCAGCCTTTTGATTGTCAGCAGAACAAAGAGGGGATAATAACCTATTTCAAATGTATCGTAGACAAGACTTTAGATCTCGATGAAAAAAAATTGAAAACAAAAACAAGCCTAAATTGTAAACCTCTTTATTTTTGTGTAGAATAAAGAATGACTCTTTCCAGAGATAACTCAAATTACCAATGCCTCAACATAAGTCTAATTCAATAAGCTAAAGAGTTGCAATTCTGGATCAAACCAACCGCACCACAGGGGGCAAATACGTTTTCTAAAATTCTCCCTTAGTCAACAGGGTCTTTTAACCATTAATAGCTAGAGAGAGAAGCAATGCAATGGAGTCCTCTCTAGCATTCAAGGGGGTTAAAGTCCCATTTTAACCCACTGTGTGCAAAAGAGAGATGCAAGGAATATGCGTTACATTCTCCTCTGGCACTCAAAGGGTTAAATGATATGAATTTTTTTTGTTCTCCTTGGCACATAGTTTGTTTGCTACAGGATTTCCCATCTCTAGATTATCGAATACAACTAAGAATTTTCTGCACAACAGTTCTGGATTAAACAAAACTGTCCAATAGGGAACAAACCGCATCTGACTCTCCATTAAAGGGATAGAAATGTTTCACAATAAAAGCAGCTTCAATTAATCTTCATAGCATTTGGGCCATGATCAGTGTTATTTCAATACTGTCAGAGTTGTAGTTCAAGAGTAATTGAATGATAAAGTATCCCCATCCCCCCCTTTTACTGTTGTAACACTGCTCCCCTCAGAGCAGCAGGGTGGTGTCCAGATGGCTTGAAAGAGAGGGACAATCTTCAATTAGCATAATAGATAAACCTGATAAACCTGTCAATGGGGGCAAGGTTTTCATTGTTCTCATTGTAAGAAGAATGTCCATTGCTGTGAGGTGTCTGATCTGTGGACCAGATTCCACATCTGAGGGGAGGTGGCTTACATTAGGTAAAAGGGGCAGGAAGGGGAGACTTTATCATTCAATAACTCTTGAACTACAACTCTGACAGTAATGAAATAACCCTCTCCTGTGATGAAGCTGTGATGAAGAGGTGATGAGGGGAAGATGACTTCTCCAGTTCATCTCTTCTATAATTCCTATGTTGTGCTATGGAGCCCAGGCAATACGATTTATTGAACTTTGGAGTCAGTGCATAGGCTCCATGGAATAACATAGGAACTGGACAAGTTATATCACCTCTTCATCACGCCTTAATGAATCCCCCCCCAGTATGGTGGATTGGTCTGTAACACTCTACACTCCCTATACCTTTGTGTTGCAGACATATCTACCGTTGAACAGGTTGGGAGTTCAGAATAATGTGGCATAGTGGATGTGTGTAAGTTCTCACGTGTGTTGAAGTTGTTACATTAACCTTCTGAATACCAGAGGGGAAGCCATGTGTTGTAAAGCAATGCATAGTGTTTCCTCATGGCATTCAAAGGGATGAGCACAAGGCATACACCTGTTAAGCATGACACAACATGACATGTTCATGAGCACAGTGTAGGTTTTAATGGTGGTAGGAGTATAAAACATACAATTACAGGAAGAAGGGAAAGTGCATCACACACACACACACATCTCTTCTGTGTCCATGAGCCACAGTGTCCTCTGCAGATTAGAGACATGAAGAAGTCTGTAGGGGAAGAGATGTAAACAAATGTGAGACAGTAAAAGAATCACAGGTGGTTATGTGAAGTGTTTTACATAGGGGACAACTGACACTGAGGGATATCACACGTTAGGTGTTAGCACAGATTCAACTGTTGCCATCTCTTGAAAGGCATCTGGATCCTTTGGAACCCCTGAACTCTATGTCCCAGGAATGTGACAGGCTGCATGTTCCAAGGCTTTGTTGGAGTTTGTGTTAGCGCTGAAGAGGAAGTCCAGGAGGAACAGTAACTTTCACAACACTCAGGTGCAGTGGCATGTGTCCAGCAGAAAATCTGGAAATTGAGAGAAAACATGTATTAGGTTTGGGAAATGTGAAGCCATGTTGGTGATGTGGTGTTGTTGGCTTGAGGTGGGTGTATGCATGATGATGACAGGCAAAGTATTCCCTGATGACCCTGTCCCCTGTCTCCCCACCTCTGAGGATATCATCCTCCATTGGCTGTGGCACCCTGGATCAAGGGGATCAGGGTGGAAGTCAGCTAAAAATCTGTATGTTTTGAGCAGATGCAGGAAATAGACAGCTGTACATACCTTGATTAGGTATGTATGTGTTTTTGTGCCTGTGCTTTAACCCTTGTTGCTCTGGAGGTACTGATCTGAACACCCCTTTGGTGTTGAAGAGGTTCCTGTGTTGCTGGTAGCTGTGCAGGTTTATGGATACTTGATTTACTTTTACAGGTTCTATATTTGAGCTTTCAGGGGTTAACTTGACAGTTCTCCATTTGTCTGGGTGCTTTCAGGGGTTAATTGACAGTTGAAGGTTTTGAAACAGTCGTTGTGGCTTATACACCTCAACAATGAGGCACAGGATTACCGGAATAAATGTTTCCACAAAACACACATTAAAACTGACTGCGTAGATCTGAATACCACTTGCGCGTTGTTTTCAGTTGATTCCTATGGCCTTTTTTTTGACTGTGTGTAGAAATACCGTTTGTATTGTTTTAGCAAAGTGGGGATTTGAATACAAAAATCTGACTTAAATAAAGCCTGTTTTTTTTCTTAACTCTAACATTTGAATCAAGGCCCACATGTTTAAGTCAACAAATTAGTAGGTAATGCTCCAAAGGGCTGTTACTATTCACACAGAAAAGACAGAAAGTGGGAAGGAAGAATCTACCTTTTTTGGCTATAGGAACCAGTTAGTCATTTCTGCCACATCTTATGATAAACTGCTGTAGGTGGGAGGACAGGTAAATCTCCTGTATATCCTTGCCTTACCTAATCTGACAGGAAATATATGCTTATAGCCGAGTATGTGAAGAAACTTGTAGAGACTAGAGAGTACACAAACACAAGAATGATATAATACTTGTTAGCACAATGCTGACGTGCACACACAGTTCACTTAACTCTTTGAGTTCCAGAGGGGGAATGAAACGCATTGCAAAGCAGTTGCATACCCCTCTGGAACTCAAAGGGTTAAAATCGAACTGAGCTTTGGAAAAAAAGCTTTCAAACTCACCTGTATTTACAGTATGTTAAACATTCTTTTATTTAAAATAAGTTTATGAAATATTTTCACTTTATTTATGTGTTTGTGCAAATTAGACAGTATTGGTTGGCTTGCCAATCATATACCAACATTCCACACTGCTTTCCCTCCCACCTGTCACTCCTTGCTGGCAAGTACTAGCTAATTTTCAAAACCTGACAAATTGACAGTCATTCAAATCTTGTCAAGATGGATGTTCCCAATGAGGCAAGAACATGAATAGGTATTGATTCCACTTCAATACAGTAAAGAATGATTCAGAGATTTGACATAAAGTTTTGTGAATGCATTTAACCTCTTCAAACACAACCCTATACACCACACTAGAATAATACACAAAAAGATAAATTACAACTAAAAAGTTGTAAATTAGTTTGTTAGTAAAGAAATGATGAATGTCTCCCCTTAGCCTCTGTTGTCATTGATTAAATAAAAAAATAACTATATCAATGGCTGAGTTTGACGCCTATGGCGAGATGTTCAGAAAGTGGTGGTAACTGAAATTGTCCATAATCAAAATAAAAAAAAGTTCTTACATCATGGTCCGTCAATTCTCAAACATGTTTCTGTAATTTTTTGTATCCACTTCCGCCATCTCGGTCAAAAGGAAAAAGCCGTCTTAAAAGTGGGTGTGGTTTAATCTACCGTCATATTGTAAGATATTTTCAGAAAAAATATTCGTTTCAACGTCACTTTTTTGTCTGATTAATGTCATTTTTTTCCTGACAAAATAAAAATAGTCTAAACTTGGAGAAGACAAATTAAAGTGCTGTTATCAGGAGCGAGAAGCAATTTGTTGTTTCAAAGACAAAAAATGTCTTTGTTTGTTTGAAAATTTTCATTTCAAAGACAAAATCAAAGACATTTTTAACAACTGAATTTTTTAAAGGCAATGTTCATCTAGATCATCTTTCTGTCAGTTTAATTCTTTAGACACATTTTCAAACGTGACGGATTTACTTCTGAAAATATTGTCCGTCTTATACCACCAACTCATGATCCGACAATTTTTTCATTATGACGAATTCTTGAACATCTTGCCCTTAGTGTAGCATAGAATGGTCATTATACAGAGAGGAAATAAGTCATTCTGAATCAAACCATCTGCGCTATAGAGGTGGAATGAAAATGTCCATTGTTTTATTTGGGACTTTTAACCCTTTAAGGACCAGTGGGGTGTGCAATGCATTGTGCACCTCTCTCGTCCTTAAATGTTAAGTCATTGAATACTTAAGAGGTTTCAAACAGATTTCAAAGCAATATGTTCAAGAGGCCCACTGAAAGGCTAAAAAGGACCATTTAAAGTAATATTTTTTTTTTTTTATATTCAGAAAAGAATATAAAAAATTAAACTAGACAAGAATAGGAAGAACTAATACGGGATCAATTGTGGGTGAAATAAACAACAAACAACCAAGCAATCCTTAAAATGAGGAGCGCTTCAATATTATTCACCAACAAAAAAGACCCCCCCAAGACTAGATCTATGGCGAAAAAAAAAAAAAAAATAAATAAATAAATATATATATATATATATATATATATATATATATATATATATATATATATATATATACACATACAAACAAATCAAGAATGTCCAAATAGATCAATCGCTGGTAATTGAAAGTTAATAAGATGAATGCTTGTTTTCAGTTGTCAGGGCTCCCTCAGGCAATAAACTAAAGAAAGCTACAAAATGGACAAACTGCGCAGAAGATTCCTCTGAGTGCAGTATTTTCAAAATCTTTAGTCCATCACCAACACCATATAAGGATCTGGAAAAGTACTTACATTCTTCAGAGGCTCATCAGCCTCCTGGAAGTCTCTCCTGCACTGGCTCACACCTCAGTACGGTGCTCTTGGAATCGGCCCAACTCGTCCAATTGATCGGAACAAATGTGGTAGTGTTAGCAAGTAATTGGTATATCCAAACCCAGCACTACACAACCTGATTGCTCTATTAATTAAAGGTAAAGCCGAGAATCAAAATAGTGACTAGAACAATGATACCAGTGAAGGTAAAATGCTTTGTGCTTTGTTTTTTAATACATTTGGGTAGACTAGGCATCTAGTCCCATTTTACCGTCACTGGTATCATTGTTCTAGGGTTATAAGGCCATTTCCAAGCAATTTAAAGTCCATAATTCTACAGTTAGAAAGATTATTCAAAAGTGGAAAACATTCAAGATAGTTGCCAACCTTCCCAGGAGTGGACGTCTCCGCAAATTCACCCCAAGGTCAGACTGTGCAATGTTCAGAGAAATTGCAAAATACCCAAGAGTTACATCTCAGACTCTACAAGCCTCAGTTAGCATGTTAAATGTTCATGATAGTACAATTAGAAAAAGACTGAACAAGTATGGTTTTTTTTGGAAGGGTTGCCAGGAGAAAGCTTCTTCTCTCTAAAAAGAACATAGCAGCACGGCTTAGGTTTTGCAAAGTTGCATCTGAATAAACCACAAGATTTCTGGAACAATGTCCTTTGGAGGAGACCAAAAGTGGAGATGTTTGGCCATAATGGACAGAGCTGCAAGTTTGGTGTCAAGCACGGTGGTGGAGGGGTGATGATTTGGGCTTGTTTTGCAGCCACAGGACCTGGGAAACTTGCAGTCATTGAGTTGACCATGAACTCCTCTGTATACCAAAGTATTCTAGAGTCAAATGTGAGGTCATCTATCCGACAGCTAAAGCTTAGCTGAAACTGGGTCATGCAACAAGACAATGACCCCAAGCACACCAGCAAATCTACAAAAGAATGGCTGAAAAAGAAAATAATTGGGGTGTTGAAATGGCCCAGTCAAAGTCTAGACCTCAACCCAATTGAAATGCTGTGGCGGGACCTTAAGAGAGCTGTGCATAAACAAATGTCCGCAAACCTCAATGAACTGAAGCAATGTTGTAAAGAAGATTGGGCCAAAATTCCTCCACAACGATGTGAGAGACTGATAAAGTCATACAGAATACAATTACTTCAAGTTATTGCTGATAAAGGTGGTTCTACAAGCTATTGAATCATAAGGTGTTCTTAGTTTTTGACACATAGTTTCTCCATTTTAGCTTTATTTTTGTTAAATCATGACATGGTGTAATATGTCATGTGTCGTTGTTCCTCTGAGGTTGTATTTACCTAATTTTTAGACCTGCTAAGGAAGAGAAGATTGTTATTATGTCCTGATATGTAAAACCAGATAATTCAAAGAGGATGGACTTTCTTTTTCACACGACTGTAGATCAGAAAGTGTATAACCATACAATCCATGTAATGTAAAACTGCATGGTGGCTGTTGGATGTTTTATTTATTTAATTATTCATTACCGTCTCATTATCCCTTTTGTTTTATTGGCAGTTACTTGTAGCATAGAGGTAAAGCCAAACTTACACTGATCATCTGCATAAAAGGATACACAATCCCTTGGATAGTGACCCATCAGCAGATCTTCTCCCCTGGAAGCTGACCTGCCAGGAATGCATTGTGAGCCCCAGCAGACCAGCAGAGGTCTTAAAAAGAGACCTGCCAGGAAGAGACTGACCTACATTGTCCAAGCAGCTTACTATCCTTCGTTATGCAGGTCCCTTGAAATCCTGACACAGAGGATCTGTGGTGACTGTGAATCCAACCCAGGAGTTTGTGGCCAACAGCCAAATAATTCCATGTTAGATTCCAGCTGAGGGTCAATTTAATAACACCCCCTCCCCCCGAATGGATGATAGAAGATGTTTTGGAACTGCAAACAACAGCATCAGGCTCTTTAGGGAGTCTGTTCCAATAGGAGAGAACTTTGTAAACTATGATAATTGCCTTTAACCCTTTGAGTGTCAGAGAGGTGTGCAATTCATTGCTTTGCAATGTGGTGCATAACCTCTGGTACTCAAAAGGTTAAGGAACACTAACAAAAGTAGCAGAAGGGGGTGGAGCTAGCAGGGCAATAGCCCCTCCAAATGTATTATCCACTTATTTCCAATGTTAATCCTATACCAGGCGTGGGCAAGCTGTGGTCTCTAGCATTTGTTCCTCATTTCACCAATGATAAACCTCCTATCCTATATAATAATTCGCTAGGATGTTTGTCAGAAGCCATCATGTGCAGTAGAGACTGTCCGCGCTGCAGTCATGCGCAGTACAGACTGCCCGAACGCATCATGGCTGATACGTACGGGGCTCTCCGAATTTGGACCGGAGTCCTCTCTGCGCAGAGAGGACTACAGACCGAATTCGGAGTGCCCCTCTCCTTATCAGCCGTGGCGTGTTAGGGCAGTCTGTACTGTGCAAGACTAACAATAGCTGGAGTCCTGTAGCCTGCCCACCCCTGCTGTAAGCTTTTAAATGATTGTTAATATTATTGCCTACTCTATCATCTCCGGACTGTATGTGCAAAATAAAAGTGGTTCATTTCTGGGACAAACCAGCCGCTCCAAGGAGGAAAGCTAAAAATACCACAAAATCCCATTGATTTAACCCTGGTGGACTAGAGAGTTGTGCAAGGCATTGAAAAAAGCAATGTGTTGCACACTACTCCAGTCCTGAGGGGTTAATGGGACATTGACTGCTAGAGAGCTCCGGTGCATTGGTTTGAAATTTTTGGTTTAGCCATTAGGTGCAGTTGGCTTTCTCCAGGATTTGTGTTTCACCATAAGGCCTGATCTTTGTATTTATATAAGTTATCCATTATATGCTGGGGGCCTGAGGCACATTATTAACTCTTGGAGCACTGGTGGGCAGCCTGATGCCCTCCAGTTGTACAGCACTACACTTCTGTTGGCTGGCTGGGGATAATGTGAATTGTAGTCATAAACAGTTGGAGGGCCTCATGTTTCCATCCCTGACTTGGATGCAGGAGATGTCACAATGAGGCTGATGTACTTAAGGCAGTGATTCTCCTCTTACTCCTTAGGGCCCACCGACAGGTCAGGTTTTCAAGAGATCCCTAATTAAGCACAGGCCGTTTCATCACAATGACTGAGTCACTGATTACTCACCTTTGGGTTAAGCAGTTATATACAGAAACCTGTCCTATTCCCATTGATTTATAATGAGGCTTTCAACCCCTTGAATGCTAGATAAATTTCTTATGCATTACTTTGCAATACTCTTGATACCTCTCTATCATTCAAGGAGTTAAAAGCCCCATTTGAAGGAACATAATGCTAAAAAATAAATAGGTTAATATAACTTTAAATACCATGTACCTACAGCTAGCATATGTAAATGTCTTCATGTTATAAACCTCTATATTCCTACACGTTTGACCTGCTGAGTGCCAGAAGGGTATGCAAAAAATTGCGAAACAATGTGTTAGTTACCCATCTGGCACTCAAAGCGTTACGTGTGTGTATAAACTGTGCTTTTTGTATAGTACTGCTTTCAGAAATAAAAGCTTAAGTCATTTAATTTGTTTCATTTTTTTTTTTTATTAGTGCCTACTGCTCTTGTATTCAGACAGGTTCTTATCACATCCTATCCACAAATATGGACAATCAGTGGGGACCATAGAAAAGACAGGAATGGCTGCTCCCTCAGCATACATGCTAGGTGTTAGACATGGAATATTTATTTATTCCCCATGGTGCACTTGTTTGCTTACATCATCAGCCTCATTGTGCTGGAGACATCACTTGCAATGAAAGGGTTCAATGATGCGCTGCAAACTTTACAGCAGCAATACAATTAATAGAAAGTAAAGACAGGAAACGACAGAACTCTGATAGTTGTATAATTTTTTTTTGCTTATCATATTGTTTCCTCTGCTGATGACACAGCTGCAGTAGATTTTAGCTCCTACGCAGTATTTAGAGTGTGTGACAAACACATTTACAAACTCACCCTGTATTCTCATCAAACATTCTACTGACCAATAATAAGCTACTCTTGATATTTATATCAAGAAATATGTCATGCTCATACTGGATTACTGTTCTTTATTTCTTTTCTAAGATACTAGGAGCCCCAATGGTAATGTATTTATTTTGTAGTGAACACCACTTGGTTAAAGTGATAGTAATGTTTTACAATAGAAACAGCTCCAATTAATCTTCATAGTATTTGTGCCGTGGAGAGTGTTATTTCAAAACTGTCAGAGTTGCAGTTCAAGAGTAATTGAATGATAAAATATGCCCCTCCCTCCCCTTTTACTGATGTAACACTGTTTACTTTAGAGCAGCAAGACTGTCCGGATAGATCGCAGAGAGGAACAATCTTCAGTGAGTATAAGGAAAAACCTGTCAAGGGGGGCAGGTTTTTCCCTTATGCTCACAGTAAAAAGATTGTCCCTTGCTGTGACCTGTCCGTTCAAGAGACCAGAATCCACATCTGAGGAGAGGTGGCTACTTTATCATTCAATTACTCTTGAACTACAACTCTGACAGTATTGAAAAAATACTCTCCATGACCCAAATACTATGAAGATTAATTGGAGCTGCTGTTTTTTGTGAAACATTACTATCCCTTTAAAGGAAGAGAGTGTATTTTGTTTTATTTTATGAAGAAATGGAAGAAGAGTTTTATTAACCCTTTGAGAACCAGATCAGAATCCTCTGGCCTGCAAACAGTTCATTTACTCCCGATGATACAGTTGGTTCACTACACAATCTCAGTACTTAAGCTTCCTGCCTAAGTCCATAAGGTTTAATTCTGGAGAACAAAGTGCACTACAGGGGAGAGCTGAAAATTACCATTGATTTAGATCGGGCTTTTAGCCACTTGAATCTTAGGCCTGAACTGGATTGCATTGGAGATCTCTCTTTAGAATTCAAGGGGTTAAATTCTTGAGAATTAGAGAAAATGTTATCCCCCGTGCAGAAGGTTTTCTCCAAAATTGCTTCTCTTTAGCTTATTGAGTTGAAAGTTGAACCATAAAGGAAAAATAGTTAGTAGTCATAAGCTCATGTGATAAATGAGGGAGGCTGCATGGTTCCTGTCAGCTGATATGAAGTTAAGCTCTGGTTATTATAATTCTTCATTTACTCCCTTCCTCCTCCACAATGTGTAAATAGCAATTATGTTTGTCCTAGAAGCCTACTTCATATGATCCCCATTTTATATTGAATTAGTTGTTTCTTATGTGTTTTATTGAGGGGGATGGCTAGCCCACCATAATTGTGAATTAGGTTCTTTCATTTCCATATGTGCAGAGTGGTTCCTTCTGTCAACTGAATGCTCAGTGAGTTTCTATAAGTGTATTTACATTCCCATAGAACCAGCTTAAGTATGCATGATTTGACAGAAAGAACACAACAGAAAGGACACACTGTAGTTCTCAAGAAGGGTCCCTGATTACAATGTAACCTTACATAAACATAGAACACGCCACTACACGAAGAACATTAGACCCCCCCCCTTCTGCCCATTCCATTCTATTCCAGCTTTATGTATGAAAACTGTCCTGTTGTTTTCATACGTGTAGATGTGTCATTATTATTTACATAGATTTGTAACCCTTGATTGAATATATACAACCATACTTTCCATCATTATTAAATATGACAATTGCTGTCATAGTCACTATGTGTTTTGTGCTACATTTTTAAAACACAGTTTTATTAATTGGACCCCCATAGAGCTTGATGCATTTTTTTTCTTCAGGTGAATAAAAAATGCATCAGATTCAGTGGGGTCTATTTATTACAACCGTGCTTTAAAAATGCAGCACACAAGAGATAATGATTGATTGCAGTTGTCATATTTATTAATGATGGAAAGTAATTTTGCACCTAAAGATTTTGTATGTATTATAAACAAAATTTAAATTGATTATAGAAAAAAATCACATTGCTGATAAAAATGGCATTACTACTAAAAATTAGCAATGGTAATAAAAATGTAATATTGTTTCTAACAAAAGTTAGCAATACTAATAAATTACACATTAAAAAATTTTGCAGTGCTAACAAAAATTCACATTTCTGTTCATAAAAAATGTCATTTAGACAAAATGTTCATTTTCCTTTAGTACATCAGCAAAAACACATCTGACACTAAATACATTAATAAATTAAGAACCTTATCTATTTGGCCTAGGATTTTAGGTCACTGTTTTACTAAAAAGACTTCTCTAACGTAGGCTGACCAGACCTCACCTTTAACCGGGGACGCATAGGAGAAATGTATACTGCAGGACTGCATTGATCTCCGTGAAGTACTGAAATATGCCTATTTACTGTGTCCCTGGTTAAAGGTGAGATCTGGTCAGCCTACTCTAACGCTCATGTGCCAAACTGCAGAAGAACCTATAGCTATGCAAAGAGCTGTTTCTAGGCATTGAGCAGATCCTGCTCCCATTTAGTTCTATACAAAGCCCATTTTGCACTGATATGATTGCTATGCATAAGCCAAGGAGTAGGCAATGTGCAGGCTTTTCTGCCTTTTCTCTGTGCCCATGTGCAAGCTTTTTACAAACTTGTACAGAGGAACCAGGCACAAAATCTTTATACATGATTCAGCTGTTGTGTAAATTTTTACCTCACCAAGATTATCTGTAATGGTGATGGTGTGCATCTGTATGTACTAATGGGTACAAACCTGTACATAAGAGCAGTGCATATTATTGCATGATTCCACATAGATGCATAGTATGTTTTACATCCCCATTTGCTACATTAGTCTATATGTGTATCACAAACTATGAACTGGGCCTACAGTAATAAGTATCTCTTAAATATGATTAACACAAGGTCTTACTTAGGTAGAATTATAACGCCACTCTTTTTGCCTAATAATTTCCATCAGGTTTAAGAATGTTGCATCAACATCTTTGTCCATTTTTTTTTGTTTTAGATTGCATGCATTTTGCATATGCTATTGTAATTTTATTTTTCTAATTGTTTGTTTGATCTTGCTTTATTCACTTGACCAACAAGTAATCACATGTGCAGAGAAATATTCTGCAAGAAGGCCTTTCATGTGCACCACTTCTCTATAGAAGTCTGCACAGGCAAGGGGCACTTTTTGATGGGATGGTGCATATTCTTAGTGTAGTAGCTTTGTACTCTCTCACTGATAGTTTCTAACACAGAGCTTTAATACTTCCTAGTTGGCAAACTAAACACATTTTAGGATTCAGAGAGGTGGTAAGATGGTGTCAAACTTGGCATTATTCTGTTTAGAGGTTCTTGAGATTATAGAGCAAGATAACTTATTAGAGTGTGTGAGTGATTTTCTTTCTACCTTCAGACTATCTTTATATCTGCTTATCCTTGCCACACTTTAAATATAAAGTAATCTTAAATAGTCATCTAATATTTGCATGGCTTGTTTTCAAGATGTAGAACATTTGATTCATTACAAATTGCTTTAGGGTGGAAGAAATTGTGTTCTGTCAAATGATATCTCATTGAATCATACAGGCACACCTTTTAGTCTTCAAGTGATTAATTGTTAAGTAACCAAATAAAAGATGACAACTAATTCTTAATTTTCAGTCTTCAGGCATCATAATTTACTTGAAATATGTGCTGTGAAGTTTTACTAGTAAAATGTTTAGTATAAGGAGCTATTTAAATGACATGATTTTATGTAATATAAAATTAGGACAGTGGGAAGGAAAACTCTTGCCTTTGGGTTTAAAGGCATAGTAATGCTTCAAAATAAAAGCAGCTCCAATTAATCTTCATGGGCCATGGACGTTGTTATTTCAATACTGTCAGAGTTGTAGTTCAAGAGTAATTGAATGATAAAGGATCCCCCCCGCCCCCTTTTACCTAGTGTAATCCACCTCCCCTCAGATGTGGAATCTGGTCTTAAGACTAGACAGCTCACAGCAAGAGACAATCTTCTTACTGCAAGTATAAGGAAAACCCTGCCCCCTTGACAGGTAAATAACATAAGCATTTTACTAAGTATATTTCTCATAAAAAAATAGCAGATTCTACCTACTGATTCGGGTCTTGACTGGAATATGGTATATTTCAGTTTGTTTTGATCAACTGGAAATAATTTTACTATTCCTTGTCAAATATTTTAAAATTGTAGTCTTCTTATAGTTTTTATATTTCAACAATATTAATCATTTAAGGGCCAGAGAGGTGCAACACATTGCTTCTAATGCTCTGCATACCCCTGTGGCTCTTAATAGGTTAACTAAGGTATATCTCATTATTTTTTTTTTTTTAAGTGTTTTTAATTTCTCAAAGGAGAAGTAACCCTAAATAATAACTTACCTTACTAAGGCCAGAATATCCTAATGGGCCATATACATTTTGCCCTTTTGCTTTTGTTCAAGAGATAATCTTGTCAGTCATGTCATGCCAGGAAAACAGCATTACAGATGCTGGGATATTTTTAACCCTTTGAATGCCACTTGGATACCTCTCTGGCACTCAAAGGGTTAAACTGCAGCAGGAAGGGTGCATGTGTCTACTTAACCCTTTGCATGCCAGAGAGGCATCCAACACAGTGTGCTGCAAAAGCGTTGGACATATATCTGGCTCTCAGTGGGTTAAAGGATAATGGGAGTGTGTAGTGCATATTGAAGCAATGTATTGCACACAGCTCTGGTCTTAAGATTACCATGTGCAGTGGGAGGAGATTGTGTCCTGTGGTCCTGCTAGCAACTGACATATCATTGAAGATGTTATCTCTGGCACAAAGGCACATGGACAAATTCATAGGGCCCATTAGGATGTCCTTACCACAGTAAGGTAAGTGGAGGTTAATATTAGGAAGTGTTACTCCTACTGACCGGGGGGAGATGCAGTAAAGATTGATGGGGGCTCAGGATGGCAATGTTTTGTCGGATCTATTTTGAAGGAAAATCACCAGTATACACTAATGCTTCTTTGCCATCATATCTGCCATGCCTTTGACAGGTTTGAACTTGGACTGAGACTATCGATAATGCTGTCCAATCAGCCTGCTTGCAGGTTAAAGTTCTTGCCTTCCTGTCAATCTCGTGTGCAGCATGTCAATATAATACACTGGACACCCAATAGAACTGAAATCAGCACAATAGTAAGTGATATAACTTACCATTCCGAGACCCCATGTGCAATACCTTATTCCCCCTTTGCCCAGTTGTGCTTCCCTTTGCCCATAGAAGCCATATTATGCCTATCTTTGCCCATACTCGGAGCTCCCATTTGTCCTCATATTGAACCCTTGTGTCAACTTGGAGCCCCTTTTACCCTGTTTAAATATAGCCACACACTGGTCCCTGTACACCCAAAAGAAGCCTTTCAAATAGCATACTGTGCCCACATAGCAGCCTTCCTTTACTTCATAATGCCTCCTGATGCCCATATATAGCAATTTAGTAGACCCACCATATGAACCCAAAGAGCACACTATGCCACCTTGTAACCCCCAAATGCCTTTCCATGCCCACACATAGCCATTTAGTGGCTATGTGCCCTACAAAGAGCACCTTTCACCACATAATAGCCCCACTTTGCCCACAAGTGTCTCCCTAAGCCCATATACATTCATTTTCACCATTTTCCCAGAACAGTACCCTATACCACCTAATAGCTCCTTTGGGCCTCCCTGTGCCCTTATATAGCCACACAGTCACCCACATATTCACCAAACAGCACCCTTTGTCCCCAGTATCCCCCATGTGCCTCTGTGTTCCCTTATATGGCCCACATATTCACCAAACTGAGCCCCCTGTCACCTAGTAGCCCCATGTGCCACCCTGTAATCATATATTGTCACTCAGTGGTCCCGACATTCCCATATTCCACAACCAGCACCCTGTGTCAACTAGTAGTTCACATTTGCCTCCCTATTCCAATATGTAATCTCTCAGTGGCCCCCCTTTTGCATCCTAACTACACTTTGTGCTACCAGTAGCCCCCCCCTTTACCTCAGAGTACTTCCATTTGCCCATATATAGCTGCTCAGTGACTGTATGTGCCTCCAAGCAGCTCCCTTTATAGCATCCTTTTGTCGCAAGAACCTCCACATGCCCATGTAATACTCATTTTCCCGGATGGTCTCATGTATTGGTGCATTGCCCTACTGGTCTTATGTAATGGTATTGTAACAGGGTTTTGCATACGTACAAAAAAACACCCCTGTGGTCCTTTACCCCAGAAACCTCCTTGTGCTCTGCAGGCCGATCCTGAGCCTCCGCTACCTGGGAGTTGGTGTACATGACTGCGGCAGGGCCTCCACCCAGCTGGGCATCCAGGGTATGGATGTGGGGCCCAGTTGGGAACATATTTAAGTGAGCAATAAAACTGACCAGAACGATCTTCAATAGAACTTCGTATTGCACAGAAAGAAAATCCTGTGCAGGAATATAACAGATACATGAATATAAAACAGTAAACCAGTTCAAGAATACAATGATCAATATGGTATTCACCCACCCACAACGAATACTATGGCCCAACCTAGGCTTCACCCTAGAGGCAGTTGGGTACCATTAGTTGGTGCGCATAGTTGGAGCCCAGAGTAATTGTAATCCACATTATGGTTTGTGTTATGCTGTAATCTTCCAATGATCAGAGAATCTATAGCGCAAGGTCTCTTTCATTGTGTAACCAGATTCAGGGTGCCCTGTGGTGAAACAGGGGGAGAGGTTTCAAGCTTACCACTCCATAGTCTGCAATTTGGTCAGTTCAGGAAGGGGAGCGCCTGCTCCTTTAACTGCTGCTGGAATTCCTGCACTCTTCACAGCATTCTCTGCCAGGATCAGTTATGTGCCTTGGTCTGGTTACAGCTGTCTGCTGGAATGCTTCTTCCAGGTCCTCCAGCACTGGATCAGCTAGGTCAGCTTAGAAGAGGCTCCTTCACTCATTTCAACCCAGCTCTAAAACCAACTCCAAACTAAAATGGAGTCCTGAATATCCATCCATGTGCATAGGAGATCGCCATCTGCTGGCCACTCCACAGGAACTTCAGGATAGTCAGTGGCAGCAGAAATCACTGTGATCCCAGAGGGGTAACAGTATATTGCCCTCTTGGTTTCATGTACATAATAATGTGTTGGTCTCCTGTTATGGCAGATTGCCCTGCTCATCTCATGAATTGTTATATTGCCCTGCTGGTCTAATATAATGGTACTAGTAGAAGAGCCCGTGTACACGGGCCACAGTGGCGGGCGGTCGCGGTGCAGTCATGCCCAGTAGAGACTGTCCGTGCCACAGCTGATACAGAGCTGGACACTCCGAAGTCAGACCTCCGGTCTGACTTCGGAGCGCCCAGCTCTGCATCAACCTTGTCACGGGCAATCTCTACTGCACATGACTGCAGCACGTGCAACAGTCTCTACTGCGCATGACTGCATCTTTACAAACTTTTTAGCGAATTATTTTATAGGATGTTGTGTAGCTTGATGCATGATAGAAGTGCTTTGCAGCAGTTAGGTGTTATTGCTGTATGTAAAATGAATGATAGGTTATTAGTTAATGTGGTTTGTGTGTTGTGCATTTTGATGGGTATTATATGGATGCTATATGTGAAATGGGTGTTGCGTGGTTGATGCATACTATGCAACTGATAGGTGTTGTTCCAGTGAGTGACATTGTGGTGGGTGGTTGACATTGCATATTGTGCATCAACATTCAGGCTATGTCAAGATATTGATTTGGGGTATATGACGTTCTGTGATCCCACTTGCAAATGTGTGCTAGGAGCCAAGGAAAAGTTCTCAGGTATGACATTTTCTGGTTCCTATACTTTTTGGTTGGCCCCTTGCCAAATTTGTCAAGACGTGATGTTGCGGATTACAAGTAACCTGCTTAGCATCCCACCTGCCTGTTGCTTGGCCTGTATTAGTTATAGCACGTGTCCAATGGTTAAAGCAAATCCCTGCATGGTAATTGTGTGTCTGCTTGCCTCAAGTGTGTCTACATTGTGTATTCCACATGCTTTGATACATTTTTGTGCCATGCTATCTTTGGCAACTTTATAAGAAGTAATAATTTCATGTCTATTCTCTTAAAGCAAAGATTGTTTTTTGTTTTTTTGTTCTTTTTAAGTGGACCTGTCACCTTGAATTGTTTTACATATTTGAAAACGTCATTCAAAATTGCCTGTGTATCATATTAACCAAAAGTCCAGCAGATATATAGTTTAGGAAATAGTCACACACTTATTTGCAGCACAGTGTTTAATTAGCATTTGAAACATCACTGAAACCCTTAATTAGCATATGAAATGTCACTGAAAACCATCATTAACATTTGAAAGGTCACTGAAAAGCTTAATTGGCATAAAATTGTCATTGAAACCATAATTAGTATATGAAGTTGCATGAGTAATGCAGTTAGCATACCTTACCACCTATAAATATTGCCTTAACTGTACATCTGATGGTCTTTTGGCTAACATGACACATATGCAGTTTTAAATTAAGTTTTCAAATATGCAAACTTGAATCAAGCGACAGGTTCACTTCTATAATAAATGAATCCTTCTTGTGCCACAGAAGAGCTCTTAATAAATTAAATCTGGCTTCTGTCTTTTGTTACTTACAAGTAAATATTAGAAAATATCTGGCCAAAGTTAAGTGATCCTTGGCAGGCTGTGAAGATGTTAAGCCAGCCTCTGACATCAAAAAGATTGAGAACCACTGCTTCAGAGGAAAACTAATTTGGGGCCTTATGTGGAAAGCAAAATATGAGTAATTCTGGTGCAAACCAATTGCAAGCAATATATTGGAGAAATATCTAGCATTCAAGGGGTTAAAAGCCCTATTTGAAGCAATGGAAATTTTGGAACATTTAATTTCCCCCTATGGTGCTATTGCTGGAGTGCTCCAAAAGTGTTTTTGTTTTTTTGACAAGGCCTTAGGTCCTTAACCCCTTAACGACCCTTGATGGTCATAGTACGTCAAGGGTCGATCTGACTGAACGACCCATGACGTACTATGACCGTCATGAAGTTCCGGGCTCCCCCCGCAGCTGCACGCCATTCGGGGAGTCCAGAACTAGAAAAAAAAATGTTCCGCGGTCGTTCAGTCACGTTGCCATGACGATTGGCCGGTCGTTAAGGGGTTAACCTAGTCTCTTACTTTGTCTATTGGTCTCCAGTTCCATTTCTCAGATACCCATTATATTACAGGTATTACCTTTTGTTGAAAAGCAAGTTAGTCATTGTTTATTATGACTGATTAATTTCTGCTTGTTTTGAGATGCTTAGAACCTAAGGTGTGATAGAGATGCAATATGCTTGCCAGTTACATATACACTGCAATGCCTGTTATTTTACGGAGTCCATGTGCTACATCTCATACTTGAGAGATTTTCATGCACAGGCTACATAGGATAACATGGGAATAGGAGAGTGTGTTATCTTAGTGGAATTTATTTAGCAACAGACACATTATTTTTATATTATATATGTTATTTTTTATCAATATCTTATTTTAAGTGGAGGTGTTTCCACTTTATATCTAATTTATAGTGTCAACAGAAATTAGTCATAGGTATAGTCATTTTAAAGGGGAACTTTCACCCCGCAATAACTTAAGGTTCACTTATTGCTCACTTGGCGACTAGCTGCTTAGTAGCGCTAGTCGCCAGCAATATTACCCGGTTCTTCAGATATCGGCTTTTTGCCGATGGTGACAGGAGCAGGAAGCACGGACGTCTCTTCACAGTGGCGTCCGTGTGTCTGCGCTGTCAGTCCCTTTTGCACCACACGGTGCAAAAGGGACTGACAGCGCAGACGCACGGACGTCACTGTGAAGAGACGTCCGTGCTTCCTGCTCCTGTCACCATCGGCAAAAAGCCGATATCTGAAGAACCGGGTAATATTGCTGGCGACTAGCGCTACTAAGCAGCTAGTCGCCAGGTGTGCAATAAGTGAACCTTAAGTTATTGCGGGGTGAAAGTTCCCCTTTAAGTAGGATTTTTATTCAATTTAGTTTTAAGAATGTGTTTTTAATTTTTAGATGTGCAAATTTAAATGGGAATCTCATATTGTTTTACTGCATTTTAATAGTTCATACATATTCATGCATTTACTTTGTATGATATATGAGTAAATTGAGCTATTCATTTATACTCTTGTTTTACATCATATTCAAGATTAATTTTGGATCAAACAAGTCCCAGTGTATATTCTTAAAAGGTGAAAATGGAATATATAATATTATGTTGTATTCTTGTAAATTGCCACAAAATGATATGAATGCATAATTGTTAGTTAAAAAGCCACAAAAGGTGCATAATCTGGTACTCTCAGTGACCCTGTAACACTTGAAAAAGGGGACAGAGGCCTGCAATAAGTGTGGGGTGATCTTGACTCCTGTTTGAGTTTATATTTCTGGTCACTGCTCATGTGGGAAATCCCTGGTCCTCTGGATGCTTTCTCTTCTCATGTTTGTATTGCAGAGATTAGCTCAATATCCAAGAAGAAATCTGATTGCCATTTGGAATCAAGAAGGATTTTCCCCCCCATTCAAAGCAGAATTTGAAATTGCTGTATTGAGGGTGTTTTTTTGGCCTTCTTTTGGAGCAGTGATGGTAAACAGGAATAGGAAAAGGGTTGAACTTGATGGACGCAACCTAAACTACTATGTAACTAACTATTTATAGTGTTATTTAGGACAGCTATCTAAGACCTGGCAAGACTGGAGATCTTCATCACTATCATTGTCAAATTGAGAAAAGATTAAGAGGAAGGACATGGCATCTCAATATTTGCAACCAGTGAAGGAAACAAGGAGAGAAAATAGAGGGGCTTTGCATCATAGCTACAAGGAATGGGAAAGAGATAGACATGCATTTTGCATTTTTGAGTCCGTAAGTGCATTTCTTTTTGTTGTTTAAGAAGCTTATTAATAAAACAAAAAAATACTTTTAGATTGTTTATGTTCTGAGCTTCTTCTGTTCCATATCTTACTGGAGAGTTTATATAATGTTTATCTCACTTTTCTCACCTTAGTACATATACAGACCCTTATGGATTTTGAAAATAGTACAGGATTAATGTTCTGGTTTGAAGACCAATTTTAAGTACAATATTGGCACAGGACATCACTATGAAAGTACTGCTCTATGAGTTATTGTTATTATCCCCTAACTGGCTGCACACCCTCTAGTCCTTAAAGGGCCAACACCTTATACTACTGACATGTTCTCATATTATACTTATTGTTTGTGCTTAAAGCAATTAAATAATTAAAAAGTGCTGTATGCTTGAGAAGCAATGGTTACAGCAAAATGACACACCGGTATAAACTAAAATAAAAGCTAATAAGGGCCTTCCTCTGTTCTAATGAGAGATTACAATTTGCATATGGGTAGAACAAATGAGCAATAAAACAGATACATGAAAGTGAAGAGTTAAAGATGAAGTAAGTTAACATGTCATGGACTTCAGTGGTAATTTTCCTTAAAAAAAACATTGCCATAGTCCTCTGAAGCTATGCATTGTGACTCATGATGACTAATGCAGCTGCACATTTCTATGTAACGCTCAGCATTACCTAAGGTTATTCATAATACTTACTGCTAGGCCAAGATTTACTTGCTTCTACTTTTTTCAGAGACTGATAAAGTATATAAAAAAAAATAACTCTTTAACCCCTTAACGACCCTTGACGGTCATAGTACATCATGGGTCGACCTGACTGAATGACCCATGACGTACTATGACCGTCATGGAGTTCCGGGCTCCGCTTGTGGCTGCACGCCGTTCGGGGACTCCGGAACTGGAAAAAGAAAAAAAAAAGTTCCACGGTCCTTAAGTCACGTCATGGCGCTGATCACCCGGTCGTTAAAAGGTTAATTCTAAAGATGCCTCCAGTACATTTCTGAACTAATGTGTTGGATATATAAATTAGCAACCAAGGAGTTGAAGCAAAGGAGTTACTAAGGGACCAGTTTGAATTGTGTTACATTTTTCCATGGAGGAAATAACAGGTCCCTGGTAGCGGTGGGCGAAACATTTCCTGCATGACTTTTCGTGGAAAATTTCTGCCATTTTCACAAAAGTTTTCTCTTTCTCGCCACTGCAAAAGTTTTCTCCTTTTCGCTATTGCCTATACATTTTTTGCCTATGTTTCCTATGACTGCAACATTTCCCACCAAAATATTACTTCTTCTGAGGGATGAAGTAGACAAATAAATATCTGAAAGTCAAAGTTGTTATTCCTACAACAACATATGCCTTGAAAAGTTTGTTAGCAGGCTGGGTGCCTTTGTCCATTGCCCACAACACGAACTGCCTGCTTATGTAACATTGGCACCACCATCCATGAAAAATAACTGTGGCTTGGGATATTCCAGCAGGGTGCAACACATGACATCAGTCTTTTAAAGCCTATTTTTTCAACAAAAGAAAAGAGCAGCATGTCAACTGCCAACTTTTTGGCAAGTTTACTATTACATAGACGTACTTTTACATTATGTTTGTGCTGGTTTTGTAAGTGGGACATGGCAGTACATAGTAGAAGAACTGCGTAACTTTATTGCCTTAATGCCATCACTTGTGGGGGTGGTGGTGGTATGTGTAGGCACTCTGTGACTCTTGTCACCTCCTGCAGCAAGCCAAAATCATCATACTCCTCTGCAGCAGGAGCCATAGGTGTTATTTAGAATGAACTAACTGTTGACAGTGGCACCCTTTCTGACACATCAGTAACATCACTACTACTCTTATTTGCCACAGAGCACTGGGAACGTTTTGGAATGTTTCTGCTGCTGCTAGTTGTGGCACCTGTGAGATGTTCATGGCGTGTCTCCCATTCAGACCTGCGGTTGTGCATCCAGGGGATTACATAGAGGAGGTGCATAGTTGTGAGCCTGCTCGCGTGCTTTTGTCTCAGACAACAGATAGCAACATGCTTAGCTTTTGCAACCTGAGTGAAAGTACCTCCATACTGTGGACTGTGGGGTGCTAAGGGGCTGCTGCTACTAGTATTGAGGCAAGATATTGATGCAGTTCTACTGCTGCTACTACTACTACTAGGTGCCAACGTGCATCACTTGCAGCAGGGGCACTCATCATTGCTAAGGTTGTTGATTTTAATAACCTGTATTATTATTGTTGCTGCTGCTGGTTACTCAACATATGTGTGTGGCTGAGTTGGGCTTGGACTTGGAAGCAGTGACGATGCTAATGATGTATTTTTACGCATCTTTGCTTGTCCATGGCCAGACCTTCCAATTGTTTTCTCAAAGAGTTTATAGACAGGAGCAGTGCTTCTTTTCAGTGGTGGAAGATAGAGCCTTTGCCTTTCAGATAACTTTCTGGCCATGTCATCATCTCTCACGCACTCAACATCATCTGTATCTGAAGAAAAGGAGGATGCTGGTGGGATATATTCTAGATGTACATAATCATCATTGGTCATTATCAGGTCATCCTGCCGCTTCTTGCCCACTACCCTTATATTCCTCTAAGTTTTAGAGGTGTCAAACAATTTATTTTTTCTTTTTTCTTTCACAAAGTTCACTACTACTTTGAAGACAGGTGTTTTGGTGCTTGTCTCTCTGTCAGGGGCAGCAGCTGGCTCAGCTGCTACACCATCATAATATCATAATCAACACTAGAATGCAACTTGTTGTCGTCTTTAGTGTTTTCAGTGTTCTCCTTTATGTTTTTTTTTTTTTTGTGTGTTTTTTTTTTTTTTTTATAGTACTGGCGCTGGTGATGGAACTTTTGGTGGGACCTTGAAAAACTACATCCTTTCATATCCAGGAGGAGAGGGATCATCATCAATTATTACACATGCTGCAGCAACCATGGCTGCAGTCAGTTTTTGAACAACTGCTTTACTGCTATGTCTCTGCACTGCTCCTCCTTTCCCCCTCCCCCTACCTCTTGTGCTTTTGCTGGACATTAATCAACTATTGCTTGTTCTTTAACTCTAAAGTACACAACTGATGGAGTGTGATATCTTGCCTTGGCCCTCAACAAAATACTTAATCTCCTCTGTTATCTATCAAGTCTGCCTTTCACAGTTTGGCTGATCTGCTCTACACTCTGCTGTTGTATACTAGCTGCCTTTCATTCACTGGGTCAGGCTGACTCAGTTGATGATTAACGAAATGCCTTTTCCTCTCTTTCCATGGTTACTCACCTGACCATTATCAGCCAACCCCTTCCAGGCTATTTAAAGCAGCTAGGCTCACTTCCACTTTGCCCTTGTGTTGTTTCTGGCTGCAAGTGCATTCTCCTGAGTTCCTGATTATCTGTGCATGACCTGGCTTCCTCTGACATCCCTTCTGGCTCCTGACTCCTGGCTTGCCCCTGACATCGCTGACCACCGTATTCCTGACCCCAGCTTGTCTGGGTACCAGTCTTGGTTCCTGAACCCGGCTTGTCTTTTGGTTTATGCTCCTGGATCACAATTTTTCCTTGTTTGTTTTGGTTATTTTAATAAAGGTGTTTTGCACTTCACATTTTTTGTGTCTGTCTGGTTCCTGGTCCCTAACACTGTGTCAGTGACACACCTCATGTCAGGGTCTCAGTCAGCTGTCTGTCACCTAACTTTTTAATTTTTTTTTTTTACAGTTGTCCACCCTATATTATCACTGTCCAAAAAAATATATAACTAAAAATATCTTTTTTCCCCAGACTTCCCTGGCACAGAGATAATTGGACCACTGCTGCCTGTGTCTTTCAAATCAAAAGTGTCAGACAGAATATTGTGGTATTTGGGGTCAACCTCCGTTGCTCCCTTCTCAGATCCCCAGACTCCCCCAGCACAGAGATAATAACAGTCAGATCTGGAGATCAGGAAGGAGCTTGGATCACAGTTGCTTATGTCTTGCCAGTCGGTCACACGAATTTCAGGGCATTTGGGGGTCAACCTCTTTTCTCCCTTCTTCTCCCCAGAGTGCCCTCAGACTCCCATAATACAATGAACATATGTCCTACCTAAAAGACTCTGTAAACTATGCTTTAACTCCACTTTATTTGCCTATCTTCCCTAGCTCAAAATTAGCTGATCTTTCTTCCTCAGACAAACACAGAATGTTATGCTGAGAGATCCTGACACCCTTTTATATGCTTCCAGGTACAGAAGAGAAAATTGCCATGTGGTGAGGAGATTCAGTCTTCCCATTGATTTCAATGCAATGAGCTACGTGAAAAAATGCACTTTTTGCTGGAGATTTCCAGATAGACAGGAAGTGCCAGTTTTTGCCTATTTTAGCACTGTGTCTAAAATTTCGCCCATCCCTAGTCCCTGGTAGGATAAAGTCTTTCAGAATTTTCCTCACTGTTTGGCAGGCTTATTTTAAGTTGAGCATCTCAAAATCTCACTTGTATACATAATCAATCCTTGCATTTGGTCACCCTAAGAGTTATAAGGGAATACAGAAGTCCCTTTGCTCTCTGATAAAGAAAAACAGCTGCACCTCACTGATGAGTCTCGAGATGGAAAATCATATGTCTAGGGGTAGCTGATTCACTTGTTCAGAGATGAATTTCCTGGCATTCGAGGCTGTTCTGTCATGTCTGATCTTGATGAGTATGATGTGCTGTGGGATATGTCTTCTCTGTCTATGGCACATGTGAACTAGAAGTAATTGCATTATGGGAAGGATAAGCGCACAAAACATTATTGGCAGGATCATTCTCAGTTGATCATCTCTGCATATGAAAATAAATGGGATCAAGTGGAGCAGAAATGGTTGTGGTCCAAATTTTTGTGTTACAATTTACTGTATGTATAAAGAAATTTGCTAATTGTGATAGACAGTTATAGTGATTTAAATCTTAACGCTAGGTTTAAACTATTCTTAATAGGAGTGATAGTTTTTGCACACATAGCTTATACACTATCGTCATAGATTTTTCTCAGATACAGACATATTTATAAACATGACTGTACCACTTTATAAATATGGCCCATTATTGAGAATTTTGGAGACAGTTCTTAAACTTATAACAAAGTGGTTTTTGAACAACCCCCATTGAAAAAGGAGGATAAGAGGGCCCTGCTACCTTGATACCAAGTTCATGAATTGAGAACCTCTCATGTTTTACGGTAAGACGTTAGCAACTTTTCTCTTTCGTCAAATGTGGAACACAGTAGTCATGGGATTAAAGTCTCCCTCAGGAGAGCCGGGCACTTCTAAAAAAGAACTTTGAGGTGGAGACTCCCTCCTTCTTTACCCCCTCCTGATGACCTCATCAGTGTAAGGGTGTATGGGCGCTCGTCTGTCTTTTTTTATTTTTGTTTCTTAGTATATGGTGCTATATAATCCCCCATTAGGCAGGCTCCTTTTACTGGCTTCTTTTTAATGGATTTTCCAGTTCACAAATTTGTTTTCAGTACCTTAAACCTTGGAGGCTGGCTTGACTTCCATCCTTTCCTAACTAAAGGTCTTTTCTGAAGTTTCATTCCTTTATTATAATGGAGGAAAAAGGTGCTACCAAGTTAGTCCTTGAAAAAGCAGGCAACCGGTAAAATAAAACTAATACCTTAATTGGCTGACTAGCTTCAAAATGCAAGCTTTCAAGATAACTTATGTATCACGGTGCCCGTGCTCCTCTGTTTTTCTGTCAGTCTACTCTGTGCTTTGCTCCCATTGGCTACTGTGTATTTGTCCCGCCCAGTATGGCCTTTATATACTGGGCTCCGGCACCCCACTGGTGCCCTTTCATGGTGTTCCTGTACCAGTGCTTGTTTCTGCTCAGTGATTCCCAGTGTACCGACTTGGCCTGCCTGACTACTCTGCATCTTGTCTCCTGCTCCTGTGTACTGACCCGGATTGCCTGACTATTCTTCTGTGCCTGCTCCTGTGTACTGACCCGGCTTGGCCGACGTTCCTGCTCCTGTGTACCGACCCGGCTCGGCTGACGTTCCTGCTCCGTGATTCGACCTGGCTTGGCTGACGTTCCTGCTCTGTGATTCGACCCGGCTTGGCTGACGTTCCTGCTCCGTGATTCGACCCGGCTTGGTTGGCGTTCCTGCTCTGGCTGCCTCTGTGTCGCCTTGGTGACATTCTGATACATCAGGCAATTGTGTCTCCGTTACTGCTCCTGCAGAGTACAAGTAGCCTAGTCTCCATTACTGCTACGGCAGTGTGCCGTTGGTCTAGTCTCCGTTACTGCACCTGCAGAGTGCAAGTGTCTGCCTCCGTTACAGCTACGGCAGTGTGCCATTGGCCTAGTCTCCGTTACTGCTCCTGCAGAGTGCAAGTGTCTGCCTCCATTACTGCTACGGCAGTGTCCTATGTTGCTCAATTCCTGATATTACTCTGGCAGTTCATGTTTGTTCTGCTAACCTGTTTCTGGGCGTTATGCATCCTTAAGCTCTCTATATGGAGAGAGCTCCATCACAGACCTCTCTGCACATGGGACTGTTTACACTCATTGAAGACCATTAAACCATGCAGTACCTTTCTCCTAGGAATTCAACATATTCTGCCTGACCTGTGTCAGTATAGACTGTTATGGACTTTATGGTTATACTGAACCTGTGTAGGCCTATGTATATGTAACTTGTCGTGTGTCTGTATTTTTCTGCTTAAATACTACAGGACCTGTGAGGGTTATTATATTACTGTGATTTCAATAAAACTGTGTTTTATCCTAAACCACTTTGTCTGTGTGTCGAACAAACAGTTACATTAGGTCTCTTCTTCTGGCATATTCGAATAAAGGCTGAAGAATACAAAATACATGAAAAGGTTATACATTCATGCACATTCCTGATTTCAATTAAATTCCACTGGAGGCGAAACTGTTATCACCAGTGTCTGTGTAAATTATTCCTTACACTGCAGTAGAGGCATCTCTTTGTACCTGGCCAAGTGGTTCAAGATTTATTCCCCTTTTGATTTGAGAATAGCTCTGTAAATTAAGTCTGTAGAGAATAGGAGTTTTCTTAAAGTTTGTCCTGTCTAACCTACATATAAATATGTGGGACATTTCACATACATGATGAAGTAGACAACATTAGATGATCTACAAGATAATTTGCCATTAATATTGTGGCTTTGGTGTGAATGTGGTATGGGTAACTTATCTGTGGTACATATATGTGCACAGGTTCCAAGTTTCTCTTCTATACAGGGAGAAGTACCATTTTCTGTTGTATTCTTAAGGGAGCTCTTCATCACCAGTTGTTTCAGGTTGGAGGGCTGTTTATAGGAGAGGCGTGGTGTACGTAGTATTGTTTGGGGCTCTTCAAGCTGGAGGTTGTAGGTGACTATTACAGTTCACTCAGGAACAACCATCAGAAACAGCAAGTTTGTTATATTATTGAAACTTGCTGTTTCTGATGGTTGTTCCTGAGTAATGCTTAATAACTAGTGTTAAATGTGATCAATGTTTCCTATATATGTTAAAAGTTTTTAGATTGACTCATTTTTAATCTTGATTGACTGATTGCATGCTCAGCGGACAGTAGAAAAATGGCATAAGGGTTAAATATCTATAGGTGCCGATGCATATGATATTGAGGACCCTGGGGCATTAAATGTTTAATGTTTTATGTGATCGGTGGGTCTTGTGTATGTTATAAATTGTGAAATTGATATATTGTATGTCCCCTTGGAAATTTGGAAAATGTTCCTCATATTTCCCATAATACAGGAATGTGGGAAGTTGAGGTCGGCAGGTATTACCTGTCCCTTTAAGATTTTAAATTTTAATTGGATTGGATGAGGATACATCCGATCGGCTATTTAATGGATACTTAGAATGTTACAATGTATATGTCTTGACAAAGCCCCTGTTGGGGAGAAACGCGTTGATGTTTATCTGAATGACTGTATGAAGCGGCTAGTTGATATTTGCCTTCAAAGAATTGTTTCAGTGGAGAAACTGCTTTGGCGTTTATTCGGAGGACTTAAGTACACCTGAGTGAATTGGTGGACACATGGTGGGAGGAAAACATTGGAAACAATGACCTGATAACCACTGAAGCGACCGCACATAGCTATGAACTGGGAGAGTATCGAAGTACATTTTGGAAGATACAAGCGGAGTCACGAGGGAGCGGTAAGAGCGTTCCTCTTCCTTATGATAACCATTGAAGTGACCTCATTAATGATTTGAGAGAGTATTGAAATATACCTTGGAAGATACAAGCGGAGTTACGAGGGAGCGGTGAGAGCGTTCCCTTTCAGCTTGTTACTATTATTTTCTGGTTATGTATGGACTCCTGGACTTTTTCAGTGCTGGTCAGATCGAGTGTGGTGAGAGGTCTTATTGATTATTCACTACGTTTCCTCTAATATATTTTTGTCCGCATGGATTCATGAATTACTTTCTATATAATAGGACTGTATATCCTCGGATGACTTGCCGTCTATTTATAGACTTATACTATTTTTATATATTTTTTTTTGGATGATCATCTATAGTGTTTCTCCACGGTTACATTGTGTAGATGCCGGCATCTAGCGTTTAGTTGATTTTATTTGTGTGGGGCGGGAGGGTGTGGGTGCTTTGAGGATAGCGTACGGGGTGTATTCCGATGCATTGGAGTGTTGGTCTCACTTTTTTGATGCATACAATAAATTTCAATTTGTGTATTCATACATGTTCAACTTTTACTTTTTTATTATAATTAGTTACTGGGAAGAAATGAGTGCCAGTTAAATATCCTTCTTTTTGCTCTTTTTTGATATTTCCATGGTATTATAGCCAATACTGATAAAATATCTCCTGAGTTTTAAGATGCTTATCCCAGACAGAAGTCTCAGAGCATATATGATTATACCTTAGTACCTGACTGTAAACAATAGAGTTTTTTTTGTGTTTCTGGGATTGAAACTGTCATTTGGCCTGCCTGCGATACAGGGATGTCCAGATGTAGTTTTTTCTAATACTGATTATGGTATCCAGAAAGTGTGGGTAAATGGCTGAATTTGATATTAATGGTGGGATGGGAAGCACTGCAATTTTTGTGAAATGACAAAGTTCATCTTTACTGGCAGTCCATACGATTAGGATATAATCTATACAGCAGAGGGAGACCAGACGTTTATTTAGCATGTGGGCTAAATAGCATGTGGGCTAAATTTCTCCATGAATAAGTTGGAGTATTGTGTATCCATATGTATTCTCATGGCATTTCCCATCTTTTGTATATATAGTTCTTGCCCAAATGAGAAATAATATGTTAGTATAAAGTGTATTAGCGGAGTTGCAGGCTCTATGAGAGAGGCTTCTTTCTCCAGGAATACTTTACAGGCTTCAATGCCATTTTCATATGGACTGTTGATGTAGAGTGATTCCATATCCATAGTGGCTAGAATGGTTTATTTTGGGATGGAGCCAAGGCCAGACAATTTGTTTAAGTAACTGGTTATGAGATATTTTCTTTGAGTGTAGAGAGGGGAGAAACAGCACACCTGATGCAGTACTAAGCATAGTATTTATAAGACCACAAAACATAGATAAAGAATAGAATAAAATAAAATAGTATAATATCCATCTAACAATATGCAATACATGAAATAAAAAAAAAAGTCATTAAATCCAATAAAGAATTCATAATACAGTACCCCAATTAGTAAACAAAAATGAATAGACATCATCAGAATACACCACAAAATCTCTAAAATACGTATACCCTTACTTGGACACACTATTAGCAAGCAAATTATTACTAATAAATAGAATATGTTTTCAAAAGATAAATAAATTGTACAGCTGTACCCTTACTTCCAAGAAATCTTGGTAATTGCCATTCACAGTAGGAGCTCATATAGTTCAAATTCTGGGGGGTCTGCTGATTGGATTGGTATCACTTTCTTCCTCACTTGCTGCTGCACTTAACCTCTCCACCAAGCATTTGGTATAAAGTATTTCAACGAGTTTCGGCATGACGTCACGCCTTCCTCAGGAAGTCTTTTTCCAATATTTTTTATCTGTGTACTTTTCTGTGAGTGTGCCAGTTCCAGATATTATTGGTCTTGAAAATTTCCTTTGTTGTGTATTGTAGGAAGCATGTAGTAGTATCCCACCCTTGGGTCTTCCAGACTGAGCTCCTGCGGGTAGTCTTTATTATTAGAATGGAGCCCTTTCATGGTATCTTCTTTTAGTTTGCTGTAGTGTCTTTCATCCATAAGTTGCCTGTATGCCTCTTCTGTATGGTCAGCTACGTTCATAATCACTACTGCACCATCTTTGTCTGCCAGTTATAATTATGACTATGTTTGTAGTCCATTAATGATTGTATTGCTTTCTGTTCCTTGGTAGTTAGGTTGTGTGTCAGTTAGTATTGTTTGTCAGTGGGTAAACATTTCTTGCAAAACTGGTTACAGCATCACAGATCACAGGGTGATGGTACAAAGGGGAAACTTTCAGACACAGCAAGACACAAATATGTGGGAGTAGAAATTGTTGACCAAGTTTAACACTCTGAACTGTAGCGTGAACAGTGGCAGTGAACCTATGCTACATTATTCCACACAATGAAAATATTTTGGCCCTTTAGGCAACAGAGGGGTATACTGTGCATTGCACTCCACTCAGGCACTTGAACGGTTAACCCATACATTCCATAAACTTGACCATCTTGGGCTGCAAGTTTTATATTCTCTAAACACTAAATTTATGGGAGCTATTCACACAAGCAGTGGGAAATAAATGTTGTACTATTTTTTGGCCAGGTACAAAGATGCCTCAACTGGAGTCTATGGAATTATTTACACAGACACTGGTGATAACCGTTTCAACTCCAGTGGAATTTAAAGTAACCAGGAATGTGCAAGAATGTATAACCTATGTCATGTATTTTGTTTTCTTCAGCCTTCATTCTAACATGCCTGACGAAGAGACCTATGGTGTCTTGAAAGCTACTCACTTAGCTAATAAAGGTATCACTTTTACTCTACCAGTCTCCTGCTTATTATAATAGGAATCTTTAGACTAAAGCCTAATGGTAAGATTAGCAGTTTGAGTGCTTTTGGTCCTGTATATGTGTCCCTATCCTCTGGCATTTTCATTGGGAAATGTGCCAGATTTTCACTATATTCCTTCACTTTATCCTGATTTCTCTATGTCCAGGGTTATTAACCCTTGTACTTCTCTCTTAGTGCACTTTTCACTCCTTGAGGGACTGTGTCTTTATGTCAGTTTTTCTGTTGAATCACTTTCTATCATTCTTTCATGCTTTTTACATGTATTCTATATTTTTTACTGAATTAAATGCGCCGGATACCTGTGAATCGGCCATTCTGGATTCATTCATGAAGCTTCTTTATGCATATTTCACCTCCAGTTGTTGCTAGGAGGCTGTGGGTGGGCTCATAGTGCTTCCAGTGAACCACACTACTTATTAACCCTCTCTAGTTATTGGTGCGGGAATTTTTGAATGGCTGGAGAACCATGCTGCCATTCTTAGGGCAAAACTACATCTCAGAGAATCCCTCATTTCAGTTGCTTTCTGGCATGGGAAGAGATGATCTTTGAATAGTCTTTTTTATTTTTTTTATTTTTTTTTTTTTTTTTTATTCTGCATACTGTTCAAAGGCTAATCTCTCCTTCCTGCTTTCCAATTTAACACATTGCATTCAGCTAAGTACTTTTTCATACTTTAAAAGGGATAGTAATACTTCGCTTTTTCTTTATTTTATTTTGTAGGCATTAAAAAAACATGAAGAACGATATAAGTCTTATCTCTCAAACATTTATGGTTTGAGAGATATTCACAAGCAAAGTTTCCCCCTCCCGCCCCTTTTACCTAGTGTAAGCCATCTCTTCTCAGATGTGGAATCTAGTTGTAAGACCAGACAGATAACAGCAGGGGACAATTTTCTTTCTATTAGAACAATGAAAGCCCTGTCCACCTTGACAAGTTTTTCAGGTTTTTCCCTTATCTTAATTGAAGATTGTCCCTCTCTGCAGTCTACCTGGGCACCTCCCTTCTGATCTGGCTGAACAGTGTCACATCAGTAAAAGGGGCGGGAAGGGGATACTTTATTATTGAATTACTCTTGAACTACAACTCTGACAGAACTGAAATAACACTCTCCAAAGTCCAGATACTATGATGATTAATTAGAGCTGCTTTTATTATGAAACATTACTATCCCTTTAAGTACTTTTCCTCTCTCATTCTACTATTTTGACTATGATTTGCTCTCCTTTGTGGGGTGTTCTGACCATGTCAGAACCCAAGGGACACAGGGCAAGTCCAATGCTAAAGATTAGGAGGTCCTTCTGACTCCTTTAATCCATTGCTCCTCATGCCAAACTGGGCTTCATAAGGAGTATTCTGGTACATTATTTATTTATTTTACTTTAAGTTGCTGCGTCTGCGGATTAAAGATCTGATAAGGGACTTTAGTCAGAAAAAAACTGGGTCTTCAAATTTCAGTTCTAAAGTTAGTCCCTTATCGGATCTTAATGGCTAATGCAGTTAATTGAATTGTAACTTGTGGCGTTTTTTACATTTTTCAATGGGCCAAAATGCCATTTATTTTATTGCCCAGCAGGGTTTTTTTCCACCTTTTTTTCATATCACAGGTTACTGAATTTCTTACCGTGCTTGAAGAAATGCCGGCAGGGTTTTATTTTTTTGGCCTAACTGGGACAACTGAATCGTGCCCTAAAACTAAATACAAGCAGGATGGTGTAAAGTGGAAGGTGGAGGGAGTCTCCGCTTCATTGCCCATTTTCAGAAATGTCCTGCCTGTCTGGAGAACGTGGCTTTTACTCCCTTGGTTCCTGTGTTAAAAAGGATTTAACAGTGAGTTTGCTAAAATCCTCTTAAGCGCTCTTACTTGTTAGAGAGAAACCTGACCCAAGCCTTATAACATCGTCCTGAACTCTTTAAGGACTAGAAGGGTGTGCTCATTTCTTTTGGTCCACCTAACAATCTCTCTCAACTTTAACTAACAAATCATATGTTCTCTTTCTCTCTCTTTCTATCCTGGGACCAACCTTCAGGTTGTCCTAACCTTTAGACCCCTCGCACTTTTCTTCTTTTTCATATAATAAAGCCCTTTGAAAATCTTCAGTAACCACCTCTGCCAGTAGTTAATTTCAAAGTAAAATTAAATTTCAAGAGATTTATATTGATCTTCTATATGTTTACAATAATCATATCATATTGGAGATGCCTATTTTCTTGTGTATACATAGCTAGGAAGGTAAGCCCATCTTCACAATGCAATTCATTGATTTGCTCTATCAATTTTGTTGTCCATTGTAACTGTCTGGTTTTCATGTTCAAAATGAAAAGTGATGGAATTTTTTGGTCAAGCCAGCTATACTATAGGGAAATAAGAATACCCATTTTTTTTTAACGCTCGAGAGGTCTCCAATGCATATCTTCATCTAAAACTCTACTAAACATTCAAAGTGAGGTATTTCACCATTAAGTCTATTCAAAAGGATACTTCAAGTATCACATCACTATCTCACCCTATATGTGCTTCCTTCTTGATAAAATCTCTTTACTGGATTCCTATCAAATTCCACATGAAATGTGAATTATCCTTTTCATGTTCTTCAAAGCCCTTCACTCCTCGGCCCCTAACATATCTGTATTAATTCCCCCCAATCCCATATGTCTGTTTACTCACTATGCTCTGATGAGGGCACCGTCTCTCATCACCTTCTACACTACATCATTACATCTGCAACGAATTTGCTGTATCCTATTCCTTGAACTCCCTGCCCCCCATTATACATCTGGCACTCACTCTTCACACCTTCAAAATCATTGGCCATTTCCAGTTATTCATCATTGTATTCCATCACTTTTCTGCATCATCCACCCTGAACCATGAGCAGACCAGTCTAGTATGAAATCTGCACTTATATCGATACCTATTGTTTATGCTTGTTCTCCATTATACCTAATTATAATGCTAGTTCTTCATGATAGGGAACACTTTTGTTTCCTGTATTGCATTTGAATTAATTCTTAGCACTGCACTTATGTTTATTCCCTCTATTTTATGTCTGTATAACCATGTAAAGGCCATGTACACAGTGTCACAATATATAAAAAAAAAACATGCAAAGATAAAGCTGGTATCCTTTTGAAATGTTGCACGCTTAAGAGCGTGCAACATTTTAAGTAACTCACTACGTCACCATGATCAAAATGGCGACATGACAATCTCGCACTGCAAGACAGAGCGAGATTGTCATGTCGCCTAATTAGTGGTTGCCTGTCCAATCACGTTGCTGTTACTACAAGAATTGAAATGGTTCCGCAACTGAAATGTACAAATGTATCAGTACCCAATTGTACATGAGCACCAAGGCAAATAACTTGCAATTTGAAGTCCTTTGGTTGTGATTCAGTTAAGCAATGAGAAAGTGCAGCCTTAGAATACTGGCAATTGAAGCTTTTATATTAGGGGGGGGGGGGCTTTCTATATACGAGTACATTGTCCCTTATCTGACAGACAGTAGATTTAATAAGGAAGATTGATTTCAATATAAACTTAAAGGAGCAGTAAACTTTTTTTTATGAAAACACATATTTTACAGAATATTTCCTGCTGAATAAAACAAGGTCACTCCCACTGCTGTCAGATGTTTTATTCAAAATGTATAGCAGTTTAAATAACCAGGAAGTGAATTTACCGTGTTTACTTCCTGATAGTTCTAACCGACAGGAAGTGACAGGCAGTTTCTATCACATTCTATGGAGAACTGTATGTCTCTGACTTTTCTGACTTTCCTCTCCATTAGAATCTAACAGGAAATCTAATTAGAATTTGACCACTAGAGGGCACTGCTAATGTAAAAAAAAATGGGTTTAAACTGTAATAACTCTGGAAATATAAATCTCTTGGCAGTGGGAATACCCTTATTTTACTCCATAGGAAATATATATAAACATTTTTTCATGAAAAAAGTTTACTGCTCCTTTAAGACTTCAGCTTTATTGAAAGATAGTGCCATATTATGAGTATTGTTTTCTATACTTCACCCATAATTATCTTTCGAGGTTAGTCCTCTAATAGCGAGAGAGAGCAATTTTGCTCATTATCCCAGTTCGCTTTCAGAAAATCTTATGAAAAAGTAGTACCTAAAACTGTAATCAACATTAATGTTACAAAAAATGTGGTTATAGATTTCGGTTGCATTCAACTGAAATCACATGGGAATCACACATACAGTATACCACAAGTAGCTGCATTTTTTATTCAGCGGTTTGATACTAGGAGTAAAAGGAAACGTTTCTACAAAATGATATGTAAAACACATGTAAATACCAGTCAAAAGCAATTTATTTTTTGGCTATGATTTCAGTACCAAAATAAATGGATCCATGTGAACATAGACTAAGACAGGCAAGCACAAAGTATTTAAAGCAAAGTCAATAAAGTGCTCAAAGTGCACTTGATCATTAAAGGGATATTACTACTTAAGATGAAAAAATATATATTGTAGGGTTTATCATCTTGAGTAATACAAAGATACTCCCACTGCTGAGAGGTGTTTTATTCAAAAGTGATTGAAGCTCAGACTTGAATATTTTAGGTGCAATAGCTCAACGGCCTGAAATGTTACAGTGGCTACACATTCTATGGACAGCTCTGGTCAGTTGACCATAAACCTCCATCAGATGGTGTAGCAAGAGGTCCACTGTAAAATTTCTGGCCATATTTCACCTAAAAAATTAATGTTTAAGCTGCAATAACTTTTGAATAAAATACCTCTCAGCAGTGGGAGTACCATTGTTTTACTCAGGAGGATAAGCCCTGCTTATATATATATATATATATATATATATATATATATATATATATATATATATATATAATTTTTTTTTTTTTTTTTTTCTTTTACATGTTAAATGTTACTATCCCTTTAACTCCTTAGTGACGAGCACTTTTTGACGTAGAGGATGAGCAGTTTTGGCCTTCTTAGTATGCCTTTGTTCAACAGTATTTTTCCTCTAATTCATTTAGTCCACTCACAGAAATTATATACTATCCTGTTAAGCGTAAGTAGGGCTTTATTTTGATACAACATTTATATGAGTAATCCACCATTTCATTTGATAAAAACTAAAAATATTTTGAGAAAAAATACTGATGACTTTTTATAGGCTTTCCTGTCATAGTTTGTGCTTAGTTGGTTGATTTTTAATAGGGACTGGATAAAAGGTATGTACGGACATTCATACCTCCCAAAGGGTACTGTACCTCTGAGGTGAAAATCCCTATGCCCCGTATTCCATCCTTAGTGTCCCTCTTTTAGGCGATCAGATTGTGGTTTGTATACAAGTGTATCACATTGCTGCACAAAAATTAAGCTCTTTTTTTTTTTAAACTTCAGTATATATGTTTATACATAATTTTGTGTAAATAAAATATTTTGTGCTTGTGCTAAATCATTTATTCAGTGACACAAAGAGGTGGCAATAGGTCATAAAGTGACCAAACCTGCTCTTCGTCTAGTTCTGCGCCAGCACATAAAATTTAATGAAAAGTACCCCTCATTGTGCTCATTTCCACCCTGTGGGGATGTGTATTTTCATGATCGTTGTGAGGAAGAGAGAGGCAGAGAACACTGACAAAGGCAATGTATATTATTTATTACCTTTGTCATTGGCTCAGCTGGCACATGTGATTGCTATAGCAGTAATTACATGTACTGAGCAACCGGGGAAAGGCTGCAACTGATTGCTCCAGTCCTGAAGCAGCCAGCCACAGCCTCCTCTGCATCTCTGATGGACCAGGACTGTCACCTGTCCTTAAAAGAAGGAAATGTGTGACAGACCTGGTCTGTCAATCATCGTTAAGGGGTTAAAAAAAATAAACAGAAAAATGAAGAACGAGCTTTTTCAAACTAAACAATGTTGAGTTTAGAAAAAATGAACTCAAACACATTTTGATCAAGCCAGGCAAATCATTTGGTAGATATTAAAAGAAAAAAAATGCATTAAAGCCATCATTCTCATGCTCACTTGCAAATTTATGGAAATTCAGAGATGTAGTTTGTTGAATTTTAACTGTGCTTCCCACTGTGCTTCCCTTTGTGCTTTGCCTTAATTATAGTCTCATGTTATGTTTCATGTCATCAGAAAAGTTTAATAAACTATAACCTTGAGTTCCAGTCCAAGATATGGCAAGTATACCCAAAGATATGTGTACTTACCAAAACCTTGACTGGAATTATCTGTGTAACCCCTTCCAGATTGGACGGTGACCAAATTCCGACCTTATCCATGATTACCTCTGACTTTGGCGCTAACAGGACGATGCTGAGTCTCCGCAGATCTGGGAGATTGGGGAATAATTAGCTTTGGCAGTGCCTCCACTTAGCTAGGTATCTAATCATAGATATGTATCCCTGCTAAGACAACAATAAAGGAATTCTAATAATAACTGCACACAGTATGTATTTTAAAGGGGAATGGTACCCACAATATGTATTGTAGAATGCAAAGAATAAACACACTGCAACAGAATAACACAGATAATTATATCAGAATCTTACACTCCACATTTTGAATGTTCAGCACCCATCACCCTCCCAACAGTAGAGTTCCCTTTTTTCCCTCCTCAGCTGTTACCCAGACTCAGTCCCCTGGGCGAAATGGTGGTGCACGTGGTGGGGCCCTAGTTGAAGGTAGCGCTACTCCTGTAGTGTGAGGTGTTTAACACAGAGTACCTTTTTGCAGCTTGTATGCATTCTCTGTCTTTGCTTGACCTAGGAACTGTGCTTTCCTCTGCTCTGTGCTAGTTGCAGGCCTTGCATCATCTGACAGCTTTGCACTTGAACCTCTGAACAGCATCACCTTGATTGATAGGCAGGTCGCCTGACAGTAGCTCCTCCAGCAGGTGTCTGGATAGTTACTGGAGTGTCAGTTCCTTCTTCAGAAGTAGCATGTGGAGCAGTGCACCAAACAAGATGTATTGCTAGAGCTTCATAAACTGCCACACTAGGGGAATTCTGGGATCTCTTACTTTAATGTACAACTCCTAGCAGGTCTGTGGCTTAAAGGGATAGTAATGTTTCATAATAAAAGCAGCTCTAATTAATCATCGTAGTATTTGGACTTTGGAGAGTGTTATTTCAATTCTGTCACAGTTGTAGTTCAAGAGTAATTCAGTGACAAAGTGTCCCCCTCCCACCCCTTTTACTGATGTCACACTGTTCAGCCAGATCAGAAGGGAGGTGCCCAGGTAGACTGCAGAGAGGGACAATCTTCAATTAAGATCAGGGAAAAACATGAAAAACTTGTCAAGGGGGGCAGGGATTTCATTGTTCTCATAGGAAGAAGATTGTCCCCTTCTGTTATCTGTCTGGTCTATGGACTGGATTCCACATCTGAGAAGAGATGGCTTACACTAGGTAAAAGGGGCGGGAGGGGAAACTTTGCTTGTGAATATCTCCCAAACCATAAAGGTTTGGGAGATAAGACTTATATCATTCTTCATGTTTTTTAATACCTACAAAATAAAATAAGATAAAACGAAGTATTACTATCCCTTTAAAATGTCTCTTACTCTGAGTAGCAGGGATTTCTGCTTACTTCCCCTGATCAGGCAGAACTTTTACTCCTTCAGCTCCCCTAGATCATTGGCATACTATGGTCATATTATGACTAATACCTCATCTTTAATAGAACGGTGACAAGCAGGCAATATGCCACAGTAAAGGGTTAATACTGATTAAATATTGATGTCCCCCAATATTTTGTTTTTTTGCTTTTAACTATAATGGCAAGTTTCCATCCTCTTGTTCATTAGTAAGAACAAGAATTCTGACTTTCACGCACATTTTTTGTACTTCATTATGTACTAACACCACCGCAGGGCAGGCATGCAGTCTAGAATAATGCTTTTGTAGGCCATAAAAAGTTGGTACGTCCATACACAAATATATTTGTTTTTACTATATATCCATTTATACATGTATATAAAGCATTTGACTGTGCATCACTTATTTGTCCAACTTGGTTCCCCAGTTTGTCTACTCCCCTCCCACCATTAGTAATAAGATGGCCACTTAATACACTGGCCAGATTTCCTTTACCATTTCAGGGATTAATCCTATTTGTAAGGTTTCTTTACATCATGTTTTGCAATTATCCCAGATTTAATTATTCTTCTAGCTCTTCCTGTGAACTATTGCAATTACCTAATCATAATTAACATAAAAGAGAGTACAGAAAAGAAGCCGCCCTTGAGTGGGGAGCTAAACAAACATTCCCTCCTCTCTGAGCTGTCTGATAGATGGCATAAAGGAAAGTTCTCAGGGTAATGTGCAAGAACTTGCAGAGAGATCGGGTGGTGCCTGATCAGAATGCAAGTAACTCAGTGTTTATTGTGGCGACAGCTGTGTCAGAGGAAAATTCCACCTTTACCTTTCAAGAAAAACAGGAACAATGAGTTACTCTAAACAGTGCTGCTTTGTGAACTTGCAAATATAGTACTATGAATGATACATAATGTAAACCTCATCATAAACAACCAGTTACATGTCCTTGTAATGTGTTTACTATTTATAATGTTCATATAGTGTTTATGTGGTGTTCATATAGTGTTTATCTACTGCTTTGTAGCGCAAACAAATACACAAAAAGAACATAGAAATTAAATAGTCTGCATGAGGAATAATAAAGGATATATTATGTTTACATGTTAACAAGGTTATTTCACATTTATAATTTTATGTTATAAGAATCAATGATGGGGCCTATGAAAGTGAGCTGCATTGCACAGTATCCTAGTTGTTGGGGATGTGTATCAAGGGCTAATTTTATAGGACATAAATTCTGCATATCAACACATAAAAGTACAGATGGAAAATAGTTTATGTAGAATGAATTAAAACATGATCTGCCCAAAAAAAGCCAGAGATGTCACTAGAAGCCTCCAGGCCCTTGTACAAGAAGTGCCACGGGCCCCCCCTCCAACCACATTGGCCCCTCTGACCACATTGACCCCCTCCACAATGCCCCCATCTCCTACCTGGAGCTCCCGCACGGTCCTCTTAGTAATGCAGAGAGCTGGGAGATGATGTCATTACTGCATTACTAGAGCGCCGGCGGGAGATTGCGGGCGCCAGGCGGAGGGTTGCAGGGGGAGGCCGGGCCCCTGGAGTGCATGGGCCCGGTCGCAGGTGTTACGCCACTGTAATGAGCTTACAATTCAAGCAGACTTTGCTCTTACAAACAGTCTATGTAGTGTATGTTTTGGGTGTGTGTATGGTCTTTACGGATTATGGTTTGTTATTTAGACCACGCAATATTTTGATAACAGTTCCTTGAGTAGTCTGTATTTCAGTGATTCTCAATTCCTTGGGTCACACCAACAGATCAGGGTTTATGAACTTCTCTGCTTATTTACAAGAGCTGAAGAAAACAGAAGCATGTGCAAGTGTTTAAAAATTGTTAATGTAGTGAAATATCTAATGTCAACATTTTGGTCACATCACAGACCTTCCTCAGGACAAGTGAAACAATGCAAAAAAAAAAAAAAACACCACCAGCAGTGAATAAAGGGTGCCAAATTTGCTGTCTTTTCTATCTCTGGTATCATCAGTCAGGCGTAGGCCTCCAATGAATAGTTATGAGTCAAAGTAAATAGCAAAGATACAATATTGCTTACTACGCAATGTACAGTAATTATAAAAGAGAGTGAAGGGAAGAAAAAAGGAAGCAATAAGGCAGTAATATGTAGGTATTTACAGACGTAACTTATAATACTGTTGAGGTGGAGCAATTTATACTTCCTGTATAACAATCATAAAAGTAATCATGAGGCAGTCAAGGATAGCAGCTACAGAGGGCACAGTAAATAAGTCCATGTTCCAACTCCTGAATATTGCACAGCACAAAGTGTGCAAAGATATAAGGCAGCTGTCATTATCATAATACATAAGAGGAGTATAGCCAATGGGGTAAATGAATGCAATGAATTTGTATGAGAACTAAGGAGAATAGAATAATGTATAATGGTTAGCAGTGTACATTTAGAGTATGGCAACAGGACCGGTAAATCACATATATCAGTTTTCTGTGGCTAAGCTCCCACATAAACGCACACAATGATAAGTCTCTGCATTAATCACCTTGTTAGTATATTAATCCCTTAAAAGTATAGAAACTTCATGTATGGAATGCATAAATATACACATTTCAGCCAAAAGTTGATACATTGCACAGCTCTGTCTGTCCCACTGGCATTTGGATCCTCTCATAAAAGCCCCATACGAGAATTTTCAGAATGGACCCTGTTACTGCCCATCAAAGAATTGCACAGCATATATAGTCCTAGTACCTTGTTAGGTAAATATATTGTGCTCCTTCACACTTGTGTGTACTGTCCATCCTATGTTCACAAGTTCTAAAGCATGTCTGTCCAAGTAGCAGTATTTGGTAGGAGTAAGATGAAGACGCTTGGAGGAGGTTGTCAGAGCAACCCCATGTAATACAAATTACCCATTTGAGAGGATTGGCATATAGTATTGTGTGTAATCTCAGTTGCAAAAAGGTTGTATTAATGCATAATAATCTTACTATCAATGCTCCAAATTAACTCTACCACCCAGAGATAACCTAACTGGGGGGAGCTTAGTGCTGTTGCTGGGTGATTATGTTAATTCCCTAGATCAATAATTCCTGAAAACTCTATTTTGTTCTTTCAGGGGGGCATAACCACCTAGCAAGCAACTAGTGGGTAGCATATCACAGACCTGGTGATAGCCCTTAAAAATGTTAGCATCTATGACTCTGATGTACTCTAATAATGTTTCACAAATATCTTACTGGATGACCAGGGAGCTATAAATATTATGGATAACGGAAGATATTTTGCTGCAGCTTTAGATGATGCTGCACCTTTGATAGAATGGCCTCTGAATACATAGGTATCAATTTCAGCTTGACTCATGGCACGCAAGATCCAATGCCTAATTATATAACTTTCACAGGTCTAAAGTATTTTCTGTATGTAACAAATAATTGTGATATATCTTGTCTAAATAGAGGTGCCATGGACAGATATGATTGTAATGGTGATACCATGCATAAACGAGGATCCACTTTATCCCTTCCCAGATCCCGTTCTATTGGGGATGGATCTGTGTGTGTAGTCTTGGCCCTAACTTTAATCATGATGTGTAAAGGGAGTGGGAAACATCTAAATGCAATTATTATAGATCTGATAGCATTCTGCTCCCCTAGCCACTAATGCAAGGGGCCAGTTTTATGGCTGCCCATTTAAGACCCATTCTCCCATTATGAAGCAAAATTATATGAGCTAGCAGTATACTCACATTTCTAAATGGTCAGCAGAGGGTATATACATACATACATACATACTATTAGTGGCCTGAAAAAGCGGTGTTTGCTGTGAAACGCGTAGCCCTTTTTAGTTATTTATTTTTCCACATTGATTTTGTACATTTTATACAAACATATTTTATATTAAATTATTTTGGATACCAGATGTTTGTGGAGGACTTTGGTGTGGGAGTGAGTGGAGCAGCTGATCTTGAACCATCAAGTGGAGACAGTGAGAATTCTCCATGTGCCTGATTGTCAGCTTTGGTTGACATTTTGAAATGTGAGTATACTGCTAATTATTTACTCAAATAATTTTGTTTCTACGATATCTCTCTATTGGTCGCTTTCCATGTGTTTTCTTTTTTGGGAGATTTTGTGCCATTTGGAGAGAGTGAGAAGAGGAGTAGCAGCTAATAGATAGAGCAGTGTCCTACATAGTAACATAGTAAATTAGGTTGGATAAAGACACAAGTTCATGAAGTTTAACCTTTGCCTCATACCCTAGTGACATGAGAACTGTATAGCTATCCTGTTACTAAATAAGTTAGTCTTTTTCAGACCTTCCTGATCTGCCTATTAATAAACAGTATAACCCTGTATGTTCCCTTTTGAAAGAAATGTATCTAATCTTCTCTTGAATGTATCCATTGTATCTGCCATAACCACCTCCTTGGGCAAAGAATTCCACAATTTAACAGACCTTACTGTAAAAAAACCCTTCCTCTGCTGAAGTCTAAACCTCCTTTCCTCTAATGTCAAGGGGTGTCCCCTGGACACCTGATCAGGCCTTGGAATAAATAGCTCACCACAGAGATCACTGTATCAAATGCCTTTGCAAAGTCTAGATATACTACATCAACTGCCTTGCCATTATCAAGGTTGCTGCTTACTTCCTCATAGAAGCTGAAAAGGTTAGTTTGGCATGATCTATTGTTCATGAATCCATGTTGATTCCTGCTAATTATCTTATTTTTTGTGTTGTAATCCTGAATATAGTCCCTTATTATCCCTTCTAGCAGTTTTCCCACTACATAGGTCAAACTCACAGGTCTATAATTTCCAGGTTCTGTTTTAGTTCCTTACTTAAATAGAAGCACTACATTGGCTCTTCGCCAATCCTGTGGCACTGAGCCTGTGGTGCGAGAATCTTTAAAGAGTAAATACAGGGGTTTTGCTAGCACTGCACTGAGTTCCTTAAGAACCCTTGGATGTATACCATCAGGACCTGGTGCTTTGTGAGTCTTAATTTTGTTCAGTCTACCCATGACATCTTCTTGAGTTAACCCAATATCTGATAATTGTATTGCTTTATTAGTTACTTGCGGAGGCTCTTCTACCATTCCTTGCTCCCTTGTATATACTGATGTAAAGAAAGTGTTTAGAACATTCGCCTTTTCCTTATCCTCACTAATCAACTCACCCATCTAATTTTTGAAAGGTCCAACACACTCCCTCTTAATTTTTTGCTATTTATTTATTTGAAAAACTTTTTGGGATTAGTCTTGCTTTCCCTTGCAATTCGAGTTTCGTTTTCTATTTTTGCTACCCTAATTGCCTTTTTGCAATCTTTGTTGCATACTCTGTATTTTAAGAAAGAACGTTCAGTTCCTTCCGACTTAAATAGTTTGAATGCTTTTTTTTCCTTGCCCTTTCCTTCTTTACATGTGTAGTTAACCACATTGGCTGTGACTTACTTCTTTTGCATTTGTTCCCCGTTGGTATATACTTTTGGGTACATTTCCGCAACCTAAATTTGAAATCTGACCATTTATCCTCAGTATTTTTGTCTTTAAATAATGCATCTGTCTGTGTTGCATTGAAGCCCTTAACAATTTGAAGTTAGCTTATTTAAAATTAAGAGTTTTGGTTGAACCTATACAGTTTTGCTTTGCGAGACTGATCTCAAATGTAACAATGTTGTGATCTCTGTTTCCTAAATGTTCACTTTCCTTAATATTGGATACCATTTCTGTGTTATTTGTTATCACTAGGTCCAATATATTGTTATTTCTTGTCGGCACTGCCACCATTTGTGACATGTAGCTTTCACGAAGTGTGTTCACAAACCTGCTACCCTTAGCATTCTGACAGGTCTCATTTTTGAGAATCTGGATAATTAAAATCCTCCATAATTATAGTATGCCCAAGCTGGTCAGTTTTCCTTATTTGCAATAGAAGTTGGGCCTCAACATTGTCATCAATATTTGCTGGTTTGTAGCATATACCCACCGACGCCTTTTTTCACCTTTTACACCACATTTAGTCTCAATTTCTACCCACAACGACTCCACATTTTGGCTTGTTTCCTCACTAATATCACCCCTCAAAATTGGATTTACCTCTGGTTTCAAATATAAGCACACACCTCCCCTTTTCTATTAATCCTGTCTCTCCTAAACAGGGAATAGCCCTCTATATTTACAGCCCAATCATGTGTATAATTCTACCATGTTTCTGTTATACCAATTATGTCCAATTGCTCATTAACCACCAGCAATTCTATTTTATCTACCATACTTCTTGCATTTGCTAGCATACAATTAATTTTGAAGTCTTTACATATATCACTCCCTACATGCCTTTTATCTACATCTTTATTTACTAGGAGTTCTTCCCTATTTACTACATTTATCCCCACCCTTTCTCCACCCCCCTGATCATTTACTTGGACCCAGTTCCTATCTGCTCTATGTACCCAATTTTAGCTATCTATACCCTACCCTCCTTTCATAGTTTAAAAGCTCCTCCTATTTTCTTAGCATTCTCTCCCCTAGCACAGAGGCTCTTCTACCATTTAGGTGCAATCCATCAATTCCATATAGATTATCCCCAAGAGCAAAGCCAGCCCAGTGCTCTAAAAACACAAAACCCTCCTTCCTACACCAATTCCTGAGCCATGCATTAAGCTCCCTGAGCTCCCTCTGCCTACCTGCACTGGCGCATGGCACATGTAGCATTTTAGAAAATACTACCTTAGAGGTCCTTGCCTTGAGCTTGCATCCTAAATCCCTGAAATCATTCTTTAGTGACCTCCATCTTCCTCCTACGTTGTCATTGGTACCAATATGTACCAAGAAAGCAGGATCACTTCCAGCCCCTCCCAATAATCTGTCAGCCCTGTCCTCAACATGCCGAACCCAGGCACCTGGGAGACAACATACTGTTCAGCATTCACTTTCCTGGTAGCAGATTACCCTATCTACCCTCCTAATAATAGTCCCCTATTACCACCACCTGCCTTGGTTTCTGCCTACTCTGCTTTCCATGTACCCTGTCTGCTAGAGGAATCAGTCCTGTGTCTGGGTCAGAAAATGTACCCAGTCTGTCTTTTATGTACGTGATTATCAGCCTCTTCTTTTGAGAGTACCCACATGGGGGGTGTTTTTAGGTGATGGTACGTGGTTCTTGTTTTGATGTTTGTTCCCATTATTAAGACCAGATCAATGTGCCACACGGAAATATATTTAGGCATCACAGGCTGCAAGAAAGCTTCTCCTTTTAGGAACCTGACACTTAGGAGATTAATTGTAGAATCTGGGATTATAAAATTCAGGGCTGAACTAGAAGTCTTAATAGTATTTATTGCCAACCCTGAATGGTATTTTAAGGAAAGGAATTCAAGAATGTCATTGACGTAATAAAAGCAAATGACCCCTTTTTGCCTGACATGAGAGATGATAGCTTTCATCACTGTGGAGAAAACATATGGCGCATTTGAGAGGCCAAATACCATGACTGTCCAAAGATATAGCTGGTCCTTCCACCTGAACCACAGAAATAATCTGTAAGAATGGAATGGGACCCTTATGAGAACAAATTGTAGTCCTCTGCAGAAAATCTTTATCACCCATTTGTTTGATGTGATATCTTCCCAGTATAAGGTGCCTGGTATCTGTAATGGATCCCTTACCTGTCTGGGATGGCTTTTGTCTACCAGCAGATCGCCATCTGGTGTCAGAGACTTTAGCAGCACTGACAGACCTTTACTTTGGTGGATGGAGCTTGAAGTGAGCTTGGATAGAGACTTTGGTCTCTCCTTGAGGCCTGAAAGGATTACCCTTCTTGGATTGATGTCACCCTTTCTTAAGGTCAGAAAAGGATCTTCTTGCTTTGTATCAATCCTTCACATCCTTTATGAAGGTAGGACCAAACAAGTGAGAATCTACCAGGTATTCTTTCTATTTTTGCTCAAATGAGTAAAGGGGCGCCTTCTACACTAGGAGGTCAGCCTCCTGGGGAAGGCCGCCATTGATTCTGCTCACCATCTGCATTGTCAGGAAAATTTTGAGATGACTGACCCTCCCACACACTACATGAGACATCAGAACAGCTAATTGGCTGAGAGCGACCATGCTGTGCACGAACATATTCTCAGCAGTGACAGAGTTCACTTCTAGATACCCAGTCAATGCTTGCTAAATGGTTTTGCCTCCCAGACTGGTTGTAAAAGATCCCAGAGAAATTCAGTAAGTATGTCAGGTTGATTGAGTGTTGTTGACTGTCTGGCTGCCTCTCTACCCCTCTCATGCAGGATCAAGGTATAGAGACTGTCCATGTACATGGGGTCAAGAATGTCAGACTCTCAAAGATCACTGGTAAACTTAATAGACTGAAGAAGGTGTGTTGAGTCCTGTATGTCATATATGATAGATCATCGTAGACAAGCTAGAAAAATTGCATTAGGCTGTGGACCTGTCATCATAATACAAGTTTAACTTGTTTTACAGAGAATTAAAATCTGACTATACACTGTACTAGCAATGTTTCTGTAAAGTAAATTGCTTTTGAAAAATAAACGATTCTTTTTTTTTATATGCCAATACCTTGCACTGTTGTTACGGTTTAGTACACTCAGAAACCGAAGGTTTTGGTAAAACACAGTTTTATTAGCACACAAAGAATAACAGTAACCCTCGCAGGTCCAGCATACAGATGAATAGAAAACTGACACAGGACAGGTTACAAAGATACGATTAACCCACACGGGTCCAGTATGTAAGGACAATATACAATACTGACACAGGTCAGGTACAGTTCGTATGACACAGTGTGAATATGTCAGAATGATACTATTAGGCCAGCAACAGCTAATTGGCCCTAATAGTGGAAGCCCACAGTATACTCTCTATGCAGAGAGTGACAATAGTGACTGTAATCACAAAGGAGCAGGTGAAGCCAGGATATGAGACTGGCTACAGGGCACCAGAGGAAGGTGGCTACCAGCGGTATTGAGAATGCCAACTGGGGACTGCAAGGTTTCGTGACCCAAGTGCACAGCACCGGATGGTGCAGCGTAACGCCAAACCGAGACAGCAATGGATAATGGCCCAAGTGAATGGCACCGTAAGGAGCAACATAACGCCAAACTGAGACTACCGTGGATATAGATCCAAGTGCACTGCACCGCCCCGCAAGGGGTTAACGAACGCTTCAGTCTGTAGCAACTGCAGATGTAGAGATAGCCTGAGACGCCCAACAGTAACCCAACCTCAGGGACAGCAGTAACAGACCAAGCGACCGTGGTGCAACCAGTGACACTACCAGAATGGAGCAACAGGCACTTATGAGAGAACAGGTCACGGACAGGACTATCTGCACAGAACAGAGTCTTCCAAGCAGTAACAGTACACGGAGCAGGAACTTCAGCCAAACCGGGTTGGTACACGGAGCATGAATGTCAGCCAATCCGAGTCGGTACACAGAGGGGGAATGATATACAGGCAGAATAGTCAGGCAGTCCGGGTCATACACTGGTATCATACAAAAGTAAAGGAACAAGCACTAGGCAACGGAAACATCACAAAAGGGCAGAGCATAAGTGACAGCCCAGAGTATTTAAAGGCTGTCACTGGGAGAAGCAAAGACACTGCACCGTGATAACTGTATGCTTATAATTTATCTTCAAAGCCAAGCACATCACTCCCTGTTCTATTAGAAATATCCCCAGTATGTGGGTTCTGCCTACACCCATTCATAGCAGAGTGCGTGGCAATATTGGCCCAACATATAAGCTAAAACAATATGTCTCTGCGCTCACCCTCGGTGTGTGTGTATCAGAACTAGTATATACACAAATCCCACATATATATTTATAGAAAACAAGAAACCATCAAGTATCTTATCCTATATAATCCATCAATATTGATACAAAAGGATATACTCAATATTCTCAACTTTGTCACAGATAACAAGGAATTCCCCTTAATCAGGGACAGTCCCCTAAAATCTGTTTTTTAGTCACTCAGAGTCCAAACATGCAGCTTGTTCCCAAGACAGGTTCTTCAGTACTATACAACAAGAAAAAGGAAAAAGAACAGCACAATCCACTCTGAGTGCAGTATTTTCACAATCTTGTTTTCTTGAATAAAAGCAGAACAGAATCTCCCTTATAGAGTACTCACATTTTATAGAGGCCAAGCCTGTCTCTAGGAATGCTCACTTTGACTCGATCTTACCCCCAGTCCAGGTCACTCTCCGCAGTCACCCCAATCTGCGTCACCTCCGATGTCAGACCTTCACCTTTGTGATAGTTATCCACCTCCAATATACTTTACCTTCTGGGTCTCCAGTCTATCAGTGTATCTACGAACACTTTGCAATGCGTTGCATACCCCTCTGGCACTCAAAGGTTTAAGGATTCCAAATAACAGGCAATAGTGGGGTATTCATCTTTCCAGGCAAAGAAGGGGGACTCACAGTTATATCAAAAAGAGCATAACATTTATTTATCTAAAATACGTATACATATGACGGGTACAACCGTCTTCAATAAAAAAAGCTTATGAATAACACTCTCCCTATGCATTTCGTAATGCTGTGTTACTTTCTCAAGTGAATTGGTCTGCCAATACATAGATACAGCCATTTATAGACTCACCAATTCATTCCCATTGTTCAAAACATTTTTTGGCTCCAAAACCTTTCATATTGTTTTTAATCCTTCATATCTATACCCTGATCCTCCCGGAACACTTACTTGTTAACGTGTTTCCGCGTTCCACCAGTGGAAGATCATACCCTAACATCCACTTCCTCTTAGATTTCCTTTTAGTAACTGAATAAGTCAGTCCCTGTATCTTCCGACGTATTCTATGCGTTCCACTGGTAGAACACTCTGGAGTCGTTCAGGGCAGGGCTTAAAATTTGAAGTCCTTTGCTACTAGCCAGACCTGAAAAGTTACTCGCCACTGCAAGCCATAGCATAGGACTTCTCCCGTGCTGCACCTGAGCTGTGGAATTCCCTCCCCCGCCCCATCAGACTCTCCCACAGCCTTCAAATCTTCAGACGCTCCCTGAAGACTCACCTCTTCAGGGAGGCCTATCAACTGCCTCCATAAACATCATCACCAAGATTCACCCCTTGCACGGACTACTGCACTCAATGGCACTTCTCACTCCCACCCACTGACTGGCAGTTCATGTGGCAGGAGGCACTTAAACACAATAGCACTTACTCCTTCTGTATCAAACCTACCTTCCTCTAGACTGTAAGCTCTCACGAGCAGGGCCCTCTGATCCTCCTGTTCTACACATCTGATTGTACTATTTAATACCTCTGTATGTCTATTCCCCAATTGTACAGCGCTGCGGAATTAGTTGGCGCTATATAAATAAAGAATAATAATAATAATAATAATACCCACCAGGGCTGAATTTCTACTTGCCAGGGCTAAATTTTCACTCGCCGTTGGCTAGTGACAAGTGGAAATTTTGAGCCCTGGTTCAGGGTATATCTCTATTAATCTTCCATCTATATGGACGGTCTGTCCCTCAAGACAGAACCCAACAACTATTTGTCCCATCCAAATATAAAATCTCCTAAGGACTTCCAACCGCGGGCCCCTCCCGGGATAGATCACGTTTAAAAATACAGATTGTATACTCCCCACATCAGCCCAAGCTCTTTGGATACTATAGGGTTTCAATCTCAAAAGGTAATCTACAAAAAACAATCATAATCTATAATATCGCACTACTAAATATTACTCGTGTATTATTCACTCATCTCAATGCGTATCACCCTATGTGAATCCTAAATAAAAAAACTCCCATACATTTATTTTCTCCAATTTTATCTTAATGTGACTTATAAACCAAACAATATTTAACCTTACATCCATATTCTATTTGTTAACTAAGAATTAATTACATTCTCTCAATCGTATATATAATAGAACTACTACTGTCTTTCAACTACTACTGTCTTCTAATAAAATGGTTAGAGATGAGAGTAAATATGCCACAAATAAAGTAAGAAACTGGAATAGAAATAAAAATAGAAGAACGAATAATATCACACAACCCATTAGAGGATTAAATTCAAGAGAGAGGAATAAAGTGTGAGGCCAAAATAGAACAGTGGGAGGATTGGCCAGTCAGTCAGGGGCGAATGTGGAAAGAACAGAGGGATCGGTAGAGAGAGTTTCTACACAAAATAGGGAACAGTCAGAGAGCCCAATAAGGAATAGAAGGTCTGGGGGCAATGGTGAAACACCAGTTGAGGCGGTCCCCATTGCAAACAGATCTGCAATATTGGAGAAAGAATTATTAGGAGCTTGTGGGGGAGAAATTCATGCAATATCTTTTTTCACTGAGGATATAAATAGGATCAATGTTGATCCTATTAAGGAGTTTTTTTGGAGGAGTCACGGTGAAGAAGAAGGACTTAGGTTTGGGGGTGTCCGGGGGGAGGGAGAAGGAAAGGTTAGGGGAACCAGAAGAGGAAGAAGGGGAGGGAAAAAAATCCAAAAAATAGATCTGTCCATAAAATCTGGGGAGAACAGAGAAGGAGTATATAATCTCTACAGTAGATATTTAACAACAAACCAATTTATGGTGCTAAGGAGAGGATTAAAATTTGCACCAACTAACCTCCCCAATGACTTTGACTTTTTTCTCAATCTGCAACGTTTTACTCGAAAGTTGTGTCTTAAGATATTCTTTAAAAGTAAGGAGATTATGAACATGACAGAGGAAGGGAGGGAAGTGGAAGTCATTGGGCAGATAATACTCAGGATCAAATCTGTCTAACCATATTGGAAAATCTAAGAGGGGAGAGGGATATGGGGAAGATGAGGACCCCATACTGACAAATCAAATTAGTTAGGATAGAATAGGGGAGGATCCAAAGATAACACATGCAAGTTTAAAAGGAAATTCTAGCTTTTTCCTGTGGGTTATAAGGGACCATATGTGGAGGCTTTCTCTAAAGTTGTTATGGATGAATATAATAAAAACATCAGAAAGAATAAATGTAAAAGATTCAATATGGTTCGGGGAGAGAGAGAGGCTATGAAGGAATTGGCTGGAGATGATGAGTTGACTATCCGAGAGGTGGATAAAAGAGGGGCGGTGGTGGTTCAGGATACCGAGAGTTACTTGAAGGAAGGTTTCAGGACATTGGAAGACCGAGAATCCTATGCACTCTTGGACTCTGACCCCACTGTCCCCTTCAAAAAGGAGTTCTTAGAACTTGTGGATGGGGCGTTCAGGAGGGGCATTCTAACAAAAGATGAGCACAGATTTATAGTTGTGGATCATTCAACTACGGTATTTTTTTACCATCTGCTGAAGCTTCACAAGTCGGCTGTTAACCCTCGTGTACGCTCCATTATTGCAGGTGTGAACTCCTTTACGTTGAACCTCTCAGCATATCTCGATCGTCTCCTACAGACTTATGTAGTCCAATTGCCCTCCTTTTTAAGGGATTCCCAACAGGTATTGGAGAAGTTACAAAATATTGATTGGAGAGATGGAGATTACCTGTGGGCATCCCTTGATGTGGTGGCACTGTACACCTCTATTAGACATGATTATGGTCCAAAAGCGGTGGCTTATTTTTTGGATGGAGATGAGAATATGTCCCTTATACAGAAAGAATTTTTACTTAGATGTGTACAGTTCACCTTAAACCATAACTTCTTTGTATTTCAGGGTTCATATTACCTACAGATCAGGGGTACAGCTATGGTCACCAGGTTTGCCCCTGCATACGCCAAACTCTTTATGGGACATTTTGAATCCGAGAGACATATGGAGGTTGGCGGGTGTGGGGGAAGCCTGGTGTTCTATGGTCGATATATCAACGACGTGCTCTTGATCTGGAAAAGTGATAGGGGGCCCCTGGAGGCTAGGGTTGAGGAGTGGAACAGGAATGATAGGGGTATTTGTTTTACCCATGTCATACATGAAGAAAGTGTAAACTTCCTTGACCTACATCTTAAGGGCTCTAAATCCGGGAACATAGAGAGCAGTACATATAGAAAAGAGGTCTCTTGTAACCCATATATTGGGACAAATAGTGGTCATCTCCCCGGTTGGATCTAAAACATTCCCTATGGCCAACTTCATCTGCTACGCCGAATTTGTAGTTCCATGTTGGATTTTTACGAGAAGGGACAAGCTTTAGGCAAGGAATTCCTTGAAAAGGGATATGGAAAAAAGAATACTGAGGAGTCCTTCTTAAGTGCCAGAGCTTTGCATAGGAGTAGTATATTGGCACCAAAGGAGAAGGGGAATTAATCTAGACCTAGAGGAGATATATCATTTGTTACTAGATTCAGTGCCTTTTCCAAAGACATTAAAGGAATCCTTGGAAAACACTGGGGAATACTCCAACAAGATCAACTATAGAGGGAGGATCTAACAGAAAAACCATGTGTAATTTTTAAAAAAGGGAAGAACATCCGCAACTATTTAGCACCTAGCCGCCCAAAAGAACCCCCTAAAAAGAAACAGAACAATGTAATTGGAGAACCAATTGTTTGGACATTTTAAATGTAACAAAAAGCGATGTGCAACCTGCCAGCATATGTACCATCGTACACAAAAATTTAAGGGTACAGATGAAAACAGAGTCCAAAATGAAGTAATTTATTAATTGTGAAACAAGATATGTAGCATACATGCTGGTCTGCAGCTGTGGTTTGAGATATATTGGTCGCACAATTAGATGTTTGAGGGAGAGAATTGAAGAACATAGGCGGAAAATAATTAGGGGTGACAGGGACCATGGGGTACCCTGCCACTTCAGTATGTGAGTTGGGTGGTATCTCCAATTTGAGGGTGATTGGTATAGCGGAGATCCCAGCCATGAAGAGCAGAATGAAGGTTCTTTGTGGCAGGGAGACCTTTTGGATGTTCAGCCTTAAAGGGATAGTAATACTTAAAATGTAAAAAATAATATGTTGTAGAGTTTATCCCCCTGAGTAAAACAAGGGCACTCCCACTGCTGAAAGGTGTTTCATTCAAAAGTTATTAATTTTCAAAGTTGAATTTTTTAGGTGCAATATCACAGTGGCCTGAAATTGTACAGTGGCGCTGTTGCTACACCATCCTATGGAGATTTATGGTCAACTGACCAGAGCTGTCCATAGGATGGTGTAGCAACAGCGCCACTGTACAATTTCAGGCCACTGTGATATTGCACCTAAAAAATTCAACTTTGAAAATTAATAACTTTTGAATGAAACACCTTTCAGCAGTGGGAGTACCCTTGTTTTACTCAGGGGGATAAACCCTACAACATATTTTTTTTACATTTTAAGTATTACTATCCCTTTAATACAATGGTCCGTTTGGGAATGAACGAGGAGATGGAGGTGAATGCCCTCCGAGGGGAGTTTTCGTCCTCCCCTCGTCCCTTCTATGTGTGGTTCTCCTTTGTCCTTCTCTTCCCCTCTGATAATCCTCCTTGCCTTACTCATTATAATATTCGAATTAGATAAGATTGGTGGTAGTATCACTATTTAAGAAGATTTAGAGGATAGTAGTATTCCCTTTATTTTGAATAAGAATGGAATTATAGATGGAAGACAGTAGTAGTGGTATTATATATATACAATTGAGAGAATATAATTAATTCTTAGTTAACAAATATAGGAATATAGATGTAAGGTTAAACATTGTTTGGTTTATAAGTCACATTAAGATAAAATTGGAGAAAATAAATGTATGGGGGCTTTTTATTTAGGATTCACATAGGGTGATGCGTAATGAGATGATTGAATAATACACATGAGTAATATTTAGTATTGGCATATTATATATTATAATTTTTTTTTGTAGATTGCTTTTTGAGATTGTATCCCTATAGTATCCACAGAGCTTGGGCTGATGTGGGGAGTATACAATCTGTATTTTGGAACGTGATCTGTCCCGGGAGGGGCCCACAGTTGGAAGTCCTTAGGAGATTTTATATTTGGATGGGACAATTAGTTGGTGGGTTCTGTCTTGAGGGACAGACCTTCCATATAGATGTGTATTCTAGGAAGAGATCTCTGCCCCATTGGGAAAAGGGGTGTGAGCGGTGGAGGATTAATAGAGATATACCCTGAAGGACTCCGGAGTGTTCCACCAGTGGAACGCATAGAATGTCGGAGGATATAGGGACTGACGTATTCAATTACTAAAAGGAAATCTAAGCGGAAGTGGATGTGAGGTTATGATCTTCCACTGGTGGAACGTAGAAACACGTTAACAAGTAAGTGGATTAAAAACAATATGAAAGGTTTGGGTGTCAAAAAATGTTTCGAACAATGGGAATGGAATGGTGTGCAGAACTTCTGTTGGTGAGTCTATAAATGGCTGTATCTATGTATTGGCAGACCAATTCCTTTGAGAAAATAACCCAGCGTTATGAAAGCGTTTTGATAAGCGTTTTTTATTGAAGACAGTTGTACCCATCATATGTATACATATTTTACATAAATTAATTTTATACTCTTTTTGATATAACTGTGAGTCCCCCTTCTTTGCCTGGATAGTTGAATACCCCTCTATTGCCTGTTATTTGGGATCCTTAAAGAAGTGTTGGTAGATACACTGATAGATTGGAGGCCCAGAAGGTAAAATATATTGGAGGTGGATAACTATCATGAAGGTGAAGGTCTGACATTGGAGATGACGCAGAATGGGTTGACTGCGGAGAGTGACCTGGACTGGGGATCAGATCCAGTCAAAGTGAGCATTCCTAGAGGCAGGCTTGGCCTCTATAAAATATGAGTACCCTATAAGGGAGATTCTGTTCTGCTTCTATTCAAGAAAACAAGATTGTGAAAATACTGCACTCAGAGTTGATTGCGCTGTTCTTTTTCCTTTTTAAAAACATATAAGCTAACTAACATAATGGCCCACACTGTGCCACCAACAAATAGGTTCATTTTTTAAAAAGAAAAAAAAAATAAACTATTTATAATAAGAACAAATGGCCTGTACAATATACAAGGAGTTTTTGATTCTCTTTAAAATGAACTTATTTTGCACTCCATTTGATCTAAATATGCAACGTATAGTCGAGAGTGCAGTGTAGTGCACTGACAGTAATAGTATTAATAATATGTCCTCTCAGTATCATATTAAGTCCAGCATTAATATACCAACTATACAACCAAAAAGTGTCAATGATTGTTTATTTTTCTTTGGGTCCTAAACACAAATCAAACACTGAACAATTCTGGGTTATCTAACAGACAACTAAATATTCCCATTTATTTAAATGGAGCTTTTAACACATTGAATGCTAGGGAAGTTTACAAGAGGTTAAAAGCCACATTTAATTGCTTGAATTCTTGAAAGGTGTCTAAAGCATTCCTTCACAATGTGTTGAGGGCCCCTCTAGAACTCATGGAGTTAAATGAATGGGTATCTGAGTTTTTTTATTTTTCCCCAATGGCACAGTTTTTGCACATTTGTTGTGCATATTGTGGCCAGCTATGTCCATTAGCAATGTATTCTAATAATGAATTAAATGTTGAGAGGTAAGAGAGGTTTAGCATTTCTAATGTTGTTGTTATAATATGTCAGTGGGAGAGATTTCAGACATTTTGCTGTAGAGGTAATGTACACTAACAAGGGTCTTTCACTAGAGAATTTCCACTGCTCAGTGCACTTCCTTATTGACACTAATAAGGCCGTATGCTCAGATGAAAAGTGAAGGAGTTCAGGGGCAAACCAAGTGCATTATAGGGGAGAAGTAGAAGTTCCCAAAATTCCCATTGAATTAAATGAGGATTTTAAACCAGTGAATGCTATAGAAGTCTCCAACGCAATGCTTCACAATGCATTAGAAACCTCTCTAGACATTAAGGAGTTAAAATACCCATTTAGATCAAATGGGAATTTTTAGTTCTCCCCTTTAGCACAGCTAGTTTGCCCCTGAAATCCTCCACTTTTCTTTTGAACATACGGCCCTAAAGGCCTTTACAAAAAGGTAAAGAAGTGCATTTCTGGAGCAAGCCAAGTATACCTGTCCAAGGTGAGTCCTCAAGGGCCACCAACAGGCCAGGATATAAGGATTTCCCTGATTAAGCACAGCTCAGAATGAATGAGCCACTGATTAATAGGGGTGGGCGAATGGTCCTGTCATGTACCTGCAAAAAAAATCAGCCAAAACCACAGTGTTGTCCGCTTTTTCATAGGAAAATCTACTTTAAAACCAGTGATTAAAATCTTCACATCTTTTGCCCATTGGCAAAAATTGCTTGCCATTTTTTCAGTGGCTAGAAAGTTTCCTCCCATTGATTTACATATTTTTCGCCTATTCACTATGAATACGTTACTTATTTGAGGAAGTGAAACACAAAAGAAGCAGGTACAGAGAGATAGACATGCTGTGATCTTTTTGCAAAACTGAGGCAGGAAAGGCTCATAGTGACTGCTATCACTATGAGAAAGTTTAAAACAAATAAAAGGAGGAAGGACCCTTATGTGTCCACTGAGTCTGAGGATTAGAAGGAAGTGAGCACTACAGAAACAATGCTGGCCAGTCCCACTAAATTACCCCTAGGGATCTTGGGGAAATTGATGTCAAGGGAGGAAGAAGAGGGTAGTAGTGAGAGCAGGACAGGTCAGTTGCCTGAGCCAGCTGCCCTGAGGCCACCATTGTTGTGCCTGCTTCCAGACGTGCTGCCCCTGCTACTGCCAGTGCTGCCCTGCTACTACCATTCCTGTGCCTGCTGCCAGACGTGCTGCCCCTGCTGCCACCAGTTCTGTGTCTGCTCATTCATTGTTATCTCCCCCGCCAAATTATAGCCACTCTGTTGATGTTAGGATGTGGCAATTCATCTCCACCCATTGCCCACTATGTGATGCACTGACCACACATGCCAGTGTGGCGGAGGAGAATCATAAGCAAGTCATCAATCGGCATCTGAGGAGATTCCATCCCACAGAATATTCTAAAATGGTGGCTAAAATGGTGGCAGCAGTTTGTGTCCTTAGCCTGTGTGGACAAGGGGCTTCTGGTGCCATGGTGTTTGGATAGAGTTGTGCCAGGTGTTGTTTACTCCACACACTGTGCATATTGCATTTGCTGATGAGAGGCACAGTTCCTGCTTTCAAGGGAAAAATTTCTATTCTAGTAACAACATACCCATGATTTTGCAGGAGGGGCAGGTGGAGAAGAATTATTGGCCAACTTCTTCTTTTCTCCACATATACCTGAAGTGGTGGGGGCTAGTTATGGTGCTGATACTGCCTCAGGCGCATCACTGGTGCTAGTCGTGGCAAGTGGAACCTTCATCATCCATCACCCATGTTATTGCTGTTGTTGATCTCATTCCCTTTGAGCTGCCAAATCATCCTGCTGCTTAAACAACTCAGCAGCAAGAACAGCAGTCGCAAATTCCACATCTACATCAAGACATTTGACAAAGGCCTAGTAGGCTAGGAGGGCATTTTTTTTTCTCAGGGCTTGTGCTTAAAAAAAAAAAATAGGCATACAAAAACATAAACAATGTTTGGGGGTTTGTTTCTAAGAAGCCTAAATCTTACAAATTAATGTTTCCTCAGGGCTTGCGCCTTGAACAACAAATCTTACAAATCATCCTCTATAAAATACTCTATCACGTCAAGTACCAGTCTACCCCAGTGGCAGCTTACGTCAGGGGGTCTCTGTCACGTTACATACAAATTTCTTATTTTATTTATTTATTTATTTATTTAACTGCCCCCCTCCAATTCCAGTAAATCCCCCAAAAACACTCCCTGTTCAACTGATTCTTTTGCCACATTCCACCAACACAGACAGCCTCATGGCCCTTTTATATTATGCCTTTGGGAAATAAAATAATATTTGCTATGTGTTGTGTGTAAATTCAATGTTCCCATTGATTTCAATGGAATGAAATAGGCAAAAAAAAGTGGAAAAATTACACTTTTCTCTGTAAATTATTCACCAAGAGGGAAGTGCCATTATTCGCTGATTTCAGTTTGAGGCGAAAATGTTCGCCCATCACTACTGATTAACTCACCTCTATTTAATCAGGGAAATCCTGATTCTCCAGTTCCTATGGACTAAGATGTACAAAGTTAAACGAATAGGCTCCATAGAATAACATAGGAATTGGAGAAGTGATAAACTGGAGAAGTCATCTCCACTTTATCTCCAGTTTAACACCTCTTAATCCACTCCCCTTCCCCCCGGTTTTGGAGCAAATTAACCATAGCATAGGAAATAAATAACAAGTGCCAAAATGCCTAGTGACTTTTGCAATGCAATGGAGATCTCTGTAACTCTCAGGGGATTACAAGCTTCATTTAAATAAAAGGACATTTTTATTCCCCTCTCCCATGGTGCAATTGGTTTACTCCAGAATTGCCTTTTTTTTTTTTTTTTTTTTTAAATACATATAAATCCATAAGTATACTGTTTCTGACTTTCCAGTTCATGTATCGTGATTGACCTTTGCTAAAAAATTTTACTTGATTATCAAATGTATTATTAATTAATAATCCCATAAATACTTATCTATGGTTTGACTTAAAAGTCAAATAGTAATTTAAGTAGGAGATTTTAATAAGTAGTTGAATACAGATTAGCTAATATTACATAACGTTTTCAGGCATAACTAACTACATTTTCTTTTATGGACATGGAACTTGTGTATTTTGAAAAACAGTTCTTCAAACACGTGAATGAAACCATATGTTAGCCAAGTAAAAGAATGCAATAGTATAGTAAGGTTTATATAAGTAAGTGTAAATACCTAGAGGTTTATGTAAGAAAATGGCGTGATGTAGACATATGTGACACGGGTAAAAAAAAAATAACTATAAATATTTGAAAGGATTAAAAATATAACCTTTGTACCATATTATTAGTCTGTAATAAATTCTATATTTTCCACCAGGGGATCTAGTGTAGTATAATTTTTCACTGTGTGTGTGCATGAAAGAAGAGGAGGAAAATTAATGGATGGTGACGAATGCATAAGAGATGGCAGCAGGGAATGGTTTACAGTCAACAGGCAGCAGGACAATGAAGGAGGAGAATCCCCACAAGGAGCTATTCCCCGCAGTGCTGACAGACCTTTAAAGAAGAGAAGAAAACTCATCTGGTAATAATTAAAGACTATATAAATTGGTGATAGCGAAATAAGCTTTGTAGCTGCTGCCTTGGTCATGGATGGCCAACCTGAGGCCCTCCAGATGTTGAGAACTATTATTCCTCTCTAGCTGTCTGGGGATAATAGGAATTGTAGCCCTTAACAACTGGAGGGCCTCAGGTTAACCAACCTGGACCACTGTTGACGAAACGGATTAAAGGTCTAAACAGATGTTACTGTTTACATAAATACTGGATATTCTTAACCCCTTAAGGACCGGGAAAATCTGACATCGTTTTCACTTAAGGACCGGAGCAATTTTGACATTTTTTACTATGTCTTTATTCAACCACATTTTCTCTTTAATTCCTTTTGTACACCCACACAAATTATATACTGTTCTTTTAAGCACAAGTAGGGCTTTCTTTTGATACCACAATTATATGAATACCTCATCGTTTAATTTGATTAAAATAGAAAAAAAAGAGAAAAAAAACATTTTGCTTACATTTTCCTGTCAGGATTTGCATACCATTAGTTCATTACAAACAAATACCCCTAAATATATTAATTTGCTTCTCCTGAATATGAGTACCCCATATGCTATGCATATAGTATTTCAATCCCATTCTCACACTTACAAGTTAAATATTGCAAGATGGACGCCATTATTTACAACCTGTAATTTTTCAACAATTGGCATATGAGCATCATAGCTTAGCTGACAGTGCCAGAACCAAAAATGTCCCACAAAGGTATATGTTTCTGAAAACTAGACAACATAAGGTAAATAGTCAGGAGAATTCTGGAGATTCAGCTATTTTTTCAGAAATATTTTTCAAATTTGTGGTAAAATTCTGTTTTTTTTACCATTTTCACACTTACATTTCAATATTATTGTTGATATCAAGCACAGGATAGTTGAAAATTTAAAAAAAATGCATTGATTAGTATTCGGCTCCTTCTTCTGAGTATGGCAATACCCCATATTCATAGGTTTCTCAAGGTTTGCGGAAGCTGCGGGGCCCAAATTGGAATTTACAGTTTCACACTTTGAATTTTTACTGCTTGTGTCACTGGTGCCATGTCTCATTTGCGGGTGTGTATCAGTGCTCCACCTTAAAATTTCCCCCCAAAAGTGTATATTTTTGGAAAGTAGACACCCCAGGCTTTCATTTTATGTATGTTTTCACATTTTTTAAGCAGCCATTTTATTTTTGGAAAGTAGACACCCCAGGCTTTCATTTTAAGTATGTTTTCAAATTTTTTTACACAGCCATTTTACCACCAATCCCTCGTTAATCTTGATGTAAGTAAAAAAATCAGAGTTTTTCACACTTTTATGTCATTGTTGATGTGAATTTCAAGCACATGATAGGTGAAGAATTTTAAAAATGCATTGTTTAGTGTTCAGCTCATTCTTCTGAGTCAGGCAATAACTCATATGCATAGGTTTCTCAAGATTTGTGGGAGGTACGGGGTCCAAATTGGAACATGTGCATTTCCAGTTTCACACTTTGAATTTTCACAGCTTCCGTCACTGGTGCCATACCTCATTTGGGGCTGTGTACCAGTGCTCCACCTTAAAATTTGCCCCCAAAAGTGTATATTTTTGGAAAGTATACAACGCAGGCTTTCATTTAGTGTATGTTTTCACATTTTTTACGCAGCCTTTTTACCACCAATCCCTCTTAAAACTTGACGAAAGTAAACAAATCAGTGTTTTTCACACTTTGAATTCAATGTCGATGTGAATTTTAATCACGTTAGGTGAAGATTTTTAAAAATGCATTGTTTAGTGTTGGCTCCTTCTTTTGAGTATGGCAATACCCCATATGCATAGGTATCTCAAGGTCTGAGGGAGCTACGGGACCCAATTTTAAACAAATATTGAATGTTCACTTCTTGCTTAACTGGTGCAATGTCTCAATTGGGGCTATGTAACAGTGCTCCACTTTAAGATTCCCCCCCCCCAAAAGTGTATATTTTTGGAAAGTAGACACCCCAGGCTTTCAGCTTAGGTGTGTTTTCAAATTTTATACACAGCCATTTTACCACCAATCCCTCATAAATCTTGACGTAAGTAAAAAAGAAAAAAAACTGCGTTTTTCACAATTAGACTTCAATGTTGATGTTAATTTCAAGCACAGGATAGGTGAAGATTGTACAAACTGCATTGATTAGTGTTCAGCTCCTTCTTCTGAGTACGGCAATGCCCCATATGAATAGGTTTGTCAGGCTTTGGGGGAGATACTACGCCCAGTTAAAACATGTGAGTGTCCTTTTACAGACATGCCATTTTTTACAGTAGGTGCCTTGTCTCATTTCGGACTGTTTGGCAATGCTGCAATGAATTTTACCCCCAAAAGTATATGTTGTAGAAGAGTAGACAACCCTGACTTTCATTCTATTTGCACTTTTTCAATGTTTTCACTGTCACTCTATCAGCAATCCCTTCCAAAACCTGCAGTAAGGCAGAGAAACACCATTTTTCAAACTTTATTTTAGTGTTGATCTGGATTTCAATCAGATGATATTAAGTGCTTTACATTAGTGGTGAGTTACATTGTCTGAGTACTACGGCAATGCCCCATATGCATAGGTTGGTCAGGGTTTGGGGGAGCTACTGGGCCCAGTAGGGAACATGTGTGTTTCCATTATCAGAGATGGAAAAAACTTAGGGTGCTTTGTTTCCCATTATATTTTGATAGTGTTAGATCTAAGGAGGGATGTGTTTTGAAAAATAAAAACAGGATATTTCAGGGGGGAAAAGTGGCCAAATAATAAAATGAACTTTACAGCAGTACTGCATTGTGCCTGCATGGTATTGCTTGAAGCAGTCACCCATGCAGAGGCCAGGTTTGGAAGGGCAATCAGGACAGTAAGTTGGGGTTTCTCTCCGTAATCCCTTGCTGTAGCAAACCCTGCAGCACTTTTGTGGGTTTTTCTTTTGGGGTGTTGGGGGGATTTTATAAAGTGTACTACCCCGGGATATGGTGAATTTATTTCTGCTGCCCCTTGAAACAAAAATTAGGAAATAAGATGGAGCTGATACTGCAGAAAACTAAGTTTTAGAGTGGGGTTTGCTAATTTGGAATCAAAAAAGAATTATATACTACAGTCTGCATTATGTAAATGGCAACCTTTTTGTACCATGCCCTACACTTTCACATGGTGAGGTACGGCTGCATGAGTTGATCACACAGATCAACTCCACCCATGTGTGTGTTGTAGTCTCTGATGCAGACTGGCTTTCTTAGTACCCCCCCTCTACAAACAGAGACTGCCACAGTTTTGTCCTCATGCATGGTGGAAAGCTTGTAGACATCTTTTCTGTCCTCGAACTTAACTGACAGCAGCTCTTGTTGGCACAAAGCTGAGGACGTCCCGGTTTCAGTTTTTTTGCTATAAGTTCTTTGGGCATCTCCCTGCAATTGCACCTGACAGTGCCACAGGCCACAGTGTCAAAATAAAAAAGTGACTTAAATAAAAGGGGGCTGGTGTAGTAGTTGTCAACATATAAATTATATCCTTTATTTAATAAGGGGTAAATTAGATCCCAAACTATTTTCCCATTTGTTCCCAGAGATTCGGGGCAACCAGGAGGGTTAAGTTGGCTTTCCTTGCCCTGGTAAATTCGAAAAGCCTAGGTATATCCTGTGGCACTTTCGCACAATTTATAAAACTTAATGCCGAATTTGGAGTGCTTGGAAGGGATGTATTGCTTGAAACCTAACCTGCCTCTATATTTCATAAGGGATTAATCTATACTTATGTGTTTTTGGGGGGTATATACTTGGGAAAACTTTTCCTGTAAATGATTTATTAGGGGGCAAATTTTGAACAGTATGTCCTACTGGGGGTGTTCTTTTGGGAGGCACAGGGAATTATCGCTAAAGTGCATAAAGCGCAAAATCATTTTGTATCTAGTCCTGGTCATTGTTATAGGGGTATCATATATGGCTTTTTTTACTCCAGTAGGATCTAATACTTTTTTTTTTTTTTTACTATTCCCATTGTCATTGTTATGGCCCAGAATTTCTTGAATTCTAAAAGGTCTGTGGGTTGCCATATTTCTTCCTTGGAAACAAACACTGATGGGTTGGTGGCAATATATTGGGCTGCATATAAATTGGTATGAGACACAATTTCCCCCAAAATTTCTTCCCCCCCAAAAATAAATTTAAAAACTCAACATGGGTAAATACTGCCACATCCACTTGAATTCCTGGGCATAAATTGGCTGATGATACCCATTCATCAGCAGGAGAGGCAGTACTTGTGGCAGGTCTTGGGGCAGTACTTGTGGCAGGTCTTGGTTCATTTCTTAGGACAGCTCTTTGGGCAGCTCTTGGGGCAGTTGCTGGGGCAGCTCTTGGGGCAATTGCTGGGGCAGCTCTTGAAGCAGTGCGTCTTTTTTTGACAGAAGGCCCTGCATCATCACTAGAGCTGCTCTCACTCTCAGAAAACTGAGTGATGTCGAAGTCTGACGCAGTGTCTGTGGCTTCTGAGTCAGGCGCCAAAAAGGAATACACCTCTTCTAAAGTGTACCTCCGCTGCATTGTATACACCTACTCTAAATTAAATAAATTACTAACTTCTATGCCTAACTATACCTAACTCTCACCCCAAAAGGTCACTATTCCTATGATAATTTTTTTTTCTCCCTACGCTACTCCTAAACTTAAATCTATCCCTAAGCCTTACCCTAACACACAAATTCCCTGAACCTACCCAACCCAACTACCTATCTAAACTAGCTTGTAATATAAAATTATTTTTTTAATAAAATAAACTTTTTGGGGGGATTTTTTTTTTCCTACGCTACCCCTAAACCTAAATCTAACCCTAAAACTTACCCTAACCTACGTATACCCTGAACCTACCTAACCCAAGTCAACTACCTATCTAAACTACAATAATTTATTCTAAAAATAAATTTTTGAATAAAATAAACTTTTTTTGGGGGGGGGGTTCCTACGCTACCCCTAAACCTAAATTTAACCCTAAACCTTAAACTAACCGACATATACCCTGAACCTACCTAACTATCATGGCGCCCGTGATCTAGACGACATTTTGACCATCTTGTAATTGCTGCTTTCCTATTGGCTGCGCTGTACTGCTCCTCCCAGTGACAGCCTTTTTATACCCTGGGCTGTCACTCTGCAGTTACCCTTTCGTGATGTACCTGATGCCTAGCGCTAGTTTTGCTGTCTTGATACCAGTGTATGACCCCGGACTGCGTGACCATGCCATTGTCTAGTTCCTGACTCTGTGTACCGATTCGGATTGTCTGACGTTCCTGTTTCCTGTTCTGACCTGGCCTGGGTGACGTTCCTGCTCCATGTACCGACCCGGCGAGACCGGCGATCCTACTCCGTGTACCGACCCCGCTTGGCTGACTTTCCAGTGCTGTGTACTGAATCGACTTGGTGGTGGTTCCTGCTTTCTCTGTGCCCAGCTGGGCTATTTCTGGACTGTTCCTGCTGCTGCCTGCCTGGCACCGTTTCCACATTACTGGGCCTCCCTGTATTCCGGTACTCCGGTGGCCGGTTCTATTCTGTCTGTGGGTCAGAGTCTCAGTGTGCCCCTATACTGTGCTGCACTCGCTTGGTCTATACTTGGTTCAGTTGGGCGTCTCCGGTGGTTGCCGTTATCCAGACCATAGCGCTATTAACCCCTTCGTGGGCGGTGCCTCATTCCATTACTGACTACCCTGGTGCTGTTGGGCTCCGTTACCCTGTGCAATTGAGTCTCCATTGGTTCAGTTGGGCGCTTCCGGTTGCCATCCAGTTTATACTATCGCACATTAACCCTTGAGGGTAGTACGTGCACACTGTGGTGGATAGTCTTGGTAGGGCCTCCGTTCTGGCACGAGCTCTGACCAGTCTTGTGTAGTCGTCGGTGGGCGTCCACCTTTGAAGCCTCCATACAGGTGATCCTTGCCTGTTGATTGCAGTCCTGTCACTGTCGCCTCCCGCTGCCTATAGGCGACATTGGGCCTTTGCTATACTCTCACTTTGCCAGTGGCTCCACTGGCCTCATTGGACTTTCATACACTGTATCCATCTAGTTTACCTGACCTGTGTCAGTATTGTGTGTATTATCCATTCTGGACCCGTGTGCATTAACTTGCTTGTAACCTGTCCTGTGTCAGTTACTGCTGTTGTTACTGGACCCGTGTGGGTTACCTCATTCCTTGTGTGCTTTAATAAAATTGTGTTTTACCAACATCTACCGTGTCTGAGTGTACTGAACCATAACACTAACTCAAGTCATCTACCTATCTAAACTATAATTATTATATATATTTTTTTTGGGGGGGGTTTCCCTGCTCTACTGCTAAACCTAACTCTAAAATTTCCCTAATGCACAACGACTAAACCTGCCCAACTACCTAGCTAAACTACATACCTAACCCTAAAATATGCTAAATAATATATTTTTTTAATTAAAAAAGTTTTTAAAAAATTAGAAAAAAATTCAAGAGGGGGGTAAGTACCACAGATCAGCTAAAGCTGATCTGCAGCAAACTGATCACTATCAGAGTGATCGGGGGGGAGAATGTATTGATCACTGCAATAACAGTGATCAATCAGGTTGAAATGGATTTTTTCTTTTTTTTAAACTTTTAAAAAGTGCAGGAACACTGGAACACGATCTGAACTCTGGAACAAGATGTCTCTCTCCACCTCAGCAGTGTGTAAGATGGAAGGAGGCAGAGAGATGCGACAGGGACAGTATTTACAAATACTGTTCCTATCATTCGGCTTTTGCAACATATGATTCGTTAATCAAGCGAATCACATGTTGCAATAATGTTGCTACTGGCTGTAACTAAGTGCCCCAGTACCGGAGCTCTTAGTTACAGCCATCCCTTGCTCTCACATCGCTCCGTGCGGCTTCATCTCTTGGATGTGGTTAGGTGTTTAAAGTTCTAGGTTCATTACATGTAGCCTTTTTGGAACGCTGATTCACTTTTTTGTCATCCCTGAGGTCCCACACGTGGGCCAGGCTGCGTCTAAGGAAACAGTGGTTTCTTGGATCAAGGTGACTATTCAACAGGCATATATTCTCAGAAAGAAGCCAGTGCCCTTTCAGGTTCTGCCACATTTCAACAGGTCAGTGAGTACTTCTTGGGCCTACAAAAATCACAGTTGAGCAGCTGTGCAAGGTGGCGACATGGTCATCCCTTCACACATTTGTCAAACACTACCATGTTAATATGCTGGCTTTGGCTGAAGCCAGTTTTGGGCACAAGGTCCTGCTGGCAGCTGTGCCTTTTTAGGTGTCCTTTTTTATAGAAAAAAATCATATTTTCTTAGTCCATGTGGAACACAAGTCTTCCCTCCTGGAGAAAAAAAAAACAAAAACAAATGTTTTAGTCCCAGGTGGGAGCTTCCTCTTGGATTCTCTAGTTCAAGATATTCCTTTTCTTGTTCCACATTCATTTCTTTCATCTTTGCTATACAATAAAACTGTCCAGGTGGGGGTAAAGTGGAGCAGTCTGGAAGTCTACACCTTTGAGAGAACCTTTCTAGTCAAGTGGACTGTCCTCCTGGAGGAATAGACTTTACCCCATAGTTTCTGTACTCACATGGACTAATTGAAAAGTATTTATTGCTAAGTACATAAAAATGCACTTTTGTATCAATATTGTGAAAAATGATGTGAAGAAATTAAGCCACAGGCCATCCAGTTCCTATTCCCACACATCTGGAAGTGAAAACACTTGTGCACTTTGTAATTGTAAAACTAGAATATGAAGAAATGAAAGCATATAGCATGTCAGTGAGAATACTCGTATGCACTGCTGGGTTATTCTTATGAATTGCACAGCAAGGGCACTTGCACTGCTGGAGGATTTTTCATCAAAAGGTTATTATAGGTGAAATTTGAATTGGAAAAGCAGGGCCAGATGTAGAAAGAAAAAGATGCAAGTGTTCTTTCTGTTGTTCACAGTGAAGAGTCATAGGGCTCAAAACAGTTAGGTCCACTGGCTGAAAAATCAGCCAACGGCATTATTTTCAAGCACTGCAAGCTATTCAATTATCAGTGCTATGAAAACTGGCATTTTCGCCCATTCATAATAATAAAAACTCCACAAGATGCCATTCAATTGACTGCGTTAGTCCTTAAGTTCCGATAAGGGACCCACTTTATTGTGTGAAATTTAAGATCAGGTTTTTCTGGCCGCAGAGTCCCTTATAGGATCTCAAAACAGAAGATGCAGCAATTGAAATTAAAAAAAAAAAGTGAAAGTCCACAGTGGATGTATTGATGTGGGGCCCTTGGCCCCATATCAATACATCCAAATGTGTCCAGTGTTAGTAGAATTAACCCTATGAGTGCCAGTGGGGTATTCTTACCCCACTGTCACTCATAGGGTTAATCCGACTAAGCTACAAAGCAACATCCCCTAAAAAGTAACACTTACCTTTAATCCTGATGTCTTCAGCATCTTGGTCAGCTACTGTCATCATCTATCTTCTCTTTTCTTTCTTCTCTCTGCTTTGTCATCATTGCTGATGCCGGTGAAAAAATAAAATTATGTTAAATGCTGTGTGTAAAAATATAACCCTGTAATCTGTGCATAGCTTAACCCATTGCATGCCAGAGAGGTACACAACGCATTGCATCTGCAATGCTTTGCATGCCTCTCTGGCACTCAAAGGGGTAAACAATGCAGAGATGATAGGGTTAGGTAGATAGATAATGCATAAATAGCCCCATAAATCCTGATTACTGGGAAATGTGGTCCAGAAAGATAATGTTAATTGAAATGCCCACATGCATATTACAAAATTCCTATGGACCCAGTGTGTTGTCCGCCGATGGGGAATTAATGGTACCTGCTTGAAGCTGATTGGTTGGGAGGTACATAAGCACACATCCCAGCCAATAGCTGTGAGTCCTTTTTGAACAGAAACTGTCCACAGTGGAATAGGCATTGGCTTCTGCTGACTTGCCCTTTCTCCACGATGACCACAACGGAGAGGACACTGGGGTCATAGGAACTTTGTAATATGTATTTGGGCACTTCAATTAATATTCTCTTTCCGGATCACTTTTACCAGTACACAGAATTTATGAGGCTATTTATGCATTATCTATCTAACCCTGTCATCTCTGATTTGTTTCACCTTTTGAGTGCCAGAGAGGTACACAACGCATTGTTCTGTGTTGCCCCGGATGCCCCCTGGCATTGATTGTTCATCCAGTCAGATAGGCAACCAATACTGTGACCAGGAAGGCAATCACCGCCTTCCTTTCACATCTTCAACCCAGCATCCTATGAACTTCCGGGTTGAGGACCTTCAAGACCCACATCTGTCATCAGTGATGCGAATGGGCCTTGAAGATCCTCTTACTCAACCTGAACATTTATTGAATACAGGGTTGAGCAGGTGGAGGCATGGAAAGGCTGTGATCTCCGTACTGGATACTGCAATGATCCCCTATGCAATCAGGAAATCAGTGCCAATAGTCACAAATAGACTGTCTGCTTGGCAATGAGTTGCTTATCTCTCTGGCATTCACAGTATTTAAAAATAAATAAATAAATAAAATAACTAACCCCATTGCCCCCCCACCTTGTTTGCCTGCCCATTGGTAGCCACAGATCCTCCTCCTCCATGGTCTGAACCCCTCAGCCTTCATTTTCCCTGCCAAATGGTAGCCACAGATCCTCACATGCACGTTCTAACCCCCCATCCTTTTCCCCTGCCCACATTCACTGTATGATCCCCCCAACCATGTTCCCCTGCCTACGTATAGCCACATATTCCCCACAAATATTGTCTGACCCTCAGCCTTGTTTCCCCGCCCACTGGTAGCCACAGATCCACACCTACACTATCTGACCTTCCCAGCCTTGTGCCTTTGATAGCCAAGAATCACACACAGTGCCTGCTTCCCTCAGCCATTTTCTGCTGATCCCATAGTGGATGCCAGGAGCAAAGCTATGTCAACCCATACCTATGGGGTTTCATTTTTCTTAAGCAGACACTTGGTACTGTATACAATAGGGAATTCCATGGTGTTGAAAGATTTTAGTGTCTTTGAAGTGACCGAAGTGTAAAAATGCAAATGTTTTTCCCTATGGCATCACTTACTGGAAATAGTTGAGCACACTAAAATAGGGGTAAAAAGGCAAGTGACACCCTCATTTAATGCCTGTGAATATCTTCTTTTGAAAATGGTATACATTACTTACCTTTTATTAATATATTTAATGGTTATGTCCATTTTAGCATAGGTGGATAATTTCAAAAAAGAAAAGTGTTAGTTGTAGGTTATTGATTCTAGTAACCCATACAGTATGTCAGCCTATACAAATGGAGTATAATTTTTCTCAGGCTTGTAGCAGGTACTGAACATATTAAGACAGTCCATGGTTTTTCAAGATTTATTACCTTTGAAGTGTGAAAAAGTTAAAAAAAAAAAAAAAAAAAAAAAAAAAAAAAAAACAAACAAAAAAAAACCACACATTTTTTTTCCTATTGCTCCATCTTCTGGAAATATATCTACACACCTGCCTAGGGGTTGAAAGATATACATCCCCTCATTTGATGCAAATTGATACATACCTTTCCTTCAAATTTCTAATAATTATGATAATTTCAGGGTAGGCAGGCAATTTCAAAACACAAAACCAGTAGGTTAAGTTTTGTGCTTCTTGTGGGGTACCATTTGTCTGATTTGAACAGTAGATAATGAATACAGCAGGGCATTCCATAGTTTTCAATGACTTCTGTACAGTTAAAGAGGTATAAGTGTAAAAAAAAACAAAAACAAATAACGTTTTTTCCTTTAGTGCCAACTTCAAGAAATATTTGTGCCTATCAGACAAGGGGCAGAAAGGCAAGTGCTACCTCATTTTATGCATATATTGACTTCTTTCCAAAATTATATAGCTTCTTAATTTCTGTAGTTGTTACAACCATTTTAGAACCGGAAAGTCACTTTTTAAAAAAATGAAAAATTGGAAATTACTTCTGGCACCCTCTACAGATGATCAGCTTATGCAATTGGGGTGCCATTTTCCTGTAAGAGCAGTAGCTAATGAATACAGTTTGACATTTCATAGTTTTCAAAGATATCAGTAGATTTGAAATAGTGGAAATGTGAAAAAAAAAATTTTTTTTTCCTTTAGCTCCTAATTCTGAAAACATTTGTGTACATGAGGCTAGGAGTAGTAAGGAAAGTGACACTTTGCTGTGAGTTGTCTTCTTTACAAAAAAATATGGTTTGTCTACCTTTTCTTAATTTATTTTGCTGTCACAACCATTTTAGTACAGGTAAAGCACATACGAAAAAATGTAAGATAAATGAAAGATTGCAGTTGGTGTAGTTTTGTACTTCTGGTACACTTTATAGTAGTTCAAGTCATGCCATTTTTTTCTTGGAAGACCAGTAGCTAATGAATACAGTAGTACATTTCGTATATTTCAATTATTTCAGTACCTTTCAAGAGATGGATATGTAAAATAATGCCTATGTCTTCCTTTAGCTCCACCTTCAGGAAACATTTGTTCACATCAGGCTAGGGCTAGAAAGGCAGGTAACTGCATATCTGATACAGTTAGATGAGTGTTTTCATTAAATGCATACTTTTAGGTGTTAATTACTCCTACAGTCCTTTTAGGTGTTAATCACCACTACAGTATATGTGTGTGTGTGTGTGTGTGTGTGTATATGTATATGTATATGTATATGTATGTATGTATGTATGTATGTGTATATATATATATATATATATATATATATATATATAATATAATTGCATTCTGTTATTTGCTGTCACCAAATTGGGGAGGGACATATATTTGCACACATATATGGGGAGGGACATATATTTGCACACCTAGACTTTTTGGGTATCAGTGTGCTCAAGACAGGAGATATGTGTCATTTATATTTCATACCCTAAGCTTGTTTTAAATGTACAGACATTTGAGACTTTATTGTAAATTTCTGAAAGCATCTCAAAACCATATTTTTAACAAAATGTCTTTGTTGTATCTTTTCATGTGGGAAGAAACCCACACTCAGGGAGTTCAGGGCTTTTAAAAATAATGTAAACTTTCCAAACCAAGATGCATATTTTTTATATGTTCTGTATGATATTAGCAAAATTAGTCATTTTTTAAATTTGTTTCGGATTTATGACATCATAGCTTGTCACACAATGTAAAATGTGGGACACTATGAAAATCTGAAAAGCCCTAAAAAACAATTTCCATATATAACTAGAATGTTATCATCAGGAATCATTCCTATACAGATAGATTGTAAAATGTTGGAAAAGTGCCTTACCTCCCAAATGCCCAGCACTCAAAGGGTTAAATGGGGCTTATAACACCTGGGGGGGGGGGTATGCATGAAGGTGTGTTAAAGAGGCGATAATGTGGACGTGACTTCGGCAGTGTTATCACTTCTCCAGTTTCTATGTAATTCTAGGGAGCCTATGCACTAAAATCTCTCCCACTTTAGAAATGCATTGAGAAGTTAGTTCCACTTTATCACCCTTTTTATCACACTTCAGTGCATATCCCCCTTGGAATTATAACATTTTCAGAATGTTTCAGAAACCTCGCCAACATTCAGCAATTTAAACAAACCATTCAAATTTATTTGAACTTTTACATCTTTTGTGGTACAGTCGATGTGCCCCAAATAGTTTGTTTTTTTATTGCTTTTGGAGTAAGGTATTTTTGGACTTGTGTGCTTTGTCCTTATACTTGCTCACTGATAAATCCAGTTATTGAATATATACCAGAAAATTGCTATATTCAGAGAACACTGATGTCATCAGCTGATGCTTCTTTTAAAATGCTTACGTAGAAATTGTGTTTTCTTTTTTTTTTGTTTTCTTTTTTTTTCCCCTAATTTCCATGTCTTAAAAACCTTCAAGTTTATAAAGCTTTATATGAAAGTCATTGCTTTGCAATGGATTGAACATCGCCTCTGGTCCTTAACCCTTTGAGTGCCAGAGGGGTACGCAACGCATTGCAAAGCAAGGGGTTAAAGGGTTACAAAATGCTTCAGTGTGACAAATCACACATAATAGATTCCCAGTCACTGCAGCTTGTCCTGGAAACCTTTAACCTGAAAATATGTAACTGAATTTAATTCATGGCTTCCTTATAGAAATGGCTGAAAACTCAAGAGCAAGAAACAAATCTATATATTCATGTCATAACAAAATATGTACTTTTCTCTTAGAGCAGAGGCATCCAAGTTTTTTCAGTTGTGGGCCATGTAATCAGAAAGCCATAAGTGTAAAGGAAGCATTTTTTTAATTGATAACAATAGTGAATTATGGCTTGTCATCTATTCAAAAACATAGCTGTATTTATTGATCAAGTCAATGACTACTGATATTTAACAGACCTCTTTTCTTGAACTGTACTGTATGGAACTGGCAAGCAGAGGAATTCATGTGTGCTAGCAAATTAGGTAATTTTTTTTTTCTTACTCTCAGGCGGGCAGTAATCCTTCAAGTGAGACAAGAATAAATGAATATAACTGTTTTAACACTTGCGATACCAGGAGACTCAAAGGTTAATACTTGTTTTTTTGGTTTCTATTTTTGCTGATGTAACTTATAGGTACCCATTCTACAGACATCTGGCATAGAACATTATTTTTGCCCTGTTTGTTAATTTGTGAATTCTTTCAGTAGCTGAAGCACATGTAAAGATACCACCTTAGATAATATATTGCATCTCGGTCTGGCCTTCACAGTTTTTAATCCATTGGATGATAGAGAAGTCTCCATTCTCCAACGATTCTCAATGTATTGAAGACCTCTTTAGCATCCAAGGACCCAACTTAATCTTTGGCATTCTTTTACATTTCTATATATTTTTAAGTTACCACCAGTCATTATTGACATAGCCTATGCCACCTCTAGACTGAGGCTATTCTATAAAAGGACTATTCCTTAAGTCAAATAGTACCTTCTCATTTCCTCTGAGTCTGATTCAGAGCAGGCTCTCACATGCAGGTATTTTTTGGTTTTATGAAAGCTGCTTCCCTCGTGTGTGTTACTGAATCCTTTAATACGTTTGGAGTGATCTTTCATAACCCCCCCCCCTTTCTTTCCCAAGATATAAGGTGATGCCAGACAAAGGAGACAGACTTATTAGCAAAGCAGATAACATTTCACTTGCCTGTGAACAATCTTAGACTTTTGTCTGGATTCTTTGCTGGAACAGTTACAGCTACACAGAACTGACAGATTGTTTAACAGTAATAAAATCTGAAATATGACACAGCATTGTCAGCAGCACAGAGGTTGATACAACGCTCTTCTGGCATATACATTCTGTAACCCATTGGCACCACTGAAATGTCAAGCAGATGGACCAGAGACAATGCATAATTCATGTTCCTTTTATTTTGACACAAATAAACTGAGACATACTTCATTTTCTCAGTGCTAGATTTTCTTCAAAATTGTTTAAATACATCAACCCATGTGCAGGGGAGGGCTGGCAACTTTTGGCCTAGGGGGCAAGTACAATTAAGTGACAGTTCTATTACCGCTCCAGCCCAATGTCCCAGCCCACCCCTTTTTGTTAATGTTATAGCTGGCATTAATGTTATGGATTAAGTCAAGTGATACCTCAGAGCTTATAACTGAAATGGTAGTACACTAGTGATACCACAGAGCTTACAATTGAAATGGATCTACACTAGTGATACCACAGAGCTTACAACCTGAAATGGAGCTACAATACTCATGTAGCGCCTTAAATTCTCTTTACTCTATTTACAGCAGCAAATGGGAAATTGAGTGAGGCAGTGGCCCACTGGCCCATATTCATGACCAGCCTGGGGGGCAATTGCCCCCTTGCCCCCCAGGCCAGCCCTCCCCTGCCCATGTGTCTTAAAATCTCACAACTGCTTTAAAACAGAAGAAGTTATTAATTTATGAAAACCATTCAAAGTTTTTAATTTCATGGTGGGTTCTCCTTCAGTCTAACAGAGCCAATTTATATGGAGAAATCAGAGGGAATCGGCTGTTGTCTCTTAGTTTGTATCCTAGATATAGTTGGTTCTAATTCAAGGGTGGGCAGCAATTGTAAGACTATAATCCCCATCACCCTTGGCCAGCCAACAACAGCTGTAGAAGTGCATGTTGCTCATCATTGTTATAAGTAGAGGTGAAAAAAACTATACAGATTATGTGTCAGGGTTAGGCAACCTTCAGGCACTCTAGCTGTTGAGGCCTACAATTCCCATCATCCCCAAAAATCCTTGGCTGTTTGAGAAGGATGAGAGTTAGTCTCCAACAGCTGGCATGCTGAAGGCTGCCTATCCCTTGTTATATGTAGTTATACATGTACTTGCCCCTTAGCCAGCTGCATATGTCCCTAATGCAAGAACCTTCATCCAGCCACCACTTTTGCTCAGTAATGTAGAAAGAGAATGGGAGAGCACAGCTCAGGACACTGGTACAAGTAGACACTAGCTAAGTTTAGACTGAAGCAAAATGTTTCGGGGGGGGACAGTACCACCTTTTGTCAGGTTTGCAAGATGAAAAATGTTGCTGTACCCCCCAAGATGTGTTAAAGTGACACTCAACCTCCTTTTTTACTTTACATATTCTGAAAGTGCATCATATGTATAGTCAAATTGCTTATACTTTTTCATCACCATATATTTTTTTGTTGATTCATGTATGCATTTATTTTACACTATTGTGTAAAGGTCCAATGGTCCTCTGGTCCTCAAATTTGTCTCGCTAAACATGGTAATCTTAATCCGTCCACCTCCATGGACATGACATCCAGGACTGATTTGTAGATGTTATCTCTTGAAGACACAAGGAAAAATCATAAGGCTCATTAGGATTTTCTATTCCAGAGGCATTTTCTCATATGAAAGTTCACAGTTATGGCTTAGGTTATCTGAGAGGTCAGTCAAGCTCATTTAATATCACTCCAATAGTTACATTTATGCTGCCATTCAACGACTTACGCTGCCGCCGGTGACAGTGGCAGGAATGCTTAGAAAAATTCCCCCGCAAAGTTAACTCTCGGGCTGTTGCCCAAGCCTTTCTGTGGAAAAAAAGTCTTGTGGTTCAAATTGTTCCCACACTGCAACTGGCTGGGATGTTTGCTTATGCACCTACCAGCCAATTGGCTTCTAGCGTGTTTTGACATCCCCCCACTAGAAGCGGAGGTGCGTAAGCACACATCCCAGCCAATTGTAAAGTGGGAACCATTTTGAACAGAGTCTAGCCATATAAAAGCCAGTCTCTGCTCAATTTTTCCACAGAATGCCTCAGGCAACAGCCCTAGAGGTAACTAGGGGGGGAATTTTTCTCTGCATTCCTTCCGCCACCGCCGGCAGTGTATGACTCGCAATTTGAATGGCAGCAGAAATATAATTATTGGAGTGCCAGCATGCATTTTACTATTGGAATGTCAGCATACATTTAACTCTTAGAATGCCAGAGGGGTATGCAATACATAGCTCTGCAATGTGTTGCATCCCCCTCCGGCACTCAAAGGGTTAAGGCTTGCATATCTTTACGGCATATTTTGGGGGGGGCATCTATAATTTGGACCTCTCTTTTTTTTGTTTATTTTCAGTTAATTTATATTTGGGCACAGAAGAAGATAAGACAGAAGATAAGAAGAAAGAAAACAGAAAATAAAAGATTAAAGAAGAAGACTTAGACTGGATGGCCAGGGTGCTGAAGACCCTGCTGGACATCAGGATTTCAGGTAAGTGTCTATTTTCAGGGGACGTTGTTAACTTTAGGGGGATTAACCCTGTGAGTGCCAGTCAGGTATGCAACACTCTGCAATGTGTTGCATACCCCACTGGCACTTATAGGGTTAATTTTTCTAACCTTATACACATTTTTCAGTACTTTGGCTTAGGGTCCCATATCAATACATCTACTGGTCACATTTTTCATTTTTTCCCCCTTTCAATTCCAGCTTCAGTGGGTTAAAACATGAGTTAAATGACCCTGCACCAAAAAAAAAAAAGTGCAGAATTTGGTGTTAAAATTGGGTCCTTAACTCATGTTGCTGCTCAACACCTGGAACTAAATTGGAAATGCAAACTATTTTTAATAGCTTCGAATGGGCGCATAATTTTGTGGCAGACGTGCTTTTTTTTCTTACTGTACTTTTTCACATCACAGGTAACTGGATGTATTACCGATTGACAAACCCACTTATGTACCACAGCTATTCTATGGCTGATGAGGTACATGGAACAATCGGATTTGGTGGTTGGTTTTTGTTCCCACAACTCGTGCTAATTAGCTTGAGTTGTAGGAACATCAAAGGAAAATAGCCAACTCTCGTGGTTTGACACTGCGTCAAACAACAAGAGTGAGCTCAAAACAGTCACCCTCCCCACACCTCCCCACACTATCCCTAACATGGACAATTAAATTAAATAATGCTACCCCTAACACTATCTTAACACCCAGACCTGTAACACTTACCTGTCATCCACTGGCTATCTTCTTCTTTAAAAGGATAGTAATACTTCGTTTTAACTTTATTTTATTTTGTAGGTATTAAAAAAAACATGAATAATGATATAAGTCTTATCTCTCAAACCTTTATGGTTTAAAAGATATTCACAAGCAAAGTTTCCCCCTCCTGCCCCTTTTTCCTAGTGTAAGCCATCTCTTCTCAGATGTGAATTTGGTTGTAAGACCAGACAGATAACAGAAGGGGACAGTCTTCTTTGTATGAAAAGAATGAAAGCCCTTCCCCCCTTGACAAGTTTTTCAGCTTTTTCCCTTATCTTAATTGAAGATTGTCCCTTTCTGCAGTCTACCTGGGCACCTCCCTTCTGACCTGGCTGAAAGGGGGGGGGATACTTTGCTTGTGAATATCTCTTAAACCATAAAGGTTTGAGAGATAAGACTTATATCGTTCTTCATGTTTTTTTTTAATGCCTACAAAATAAAATAAAGATAAAACGAAGTATTACTATCCCTTTGATCTTCCATCATCCCTTCTTCTCTTTTCTTTTTTCTTTTCAATCTGTTAAAATAAAAAAAAATCAATTGAGTAGTTAGGTTTGTTTTAAAAAAAACAAAATAAAAAAAAAAACCTAAAAGATGCCACAGTTAACCCTTTGAGTGATGAAAGTGTACCCGTCCAGCGCTCAAAGAGTTTAAAAAAAAAAAAAAAAAGCCTTCTATTGCCCATTTGTTTAAAAAAATAATTCCTGGTAAATGTCCCCCTTGCCACCACTTCCGTCTCCACTGACAGCAGCAGGATTGCAGATAGATACTGCTCTCTCGGGCCATTACCCGAGTCCTACTATGAGAATTTTGAACAGAGACTGGCTTTTATATGCCAGTTTTTTTGGGTTTTTTTAAACCAATGGCCGAAATAAAAATTATAATTGGAGGACAGATGTCATGCTTTTTTAATCCTTTGAGCACTGGAGGGGTACCACTCCAGCAACAGCACTCAAAGGGTTAATAGTGGCATCTTTGGGGGCTTTTTTTTTTTTTAAACAAACATAACTACTCATTGGATTGTTTTTGTTTATTTTTTAAAGATTTTAAAAAAGAAAGAAGAGAAGAAGGGAAGACAGAGGACATGTGTTAACTCTTGAGATATCAACCCTATGAGTACCAGTGGGATATGCAGTGCTGTACAAAGCTTTGCATAATCTTTTTTTTTTTTTTTTTTTTTTTTTTTTTTAACCACAGTTGTGTGTTGGAAGCCAGTTTTCTAGCACACACTGGTGGTTTTCAACTCAGGAAGTCTGCCCTTCCTTTTCATGGCACAGGTTTATAAATCAATGGCTGTGTGGAACTTTCAGCCACAGGATCTCTCATATCTAGTTATAAGACAAATGTAGTGCTACATAACAACAGAAATATTCGCAATACATTAGTTCCTCCAGAAAAGCTCTTTTTGATACACTGTTATTGTTATTAAGGCAATGCACTATATCATAAAACATATTTGAAAGATTCAAGGACCTTAACCCTTTGAGTGCCAGAGATGTATCCAACGCATTGCAATGCAATGTATTTTATACTTCTCTGGCACTCAGAGGGTTAATGGACCAGTACATGTTTTGGTGTGGGGAAAAAAATCAGTTATAGGGAGTTTCCAGTGAATACCACGGTACTCCCACTGCTTGGAGATTTTTTTTTAAAGGGATAGTAATGTTTCAAAATAAAAGCAGCTTCAATTAATCTTCATAGTATTTGGGCCATGGACAGTGTAATTTCACTACTGTCAGAGTTCTAGTTCAAGAGTAATCCTATATAATAATTCGCTAAATCGTGTGTAACGCCATGACATGTGCAGTAGACACTGCTGAGTCATGCGCAGTAGAGACTGCCTGCGCCGCGGCTGATACAGAGCTGGGCGCTCCAAAGGAGCGTCCAGCTCTGTATCAGTCGTGGCGCAAGCAGTCTCTACTGCAAGTGACTGGCCCGCGACCGGGTGGCAGTGGCACTGTGGCCTGTGTAGCGGGCTGTTCAACTAGTTGAATGATAAAGTATCCCCCTCCCGCCCCTGTTACCTAATGTAAGCCGCTTCCCCTCAGATGTGGAATCTGGTCTCTTGACCAGACAGGTCACAGCAAGGGACAATCTTCTTTCTGTGAGAACAATGAAAACCCTGCCCCCTTGACAGGTTTTTCAGGTTTTTCCCTTATGTTAGTTGAAAATTGTCCCTTGCTGAGATCAATCCGGACAGTCTTGCAGCTCTGAGGTGAGCAGTGTTACATCAGTAAAAGGGGCGTGAGGTGGCTACTTTATCATTCAGTTACTCTTGAACTACAACTCGGAGAGTATTTAAATAACACTCATCATGGCCCAAATACTATGAAGATTAATTGGAGCTGCTTTTATTGTGAAACATTATTATTAGTGATGATCGAGCACCCCAATGCTCGGGTGTTCGGGTGCTCTGACCGAGCGCCCCCGGAGGCTCGAGTGCTCGGCCGAGCACCCGAGCCCCATTGAAGTCAATGGGAGGACTCGAGCATTACACCAGGCACCCCCTGCTCTGATGAGGGGAGGGTGCCTGGTCCATAGGAAAAGGGCAGAAAATGATGGAAACACCACAGAAATGGTTCAGGGACAGCATAGGGAGGATGTCTGGATGCATCTTGGACTCCAACATCGCTGCTGGGAACGATCTTTCGCCCGTAGTACGCCATTTTTACAGACTGACCGTAAAACACACAAAAAGGAAGATAAAAAACGACTTTAGGCGAAAAATTGTTACCAAACAGTATTTGCTGTATATTTACTTGTATATCATCTGCAAATTCTGCAAAAAATGTCATCGATTTTTCGGAACTGGGGCCATGATTAAGAGGGAAACGTGCGCAGAGGCAAATTCTGCAAAAAATTTCCTCGATTTTTCGGAACTGGGGCCATGATTAAGAGGGAAACGTGCGCAGAGGCAAATTCTGCAAAAACTTTCCTCGATTTTTCTGAACTGGGGCCATGATTAAGAGGGAAACGTGCGCAGAGGCAAATTCTCCCAAAAATTTCCTCGATTTTGCTGAACTGGGGCCATGATTAAGAGGGAAACGTGCGCTGAGCCGACCATCTAAAACATTATGGGTGAGGGTCTGCTGCGGAGCTGACCATCCTAAACATTATATGCGAAGGCCCGCTAGTGAGCTGACGCTATAAAACATTATATGAGAGGGCCCGCTAGAGAGCTGACCCAATAAAACATTATATGAGAAGGCCCGCTGGTGAGCTGACCTATACAAAAATTGTCAAACAGCGCCCGCTGGTGAGCTGGCCCTATATAAAAATTATATCACAGGGCCCGCTGGTGAGCTGGCCCTATATAAAAATTATATCCCAGGGTATATGGAGTCAACCATATACCCATTTTTTGGGAGGAAGGGGTGAATGGGAATACAGAGTATTCCCATCATTGTAAATAACATATCTAAAGTGACTTTATGTTCCCCCGGGGCTTTCCTCCAGTGGAGTGGAGAAGTCAGGGGAAATCCAGGCCTTGTTCATTTTTATAAGTGTCAACCTATCAGCATTTTCGGTGGAAAGGCAGATACGCTTATCTGTTATGATGCCACCAGCAGCACTAAATACCTGCTCAGACAGAACGCTGGTGGCAGGGCAGGCCAGCACCTCCAAGGCGTAGAGTGCCAGTTCATACCACGTGTCCAGCTTGGACACCCAGTAGTTGTAAGGCACAGAGGGATCATTGAGGACGCTGACACGGTCTGCTACGTACTCCTTCACCATCTTCCAAAACTTTTCTCTCCTTGTGACACTAGGCTGCGCATCAGGGTGAGGGTGCTGGCGGGGTGTCATGAAGGTGTCCCACGCCTTGGAGAGTGTTGCCCTGCCTTTGTCGGAACTGCTGTGTGCTCCCCTTTTCTCCCCTTCTCGGTTGGCCAAGGTAGCACGTACTCTGCCGCCAGCGTTGTCAGATGGAAAATTTTGGAGCAATTTTTCAACAAGAACCTTCTGGTATTGCACCATTTTGCTTGTCCTCTCCACTGGAGGAATGAGAGATGAGAAATTCTCTTTGTAGCGGGGGTCCAGAAGGGTGAACACCCAGTAATCCGTGTTGTCTAAAATGCGTATAACACGTGGGTCACGGGAAAGGCAGCCTAACATAAAGTCAGCCATGTATGTCAGAGTACCAACAGGCAAGATTTCACTGTCCTCACCAGGAGGATGACTCTCAATCTCCTCATCCTCTTCCTCCTCTTCTGCCCACCCACGCTGAAGAGATGGAACTAAAGTTCCATGGCTACCCTCTGTAGCGGAGGCAACCGTGTCTTCCTCCTCCTCCTCCTCCTCCGCCTCCTCCAATTGTCGCTGAGAAGACGAAGTGAGGGTGCTCTGGCTATCACCTTGTGTAAGCTCTTCCTCCCCCATTTCCACCTCTTCCACATGCAAAGCGTCGGTTTTAATTGTGAGCAGCGAGCGTTTCAGTAGACACAGAAGTGGGATGGTTACACTGATAATAGCGTTATCGCCGCTCACCATCTGTGTCGATTCCTCAAAATTGCGTAAAACCTCACAGAGGTCTGACATCCATTCCCACTCCTCACTTCTGATTACAGGAAGTTGAACGGAGAGGCGACGACCGTGTAACAGTTGGTACTCCACTACTGCCCTCTGCTGCTCACAAAGCCGGGCCAACATGTGGAAGGTGGAGTTCCAGCGCGTGCTCACGTCACACAGCAGCCGGTGAGCTGGCAATTGTAAGCGCTGCTGCAGCTTCAACAGGCCGGCTGAAGCTGTTGATGACTTACGGAAATGTGCACACACGCGGCGCAGCTTGGTCAAGAGATCATGCAAATTGGGGTAGGTTTTTAGAAATCGCTGAACCACTAAATTAAATACATGCGCTAGGCATGGTACGTGTGTGAGCTTGCCGAGCTCCAAAGCCGCCACCAAGTTACGCCCATTATCACACACAACCATGCCTGGTTGCAGGTTGAGTGGCGAGAGCCACTGCTCGGTCTGGTGACTAATCCCCTGCAACAGCTCTGAGGCCGTGTGCTGTTTGTCCCCAAGGCAGATCAGCTTCAGCACGGCCTGTTGACGCTTCCCCACTGCAGTGCTACACTGCTTCCAGCTACCGGCTGATGGGTGAGTGGCGCTGCACGCAGAGAATTCGGAGGTGGAAACGGAGGAGGAGGAGCCAATAACGTAGGTGCTGGCGGAAACCCTGATGGAGGTAGGGCCCGCAATCCTCGGCGTGGGTAGCACCTGTGCCATCCCAGGGTCCGAGTCGCTCCCAGCCTCCACGACATTCACCCAGTGTGCCGTCAGGGAAATGTAGCATCCCTGGCCACAAGCACTTGTCCATGTGTCAGTCGTTAAGTGGACCTTCCCAGTAACTGCGTTGGTCAGGGCACGGGTGATGTTACGGGACACATGGTGGTGTAAGGCGGGGACGGCACACCGGGAAAAGTAGTGGCGGCTGGGGACTGCATACCGAGGGACAGCTGCTGCCATCAGGCTGCGGAAGGACTCAGTCTCCACAAGCCTAAATGGCAGCATTTCGATGGCCAGTAATTTGGAAAGGTGTGAGGTTAGTGCTATGGCCTGTGGGTGGGTGGCTGGGTATTTTCGCTTGCGCTCAAATGCCTGGGGTAACGACATTTGGATGCTGCGCTGGGACAGGGAAGTGGATGTGGTCTCTGATGGTGCTTCAGATGGTACAGGTGCAGGGCGGGAGGTATGCGGGCCTGCGCCTTCGACAGGCGATTGGCCGGCACCGAAAACAGGGGAAGAGGAGGCAGTGGTGTGGCCTGCAGACACAGATTGGCGATCCGGGCGTTCCTCCCACTTATTACGGTGCTTGGATGCCATGTGTCGGATCATGCTGGTGGTGGTGAGGTTTCTAGTGTTCATGCCTCGGCTCATTCTGGTGTGGCACAGGTTGCAAACTACAGTTTTTTTGTCGTCCGCACTTTCCTTAAAAAAAACGCCATACCGCGGAACACCTAGCCCTTGGCAAGGGAGATTTACGCAAGGGGGTGCTCCGTGGAACATTTGCGGGCCGGTTTGGTGCGGTACGCCTTCTTTCTGTAGCCACACCACTGCCTCTTCCAGCCTGTTGCGGTGCTGCAGATGGCTCACCCTCAGGACTGCTGTCATCGCTCGGCTCTCCACCTTCCCAGGTGGGGTCAGTCACCTCATCGTCCACCAAGTCCTCCTCCACTTCCTCACTCTGATCATCCTCCTCATTTCTTGATCCCACCACATACTCAGTCATTGATAACTGTATATCATCCTCCTCATCAAGGTCTTGAGACAGTAATAGTGGTTGATTTGATGGCAACTGTGTCTCATCATAATCATCATCCACTTCCTTTGACCTTAAATGCCGTTCACCTCTGTCATCTTCTTGTGATTGGGTACCCTCTAGAGGTTGTGAATCAGGGCACAAGATTTCATGTTCCTCTGCAAGCGTGCTTGGAGAGAGGTTCAAATTAAGGATTGGTGATGAGACGAGCTCCTCACTATATCCCAGTGTGGGATCACTTCTTTGACCAGACCCTCTATGGTGGGAGGAAGGATGATCAGGGTGAGGATTATGTTGACCAGACTCTTGGCTACTGAGAGTGGACTTGGTGGAAGACAGGGTGATGCTTAACCGACTGGAAGCAGTATCAGCTGAAATCCAACCGACCACCTGTTCGCAGTGGTCTGACCTCGAGAGTGATGTCCTGCGACGCCCTGTAAACTGAGACATGAAGCTAGGTATGGTGGATGTCTTTCTTTCTTGTGCTCTGGCACCAGGCGCAGTTTCTACGCGTCCTGACCCGCGCCCTGAACTATCAGGATCACGTCCACTTCCCCGTCCCTTTTTACCCGCCTTCTTCATATTACACTGAATATGTGCTGCAAATCTGCAACTTTGCACACTAAACAGAATGTGCTGCTTATCTGCGGCTAGGCACAGTGAACAGAATATGTGACTTTTATTTTTAACACTTTGCACACTAAACAGAATGTGCTGCAAATCTGCAACTTTGCACACTAAACAGAATATGCTGCTTATCTGCGGCTAGGCACAGTGAATGGAATAAGTAACTTTTATTTTTTACACTTTGCACACTAAACAGAATGTGCTGATAATCTGCAACTTTGCACACTAAACAGAATATGCTGCTTATCTGCGGCTAGGCACAGTGAATGGAATATGTGACTTTTATTTTTTACACTTTGCACACTAAACAGAATGTGCTGATAATCTGCAACTTTGCACACTAAACAGAATATGCTGCTTATCTGCGGCTAGGCACAGTGAATGGAATAAGTGACTTTTATTTTTTACACTTTGCACACTAAACAGAATGTGCTGATAATCTGCATCTTTGCACACTAAACAGAATATGCTGCTTATCTGCGGCTAGGCACAGTGAATGGAATATGTGACTTTTATTTTTTACACTTTGCACACTAAACAGAATGTGCTGATAATCTGCAACTTTGCACACTAAACAGAATATGCTGCTTATCTGCGGCTAGGCACAGTGAATGGAATATGTGACTTTTATTTTTTACACTTTGCACACTAAACAGAATGTGCTGCAAATCTGCAACTTTGCACACTAAACAGAATATGCTGCTTATCTGCGGCTAGGCACAGTGAACGGAATAAGTGACTTTTATTTTTTACACTTTGCACACTAAACAGAATGTTCTGCTAATCTGCAACTTTGCACACTAAACAGAATGTGCTGCTTATCTGCAGCTAGGCACAGTGAACGGAATAAGTGACTTTTATTTTTTACACTTTGCACACTAAACAGAATGTGCTGATAATCTGCAACTTTGCACACTAAACAGAATATGCTGCTTATCTGTGGCTAGGCACAGTGAATGGAATATGTGACTTTTATTTTTTACACTTTGCACACTAAACAGAATGTTCTGCTAATCTGCAACTTTGCACACTAAACAGAATATGCTGCTTATCTGCGGCTAGGCACAGTGAATGGAATATGTGACTTTTATTTTTTACACTTTGCACACTAAACAGAATGTTCTGCTAATCTGCAACTTTGCACACTAAACAGAATGTGCTGCTTATCTGCGGCTAGGCACAGTGAACGGAATAAGTGACTTTTATTTTTTACACTTTGCACACTAAACAGAATGTTCTGCTAATCTGCGACTTTGCACACTAAACAGAATGTGCTGCTTATCTGTGGCTAGGATCAGTGAATGGAATAAGTGACTTTTATTTTTTACACTTTGCACACTAAACAGAATGTGCTGCTAATCTGCAACTTTGCACACTGAACAGAATGTGCTGCTAATCTGCAACTTTGCACACTAAAAAGAATGTGCTGCTAATCTGCAACTTTGCACACTGAACAGAATGTGCTGATAATCTGCAACTTTGCACACTAAACAGAATGTGCTGCTAATCTGCAACTTTGCACACTAGAAAGAATGTGCTGCTAATCTCCAACTTTGCACACTAAACAGAATGTGCTGCTAATCTCCAACTTTGCACACTAAACAGAATGTGCTGCTAATCTGAAACTTTGCACACTAAACAGAATGTGCTGCTAATCTGCGGCTAGGCACAGTGAACGGAATATGTGACGTTTTTTTTTTAAACTCTGCCCCCCAAAACAAAATATATCTGCTGCCCCCACACACAGTAGTCCTAAAAAGGACTTTTGGGTCTTTTTTTTGTTCAAACGCGCTTTTTTTCTGCCTACACTGACTTTCCCTTCCTATCCTCATCTCTCCCTGGCTAAGACTGAGCCGAACTCGCTGGTCAGGTGCTATACAGCACCCGATCACGGGTTCTGGCCAGCCAATCAGTGTAATGCCAGCAGCCAACATGGCTGCTGGCATTACACTGATGTCAGAGCCTCCCCGCACGTTTATTGGCTGCGCAGCAGCCGCGAAACGTGCGGGGAGGAGACCCGAACATGGCGGGCGAGCACATGCGGTACTCGTACGAGTACCGCCATGTGCCGAGCAGAGCGATGCTCGAGCCGAACCGAGCTTCGGCCGAGCATGCTCGCTCATCACTAATTATTATCCCTTTAAAGGTTTTCCCAATTTATGAGCTAGAATAACTTTTTGAACCTTTGTTTTACTTAGCATGAAAGCTCTAGTGTTATCTTTAGCTGGTCACTATGTTCAAATTCTGATACAAATTCTGTCAAACTCACAAGTCTAATTTTTATAGCTGTATTTCCCATTCTGAATGCTGAAGTCTATTGTCTTTTACAAAGTGTTAACTAAGATCAGTGAAGTAACCAAAAAATAAAAATACAGACTCCAAAACAGTTCTGTAAATAAATATATATGGAATATTATATGATGACCTGTATCTAGGTACAGTAAGTTCTGTTAACCCCTTAAGGAGCAGGGGTTTTGTACACCAGAGGACAAGTGCCATTTTATTCACTGAGCCGGCACAAATGAGTGATCAGATATACCAGCTCAGCAAGGGAAAGGCTGAAACTGGATGCTCTGGTTTCTAAGCAGCCCATTTCAGCCTCCCGGCATGAGCATAGCGCATCGCCATGTCAGGACCGTCACTGGTCCTTAAGGGACCGAAAGTTGTAATGGTCCTGGCAAGGCCATGGTTGTTAAGTGGTTAAACAAATGACCTCATATTCTAGAGCTATAGTTTCCCTTTATGGATCAGAGTGGTATTCAATGCATTGCTTCACAGGAAACAGATATAAAATAACAAACAAAATTAATATCTTGTAATGCCATTTTTATTGGACTAACAGAATTATGGATTGACAAGTTTTTGGGATAAACTCCCTTTCTCAAGTCTTAAGCATTTCTGAGCACAAGGACACAGAATTCACAGTTAAAACAGTTAATACAGTTAATACATTGAATTCAAAGCTGTGTTGTTTGCTGGGGTTAACACAGTAGGACTGCTGATAAGACAGGGACCAAGAGAAAATCCACACTCTTCTTGCAGAGGATCGTAAATACCCTGTGCAAGGAAGAGTGTGGGGAGGGGGAGAGAAAGAGAAGAAAAATATAGGAGATGGTATGGGAGGGGAGAGAGTTAAAAAAAGATTGCACATATTAAGAATGCTACAATGCCAACAATCCAGTATGGGCATGCAGGCCTATATACAACTTTCTACCATATAGGTATATATAGACATACAAATATATACACACATACACATTTAGGAAACCGATATAAAGACTGGGAAAAAAGTGAGAGGGGTGATATGATAGAAACATTCCAACTTGTAAAACATGTAAAAAAAAATGGAACAGCAGCTCTGAGAAAGTGGTAGGCACTAACAGAGTAATGGACTTTGTGTGCCTGGTATAGATATAAGGCTGTCCTGGGAATGAACTGTCTATGCATTTTAAGTACATATGCGAATGATTCAGTCAGTTAGGCCATTTGGTTTTTATCTGCTGTCAAATTCTTTGGATGTAAAGAGTTGAAAGTCCAAATATTTTCTTAATTTTAACACAGGTCTGGTTCAGACAATTCATTATGAACTGTTTGGTGATGAAACAATATGCTTTAAAATGTGTCCCAGAACTATAATGTACACCGGTTTGGACATATCTGTGTGGTCTACTCCATTATTCTACCGCTGTCATTATCTCCCTGTGCTACAAGATTAGCTCTGTTGGAGCACATTCTCCTTATTTTAGTTTTAAGTTATTTACGTTTTACACCAGACCAAGTATATCATTTTTCTGACATCTCTTTTATGTGTTTAGTAATAAATATCCCACTACTCCAAGAGAGGGTTAGAATGGGAAGACGAGATCTACACCAACCTAAAGTATTCCTGAGATCATTTACACTTATGTTACTTCATGTCTGATTTTTGTTTGCCTTTATACAAATCATCTGGACAGATTAACTCCTTCAATGATAGAGAAATACCCAATGTGTTGTATTGCAATACATTGGAGACCTCTCTAACATTCAGGGAGTTAAATGAACACTTAGCAGAAAACACTAATGACCAATATGAATCAGTTTGGTGTGGCTTTGTTCTCCAAAATTATTCTTGAATTAGTGCTGCATAACTTACCCATGGGGTTGTATATGATTATTGGTTGCTGGACTCAGGAACTACAGGGTCCTCCCACTGAAGGTTTCTTTACAGAATGTTAGTGGGAAATTTGTGGTTTGCTGAAGTCTATAGGAAAGCATAATGTTTGCCTCCAAGGATATGATATTAAGAACTAATTAACCCTTTGAGTTCTGGAAAGGCATCCAACGCATTGAGCTGCAATGCACTAGACACCTCCCTAGCACTCAAAGGGTTAAAGACTAATTTTGGATAACCAATACACACAAAGTGATTTCATAGAGACTATTAATATTTTCTGCCTAGATTAACATAACTGGGGATTTATTTTACGAGTTACATATTATTAGGTGTTAGTGCATGTGCAGATGGATAAATTAGGTGATACCTTCCCACTACATGATTTTGAATACTGCAGCATTTAGAAAATTACTCAAGATCAAGACATGAACATACAATGAACAAAATAACTGCATCATATTCATTTCAGCACAACTGCCATGGTGTAAGATATACTTTCCTGTCTTGGGTCTTAGGAACTGCTGTTGCAGGTCATCTTGCCTTATGAGTGTCTGATGTCTCCTTGAGCTCACTTACTCTGGCGCCTATCTGCTGTACATCTTTTTTTAAACCTGAGATATCTGATTTAAATATGAAACTTAGGACACTAATGTTGTACTGAACTCGAATACAACACTGTACAATATTGGTAATCAACCTACTGAGTTTATTTCATCAGTTTTGTCACTAATTCCTATCTTAGTATTGAGTCTTATTGGCACAGTCACCCCCATACTGCTCAAAACCTAGTGTAGGAGGTGCCTTTTTTGGTAAATGACTCAATACCCCGCCCCCCCCCCCATAAGAGAATTCTGATAAATAACTGCTTAGACAATGTCTATGTGGGGGTTGAGGCAACAAGTAAGTTGCATAAGAGCTGAAGTTCCACAGATCATAGGCTCTTAAGTACAAAATAAGAAAAAAAATTACCAAAAATGAGTATAGTTATTTCAGCATATTTATTAAAATACATTTGACTTATTGCATTCAAAGGGTTGACAGTTTTTATTTTCAGTGTGAGTTCCTCCATCTTTCTCCAAATTGGTAGTCAGAAAGCTAAATAGAAGTAATTCCAAAGCAAACCAGCTACCCAGGAGGGGCAAATTAAAATTCCAAAGACTTTAAAGGGATAGTAATACTTCATTTTATCTTTATTTTATTTTGTACGCATTAAAAAACATGAAGAACAATATGTCTTCTCTCTCAAACCTTTATGGTTTGAGAGATATTCACAAGCAAAGTTTCCCCTCCCACCCCTTTTACCTAGTGTAAGCCATCTCTTCTCAGATGTGGAATGCAGTCCATAGACCAGACAGATAACAGCAGGGTACAAGCTTCTTCCTGGGTAAAGTCTCAGCTCCAGGAGGGCAGGGCACTAACAAAAAAGGTATGTGAGGAGAAGACTCCATCCCCTATCCCTCTCTTAGTTAGCGTCTGTTTTATTTTTTGCTATTAGTTTATGGGGCTGTATAATCCCCCATTAGGCGGGCTCCTATTCCTAGTGTCCTTTCAAGACCTGAACCTGTGGAGGATGGTTTGCATTATCAGCCTCTTCCTCATACTTTCTCTGAAACTTATTCACTTACTTGTATGGGAGCATGAAGAATGAAGCAGACTGGATTAACCCTTTCAATGAGTGCACAGGTCCTGTGTGTGATGTCCCACTCGCCCAGTGCCTTACCCTGGGCGTTGTTGCGGCTCCGGGTTGCCTTTCCGGTCCCCGCGCGGCTTCCTTTGTTCTTTGCCGCTTCCGAAGGCGGCGCGCATGCGCATGTCGGCGGACCATAGAGAGGATTGGGTAGAAGGTCCGCCGACATTCTAGCCACCCTCTCCAGGCTCCTTCCGGTTGGGGATCATTATCTTCTGCCTCTAGCTCTGTTTAGACGCGTTTGTATAGTGTCTATCAGAGCTCCGAGTACTTGGGTTCTCACTTCAGTGTATGACCTGGACCTACCTGGACCTAACCTCAGCCTGATCCTGCTGTGCCTCTGTGTATGATCTGGACCTGCCTTGCCCAAGCCTCTGCCTGATCCTGCTGTGCCTCTGTGTATGACCTGGACCTGCCTTGACCAAGCCTCTGCCTGATCCTTCTGTGCCTCTGTGTATAACCTGGACCTGCCTTGACCAAGCCTCTGCCTGATCCTTCTGTGTCTCTGTGTATGATCTGGACCTGCCTTGACCAAGCCTCTGCCTGATCCTGCTGTGCCTCTGTGTATGACCTGGACCTGACTTGACCAAGCCTCTGCCTGATCCTTTTGTGCCTCTGTGTATGACCTGGACCTGCCCTGACCAAGCCTCTGCCTGATCCTGCGTTGCCGCTGTGTATGAACTGGACCTGCCCTGACCAAGCCTCTGCCTGATCCTGCGTTGTCACTGTGTATGACCTGGACCTGCCTTGACCAAGCCTCAGTCTGACCCTCTTCCTAGGAGACCTGAGTGAGTACCTTTTTCTTTTGGAGATTCATTTCCTCCCTGGGGACCTCTGAGTATACTTTGTCTAGGTTAGGGTTATCCGGGGTTACCCAGAGGCTCCTCTGCTGGGAGCCACTACATCTGGCTTCGCGGCCAGCACCTATAGGCGGCTCAGCCGCAGCACAACCCTGGCCTAGGCAACCTACGTTCCCTAGCTCAGTTCCCTAGCGTTGCCCCCTATCATCTTGCTCAGCAGCCTCTTGTTGGAGGAGCGTCCGTTTCCTGCTCTCAGGTACTCCGGTTCCTTCCTGTCCTCACCTTTGGTCTTGACACTGTGGATATGTCCCTGTTTCTCTGTCTGGCAGCCTTTTGTTTTGTTGTTTAGGTGCCTGACTTGCATTTTTCTAGATGGACTTGTTGATACATCAAATTCAAGTTAGCTTCTACTTCTATGTCCTATCCTTGGATGCATTGTTGGATGAAAGCCCTGTCCCCCTTGACAAGTTTTCCAGGTTTTTCCCTTTATCTTAATTGAAGATTGTCCCTCTCTGCAGTCTACCTGGTCACCTCCCTTCTGCTCTGGCTGAGCAGTGTTACATCAGTAAAAGGGGCGGGAGGGGGATACTTTGTCATTCAATTACTCTTGATCTACAAATAACACTCAACCAAAGTCCAAATACTATGATGATTAATTAGAGCTGCTTTTATTATGAAACATTACTATCCCTTTAAAGGACAGCATTGATGATAGAAAGGTCTGCAGTGCATTGCTTTGCAATGTGTTTGAGACCACTCAAGCATTCATTCACATAAAGATCCTAATACAATTCTAATCTCATCATAACTTCTCTCCTCACCTTGCACCTCCTCACATGAATTGTTCTCCTTCTACAGGACACTTTCTCCTCCATATCCCATCCAAAAGAATCAATTCAACACCCACAAATGCCACTACCATCTCCAATCTGTTTTTCTTTTTCTACTCGTGCCTGCTGAAGACATATCCCCCAATCTTGGCTCTATTCCCTCCATCTACACCCAGCATACCTTACAACCATGTCTCAAACCATAATTACAGTAACCATATTCCTATTCGCTGAAACCCCATAATTGCTACGCCATAATTTCAACCTTCTGGCCATCACTGAATCCTTGCTTACATCCATCTCCCATATGGAGAGAGCTAAACTTTAGTCACACCTCTTGACCATGAGATAGAGAGTGAAGTGGTGTAGGCATCCTGTTCTGCTATAAATGCACCGGTCAGAACATACCCTTTATTCCCTCTCTCTCTTTCTCCTCATCTAAAGTGCACTCTTTTCTCCTCTTCTCACTATTCTCTCTGGCCCAATCTCCCAAATTCTAGGCCACTTTTCCTCCCAGCGCTCTCATTTCTCCACACTAATTTTGGAGCACTTTAACATACCTGATGATGACCCCACAGTCCCTGCTGCTTCCAAACCTCTTTCCTTTTCCTCCTCTTTTGGCCTGTCACAGTGGACTACCTCCCCAATACATTGTTATGGTCACACTATTGACCTTATCTTCCTCTCTCTCTGTGCAGTCTCTCAATTCCCTAACCTCCCTTTTCAGCTTTCTGACCACCACTTCCTGTCCTGGAGTCACACTATGCCTTCCACAACCTCTCTAACCAAAACACAAAGGTACGGAAATCTTTGATATTTAATTTATTTATTTATTTTATTTTATTTAGAAAATGTTTTGCCAGGAAGAATACATTGAGATTTCTCTCGTTTTCAAGTATGTCCTGGAGTGTTTACAGCAAGAGTTGCGTATTTACACAAATACAGATATATATATATATATATATATATATATATATATATAAATTGAAAAAATCAGCACTCACAGGACTTTTAGTATAAGAAAACAAAAAATCTATTTTATTAGATCGACGTTTCGATCCCTCCTGGGATCTTTATCAAGATAGTTAACACGTGTAAATCACCTCCATTTTGTACCCTACACCAGGTGATGACCTCTAACCCCTGAGGTCAAAGTGAAATGAGTCCATGTGCATTAAAAACTTATAAACCCATTTAAAATCAATAGTACGAAAGAAACAACAAGTCAAATGTCCATAGAAGTTATCGGTGAACTCTTTGCATACACATATATTGCTGAGTTATACACCTGAATCCTATAATAAATATTTACCACAGTAGTGCATGCAGTTCTGTTCATAGGTGCCTGATCACCTATTCATGATGACATCCATGCCGTGCAATACGTGGGTGCCCAATTACTTATTCATGATGACATCCACCAATACCTGGTTTACTGTTCGAGTGGAGCACCCAGGCATTGCAACGCTCTCCACACCTATTCATACTTAATTACGATATGGATCTAGTGTCCATATGTAAGTGCACATGAAAGAATATTTGTTGAAATCTCAGTTGTATCAAAGCATGCTTATAGAGTTACATTGTAGCGCTTACAGGAACACATTGAGTCACATAGTATCCAGCAAACTATTCAATTTCTGTTACTACACATATTACAATCACAGGGTTTGCAAGTTCAGAAACAGATTCGGAGAAGAAGAATTCTCCACAATGATGTGCATACTATAATGATCAGGTACTCACTGTCCACCGATTACTAACGGTAACGAGTCCTGCTCCGGTGTCCACGTTCAATTAACTGATTCCACATTCCGACGCCCCCTGGGGGTCAAGGGGACTAGATTGCGCACCCGTTATTCACAGATGCGCTTATCTGAACCCGACCATCACCATAAGGGAGCTTAATACGGGGAACTCAGTACCTCCTGGTTAGGGACATGGGATTTAGTATACAGCTTCCATGGCTATCATAATCCTCTTGTCCCATCCGATTATAGAGGGTGTAAATCGTGGTCATCCAGAATTCCTATGGCCTCCACTATAAAAGTGGATTAGAGCCACATTCCGATTGTATTCCATCATGCATATTTACAATGATTGTACCAGTATAGTAATAATGTGTTAAGTGAGCAAACCATATATTGCCTTCTCCAGTATCCAGAATTCTTCACCAGATCTAATGATAAATCCCATAGTCTCCTCTATAGGGATCAGAAATATGTTTATCGAATAAAATTGTGATCCATATTTTTTAAAATCACTTGCAATCTCCATTTCATGCTTTATGTCATAGTTTCAATAGAGTAATATGTGATGATATTTAAATTATTCTCAACATATATTTTACTCTCCCAGGATTATAATCAATCTCTGATAGAACCAATTTGTCACATCCACATGATATGCTCTCCAATTTTTTCATAGATAACATCCATAGGAAATGTTTTCATTCAACCCAAACGGTGTCAAGGTATTTAATCTACGGATCCATCTTATCTCTCTTTGTAATAGCTTCTTTCCCCTATCTCCTCCTCTAATGGCAATAGGTTCATGATCAATAATCATACACCGCATAGAGGCCACTGTGTGATGATGTGCTGCAAAATGTCTCGCAACTGGTTTATCCGAAGTGCCTGAGGTTAACGCATCTCTAATTGATTTTCTATGATTTGCCATTCTGTCTCGGAAGCTTGTAATCGTTTTTCCAATGTACAACAGAGAACAGGGACATTGAATAAAATATATAACATAAGTCGATGTGCATGTTAGTTTATGTTTAATAGAAATCCTTTTATTGTTCCTTAGATCTTGAAAACTGACTCCAGTAATGAGATTTTTACAAGTTACACAATTTAAGCATTTATAGCACCCAGGTTTGTCACTCTGTAACCAGTTGCTTTTATCTGATACATAACAATGTTTAGGATCCGTGTTCACAAGTAGTGTTCTCAAGTTTGGTGCTCTTTTGTAAGAAATCATGGGCTTATTACAGAAAATTGGAGAAAGTGATCTATCAGCACTGACAATTTGCCAATGTTTCATAATTGCATTCTTGACCCTCTGGGTGTCCTGTGTGTATGTGGTAGTAAACACCAGACGATTCAATGTCTGCTTCTTTTTGTCAGAAACCTTCAATAATTCCTCTTGTGTTCTTTGCAATGCTCTCTTTCTATGTGCTTCCAGTTCTATCTTAGGATATCCACGATCCTCAAGTCTTTTGATGAGATCATTTACTTGTTGAATTCCAACCATACGATCACTATTGTTCCTTAAGATTCTTATCATCTGTGAGTACGGTACTGCTGTTTTAACATGTTTGGGGTGACTACTACTTCTCAAAAGGATAGTATTCCTATCTGTTTCTTTCCTATAGTTAGTAGTTGTTAATTTATCGCCATCCCTCCTAATTGTAATGTCCAAAAAATTCACACTTTTTTCGTCAACAGTTGAAGTAAATTTGATAGGACTGTCCAGAAGATTTAAAAAATCCACAAATTTGTCAAATGATGCTCTCTCTCCTTGCCACACCAAAAACAAATCATCAATAAATCGATGATAACAAATCAGATGTTCTTTGAAAGGCTGAATGATGTATTTATTCTCAAAGTCAGTCATAAATAAATTAGCATAAGATGGGGCAATATTTGACCCCATCGATGTACCTGCTATTTGTAAATAAAAGCTTCTTTCAAATTTAAAGTAATTGTATCCTAAACAGAATGCTAAAAGATTTAGCAAGAATTCAGTAGGAGGTCTTCCTGTTTCCTTATCTGAAATGAGAGCCTTTCTTACTGCTTCCATACCCTCAGTGACTGGAATAACCGTATAGAGTGATTTCACATCTAATGATGCCAATAATACCTGATTAGGAAGATTCTCTAGACTTTGTAGTTTTAAGATCAAGTCTGTAGTGTCACGGATATATGAAGCAGATTTCTGTACCAATGGTTGTATAAAATAGTCTAGATATTGTGCTATTGGCTGGAACAAGGAGCCTATAGCTGATACTATTGGTCTCCCAGGTGGAGTCACAGGATTTTTGTGTATTTTAGGGATAGTATAAAGAATAGGGCAAATGGGGTACTTTTGAGTAAGAAAGCCCTTGGTGTCTTCATCTATCCATCCTGCCTCACATGCCTGTTGAATCATTACATCTGCAATCCTTTTGTACATCATAGTAGGGTCTCCTTTCAGTTGTTTATATGTTTGAGTGTCATTAAGTTGGGATAATATCTCTTCTCTGTAATAGATGTAATCCAATATGACAATTGCCCCTCCCTTGTCTGCTGGACGAATAACTATATTGGAATTTTTAGCCAAGGATTCAATAGCTTGTCTCTCCTGTATTGTAAGATTAGATTGTATTTTATACTTCTCCTTTATTCTCAATTCAGTTTCAACCAAATTAAAAAATGTGGATATAGAATTAGGTGTATTGGGTGGATCAAACATACTTTTTTCTTTAAATTTTCTCTGTTCTTTAGTATTGTCTTTCTTAAAAAATTCAGTTTCATAACTAGAGAACTGAGACTAGTAAGAACTGAAATTGAAGAGTTTGAATTATCTAATCTAACAGTACTGGAAACAGATAAGAAAACAGACTGGCCAGGGAAACTTAATAAACAACTCAATACATTTAAATCTGAATTACACAGATTTAAAAAAAGTAAGGTGGAAAAAGTAAAATTGGACTATAAAGAAAAAAGAGTTTATAGATGGCTCACTGGTGGAAGTGAATATAAGAAAGACCCTCGCCGTAGACCCCCACGGAGTCGAATTCAGCGCCCTAATTTATCCAGTATAGATAATTCCTCTGGTAACACATCAGGTACTGATACTGATACTACTGAATTACCTGGTGGAGCTGAACTAGAACCTATAGCTACTACCTCCAGTTCTTTTTTAGGGGTTACCACACGGAATCAATTAAAAAACAGAATAGGCCCCATAGAAGGAGAGGGGGACGAAGACATAGAAATTTCAAACAACAGTCAAAAACCCCCACCCAGGGGGAGGAAGTAGTTTTCAACTTATCATCACATATTTTAACGAAGGATGAATTAAATATTCTTTCAAAAGGATTAACGTTTATTCCTACGAGTACATCTAAGGATTTGGATATTGCAGTGGATCTATATAAATTCCAGAGGAATATGAAACTGAAAGAATTTTTTAAGAAAGACAATACTAAAGAACAGAGAAAATTTAAAGAAAAAAGTATGTTTGATCCACCCAATACACCTAATTCTATATCCACATTTTTTAATTTGGTTGAAACTGAATTGAGAATAAAGGAGAAGTATAAAATACAATCTAATCTTACAATACAGGAGAGACAAGCTATTGAATCCTTGGCTAAAAATTCCAATATAGTTATTCGTCCAGCAGACAAGGGAGGGGCAATTGTCATATTGGATTACATCTATTACAGAGAAGAGATATTATCCCAACTTAATGACACTCAAACATATAAACAACTGAAAGGAGACCCTACTATGATGTACAAAAGGATTGCAGATGTAATGATTCAACAGGCATGTGAGGCAGGATGGATAGATGAAGACACCAAGGGCTTTCTTACTCAAAAGTACCCCATTTGCCCTATTCTTTATACTATCCCTAAAATACACAAAAATCCTGTGACTCCACCTGGGAGACCAATAGTATCAGCTATAGGCTCCTTGTTCCAGCCAATAGCACAATATCTAGACTATTTTATACAACCATTGGTACAGAAATCTGCTTCATATATCCGTGACACTACAGACTTGATCTTAAAACTACAAAGTCTAGAGAATCTTCCTAATCAGGTATTATTGGCATCATTAGATGTGAAATCACTCTATACGGTTATTCCAGTCACTGAGGGTATGGAAGCAGTAAGAAAGGCTCTCATTTCAGATAAGGAAACAGGAAGACCTCCTACTGAATTCTTGCTAAATCTTTTAGCATTCTGTTTAGGATACAATTACTTTAAATTTGAAAGAAGCTTTTATTTACAAATAGCAGGTACATCGATGGGGTCAAATATTGCCCCATCTTATGCTAATTTATTTATGACTGACTTTGAGAATAAATACATCATTCAGCCTTTCAAAGAACATCTGATTTGTTATCATCGATTTATTGATGATTTGTTTTTGGTGTGGCAAGGAGAGAGAGCATCATTTGACAAATTTGTGGATTTTTTAAATCTTCTGGACAGTCCTATCAAATTTACTTCAACTGTTGACGAAAAAAGTGTGAATTTTTTGGACATTACAATTAGGAGGGATGGCGATAAATTAACAACTACTAACTATAGGAAAGAAACAGATAGGAATACTATCCTTTTGAGAAGTAGTAGTCACCCCAAACATGTTAAAACAGCAGTACCGTACTCACAGATGATAAGAATCTTAAGGAACAATAGTGATCGTATGGTTGGAATTCAACAAGTAAATGATCTCATCAAAAGACTTGAGGATCGTGGATATCCTAAGATAGAACTGGAAGCACATAGAAAGAGAGCATTGCAAAGAACACAAGAGGAATTATTGAAGGTTTCTGACAAAAAGAAGCAGACATTGAATCGTCTGGTGTTTACTACCACATACACACAGGACACCCAGAGGGTCAAGAATGCAATTATGAAACATTGGCAAATTGTCAGTGCTGATAGATCACTTTCTCCAATTTTCCGTAATAAGCCCATGATTTCTTACAAAAGAGCACCAAACTTGAGAACACTACTTGTGAACACGGATCCTAAACATTGTTATGTATCAGATAAAAGCAACTGGTTACAGAGTGACAAACCTGGGTGCTATAAATGCTTAAATTGTGTAACTTGTAAAAATCTCATTACTGGAGTCAGTTTTCAAGATCTAAGGAACAATAAAAGGATTTCTATTAAACATAAACTAACATGCACATCGACTTATGTTATATATTTTATTCAATGTCCCTGTTCTCTGTTGTACATTGGAAAAACGATTACAAGCTTCCGAGACAGAATGGCAAATCATAGAAAATCAATTAGAGATGCGTTAACCTCAGGCACTTCGGATAAACCAGTTGTGAGACATTTTGCAGCACATCATCACACAGTGGCCTCTATGCGGTGTATGATTATTGATCATGAACCTATTGCCATTAGAGGAGGAGATAGGGGAAAGAAGCTATTACAAAGAGAGATAAGATGGATCCGTAGATTAAATACCTTGACACCGTTTGGGTTGAATGAAAACATTTCCTATGGATGTTATCTATGAAAAAATTGGAGAGCATATCATGTGGATGTGACAAATTGGTTCTATCAGAGATTGATTATAATCCTGGGAGAGTAAAATATGTGTTGAGAATAATTTAAATATCATCACATATTACTCTATTGAAACTATGACATAAAGCATGAAATGGAGATTGCAAGTGATTTTAAAAAATATGGATCACAATTTTATTCGATAAACATATTTCTGATCCCTATAGAGGAGACTATGGGATTTATCATTAGATCTGGTGAAGAATTCTGGATACTGGAGAAGGCAATATATGGTTTGCTCACTTAACACATTATTACTATACTGGTACAATCATTGTAAATATGCATGATGGAATACAATCGGAATGTGGCTCTAATCCACTTTTATAGTGGAGGCCATAGGAATTCTGGATGACCACGATTTACACCCTCTATAATCGGATGGGACAAGAGGATTATGATAGCCATGGAAGCTGTATACTAAATCCCATGTCCCTAACCAGGAGGTACTGAGTTCCCCGTATTAAGCTCCCTTATGGTGATGGTCGGGTTCAGATAAGCGCATCTGTGAATAACGGGTGCGCAATCTAGTCCCCTTGACCCCCAGGGGGCGTCGGAATGTGGAATCAGTTAATTGAACGTGGACACCGGAGCAGGACTCGTTACCGTTAGTAATCGGTGGACAGTGAGTACCTGATCATTATAGTATGCACATCATTGTGGAGAATTCTTCTTCTCCGAATCTGTTTCTGAACTTGCAAACCCTGTGATTGTAATATGTGTAGTAACAGAAATTGAATAGTTTGCTGGATACTATGTGACTCAATGTGTTCCTGTAAGCGCTACAATGTAACTCTATAAGCATGCTTTGATACAACTGAGATTTCAACAAATATTCTTTCATGTGCACTTACATATGGACACTAGATCCATATCGTAATTAAGTATGAATAGGTGTGGAGAGCGTTGCAATGCCTGGGTGCTCCACTCGAACAGTAAACCAGGTATTGGTGGATGTCATCATGAATAAGTAATTGGGCACCCACGTATTGCACGGCATGGATGTCATCATGAATAGGTGATCAGGCACCTATGAACAGAACTGCATGCACTACTGTGGTAAATATTTATTATAGGATTCAGGTGTATAACTCAGCAATATATGTGTATGCAAAGAGTTCACCGATAACTTCTATGGACATTTGACTTGTTGTTTCTTTCGTACTATTGATTTTAAATGGGTTTATAAGTTTTTAATGCACATGGACTCATTTCACTTTGACCTCAGGGGTTAGAGGTCATCACCTGGTGTAGGGTACAAAATGGAGGTGATTTACACGTGTTAACTATCTTGATAAAGATCCCAGGAGGGATCGAAACGTCGATCTAATAAAATAGATTTTTTGTTTTCTTATACTAAAAGTCCTGTGAGTGCTGATTTTTTCAATTCATTTAATCATTTCATCCGGACACCCAGGCATCTGTTGTATTGTCGAGAGTGCTGCCTATAGCGTTGTTCTTATATATATATATATATATATATATATATATATATATATATAAATGTTATATACAGTTGCATATTGTTTTTATATATGAAGAAGCAGTTATTTTTAAGGATTTTAGACTGGGTGAAGATCTGATTTTTTTCAGATAGGTTATTTCAGACTTTCGGAGCTCTGAAGGAAAAGGCAGATCAACCAGCTTCTTTCTTGAAATGTGGAATACTCAGTGAGTTGTTAGCAGTGGAGTGGAGGTTATAATTAGTATGAAGAGCTGGAGTGAACATACTGCTCAGGTAGTCTGGTAGTTTTGTAGAAAAGTGGTTATGAACCATGCAAGAACTGTGAAGTGCACGTCTAGATTCGAGTGTTAGCCAATTTAGTTCTTCATACATACCACAATGATGGGTTATGTAATTACATTGTAGGATAAAGCTGCATAATGAGTCATACAGAGTGTCAATTTTAGCAAGATGGATTTGTGCCGAGGGAGCATATATATTACGTCCCCATAGCCTATGATTGGCATTATCATCTGTTGTATAATACTTCTTCTTACCAGAGGATTTAAACAGGATTTGTTTCTAAACAGAGCACTTATTTTGGGATAAAGTTTGGATGTTCATTTATCAATATGAAGACCAAAAGTGAGGTCAAGCCACATACCAAGATATTTGGAGGAGTCCATTGTGGTCAGTTTACGAATAGACTCTGTTACAATGGATAGATTCATATTGCTGAGATTATGCAGTTTATGCTTTGTACCAGATAACACTGTGACCGTTTTGTCAGTGTTTATGAATAGTTTGTTCTTTGCTATCCATCTTTCAACTTCAGAGAGATCATACTGTAATACGCCCTCCAGTTGTGATACGTTTTAATTTTTTGCATACATTATAGTGTCATCTGCATACATGTGTACAGAAGATGCTTTGCATATCATGGGCAGATCATCTATAAACAGAGAAAATAGAAGAGGGCCAAGGACTGAGCCTTGGGGAACCCCACTTGTAACTCTGAGCGGAAGGGAGGTATTGTCAGCAATAGACACATATTGCTTCTGCAATTCGGCAATTCACTCTAATCCTATCAATCCAACATCACCATCATAGAATGCCTCACTCTTGCTTCCACTCAATACAATAGCATATGAACATCTGCCCTAGATGAGATTGCTCCCACCACTCCCCAATGACATCAGCTTCAACTACAGCCACAACCTTGGCATTCTATACAACCCATCACCTCCAAAAATTGCAAATGTGGTGACATAAAAGGCAAAAAGACAAGAGTGCGCCCAGTGGTATAGTATGTAACACAAATAACATGAAATAGATATTTAAATATTGCACTCACATGGCTCTGTGGTCAGAAGGCTGTTATCAGTTCATCTGACTCATGAGCTAGTGGTGAAATTGCTCCATCTCCACTCGGAAACCTGATGATCAGCGATGAGGAAAAACACAGCTCTGGACAAACGGCTAAGTCCAAGATGTCAATGTTTAATCAATAGAAAATGAATATTAAAACAATAAAGGATCAATAAAACACTGTACAAATTCATACTCTGGTCCTACACCTCTGCCCTCCAGCTTTCAAAACAATCTTACTTTGTTTCTCTTTATTGACTCTGTCCTAAATACTTGTATCTCTACTCCACTTAGCCTCTAAGTTATTGGAATGGCTAGTATACTACCTCCTATCATACTTTCTCTCCTCTAACCCCATGTAATCTGGCTCAACACTCGCCAAAGTTACAAATCTCCTCTCATACAAAACCAAGGGCAACTTCTCCCTTCTCATCCTTCTTGACCTCTCTTCAGCCTTTGACACTGTTGAACACCCCCTTTTCCTCGAAACCCTTCACTCCTTCAGCATCTGTGACACTACTCTCTCTTGGCTCAAATCTTATCTCTCAGTTCAAGGGTCAGTTCTTGGCCCTCTGCTTTTCTCTATTTACATATCCTCATTTGCAAGCTACTAGATTAATTTGGGTTCCAGTACCAGCTCTCCTATCACCTGTGCTGATGACGCTGTAATATATCTGCTTCCCTGACCTTTCACCCCCCACCCCATTAACTCACACCAACAACTGTCTATCTGAAATCTCTTCCCGGATGGTATTCCATTTCTTAACATCCTAAAGACAGAGCTGTTGGAGATCTCCCCCTACTCCCCAACACCTAATATATCCATCATTGTTGATAATACTACATTTCACCCAACGTCCAATTCCGCTACCTCAGAGTTATACTACATTCCGCTCTTTCCTTCACCATTCTCTAGCTAAATCCTGCCACTTCCAATTGTGAAACATCTCCAAGATTCAACCTTTTCTCACACAAGATGCAACCAAAATGGTTCTCTACTATCTTGTAATATCCCATCTGGACTACTGCAACTCTAGCATTCCCTTCACACAGCTATCCTCTCTCCAATCTCTTAAGGATATCTCTGCATGACTCATATACCTCACCCACTGCTCTTCATCAGTTTCCCTCCTGTCACAGTGCCTTACCTCGGTCTGCGCCATTCATCCAGGAGCAGGGTTCTTGATGGACGCTCCTGCATCACTAGCAGTATTTCTCTGCCTGTGGCCTAGTCTGGTTACTGGCAGCATTGAATCAGGCACTTGCCTGGACGCCTGTTATAGGCCCAGCCTGGGGGACCTAATTGGTCCCACCTTCTCCTACACCTTTATAAACCTCTATGGGCCTGTGTATCAGTCACCCTTACGTTGGTGTTCTGAGCAGTTCATTATTTAGTATTACTGATTCCTATGTATGATCCGGCTTGTCTGTCCATCCATTCTGGTGTTGACCTGTGGCTCTGTCTGACTATTCTCCTTGTGTGTTCCGATTTGGTTCAGATATCCATTCTGGTGCAAACCTGTGGCTTTGGCTGACTACCCGCTCTGTGTATGACCTAGGATTGTCTGACTACCCACTCTGGTGTTGACATGGGGCTCTGTCCACTGTGCATCCAGCATTCCATCCCTTCAGTGGATATCCTATCTGGTGTAAACCTGTGGCTCTGGCTGACTACCCGCTCCGTGTATGACTTTGGCACGTATGACTATCCTATCTGGTGCTTACTAGAAAGCCCTGTCTGTTCGCTCCTAGGGTTGGTTCCGTTATTTAGACATCCTTCCTAGTATTGACCTGGGGCTAGCAGACTCCCAGCTACTGACTGCAGGCTGAGTCAGTATCAATCTTTGGCGTTATCGTACCGCGAGACTCCACCAGGCTGAGGCCTAGTCACACACAGTGTGGTGGTGATATTGGGAGACTGCTATTCCTGATACAGTACTCGCCTTTTCGATCACCCACTGTGTGTGTATATATATATATATTATATTGTGTTACTGTATTATTCTCATAATAAAGGTTATATTAACTATACCGTCTGACTCCTGGTTCTGCTTGCCTACCATAACACCTCCACTGCCTGCTTATTGCCTCCAGAATAAAATGTAATGTTTTTTCCCAAACCTACAAAGTGCTCCATAACATTGCACCTCCCTATTTATCCTTCCTGGTCTCCAAACACTTAGCTCTGCCCATGCCCGGTGGTTCTTTTCTCCTATCATCCCATTCCATCCCCATGACTTCTCCCATGCTGAACCCATACTGTGGAATTTCCTACCTCACTCTGTGAGACTCTCACCTGCATTCCACAGCTTCAAACAGTCTCTGAAAACCCACCTTTTGAAAGAAGCTAACCACCTAGGCTGGTAAAAACTGCTTGTACACACTTCTGTAGCTGTCTTTTGTCTTCTGTAACTCTCACTATGCCCTATGGTATATCCACCTCACTTATCCATTGGATGCTGTCCGTGTAATATAGATCACCCTCCTCAAAGTCATCCCTTTGCCTTCTTAGTCTACCACCTCCTATGCCTTCTAGATTGTAAGCTTGCAAGAATATGGCACTCATACCTTTTTATCTCATATTGTTAAGCCTGCTATACATCTCATGTAATGTTTCATTGTATATCAACTTGTTGGAAACTGCTTTGCACTTTCTAAATAATATTAATAATAATTCAAGGGACTTAAAGTCCCATTTAAATAAATGGATACTTGGGGAGCTATTAATCCCCTAACGTTCAGTGGGTTTGCTCCAGAAGGATAGCTTTCTAAATAAAGCCATTGATGTTTCTGTGGCAGCAAATTTAAAAAAATGAATTGCCATTTCCTTGACTGGTCTGGGACCTAATTATTGCTGTGAACCTACTGAAATAGAACTACTATTTCTTTGTGATTTGTGAGGTTGTTGTTTAAGGTTTCCTTGTCATGACAGTCAAGACATAGTTCAGGTATAGTGATGAATTTCCTCCTCCACTGAGCAACCTGCAAATGTGCTTATAAAAACGTTTTACTTGTCAGGGATCGGAAGTGTGGCCATCTAGCAGATTACTTGAAAATATATTTTGTTGTTTAGCATAGCATATTACTAAAGATGTCTAATCTCATTAAAGTTTGCATTTTGTACTTATTAGACTGCTCTAAGACCCATGAAACAATTGTCCCAAATACTAGTGGTTTAAGGGATGATTCATGTGTGGTTTCAGTCAAAAGGATCTCAGGAAAAACATTCAAGGTGACACCAAAAACACGATACAGAACAGATTTATGTTGCGTCCATTGTCATTTGACATAGGTTCCTGTGGGTGTATGGGTAAGTAGATATGGAGAAGGATGGAGAAACTGGAGAACTGCAGCTGCCTTTTTTAAAATGGCAACTGATTCGCTTATTAACATAAAACACACTAAATGTTGACTTAACCCGAAACTACTTTTCCCAAACATTTTTTGGAATCACATATTTTTGTGAGCCATGAAACGCACAAGGTAGTTCTGCATGGCAGCTTCACAGAGCTTTATGGTTTCCCAGATAACTAATTTAAATATAGTTACCCACCCCACCACAACTTTTCTTTGGCATTAATGAAAGTAATATGATGACTTGTTGAGGTCAGCTTTGGGAACCACTGCAAAATAGAAAATGAGATACACACCGATTAAGTTCTTCCCATCCTTCCTTAATACAGTCACTGACTCTTTTCTTTTTCTAGGCTGCAGGCTTGTATTACTGGAAGTAGGAGAAAAGTGAAGAAATTAAAGACAAAGACATCTGGTTAAATTCATTTTATGTCCATTACTACACTAATGAAAGTTAAAATAAAGCATTACAGTTCAACCATTTGGATGCTAGAGATGTCACAGGCATGTTGTTAAATGGATGTAATTTTTAGCATCCATGGTATTTAAGTCCAGTGAGATTATAACATTTTTCATTATCCTTTGCATTGAATTAGAGAAGCAAAGCTTTTCTTTATGCTATTTACATCACTAGTGCTGGATTTCCCATTAGACAGAGTAGGCAACTATCTATGGTGGCATGTTTTGAGGGAAGCCCCTGCAATGCTGGATGCAACCACATTATGTGTTATTTTTTTCTTTTTTTTGCCATATTATATTCAGTTGATAGTAAGTAAACCCTCGCATGACGCTGATGTCTCCAGTGCATTGTGAAGCAATCCACTGAAGACCTCACAGGAATCCAAGGGGTTAAATGTGGTTGTATCTTATATGCTAAGAGTATTTTCTGTCAACAAACAGTGGATGGGGCTGTGGGTGGAGTCCAGAGTGGATTGACTGTGTCGTCATGGGTGGGGTTATGGTTTTAAATGCAGGCCTGTATATTACACATTGATTTTTAGCCCCGGAGTATACCTGTGTCCATTTTTTCTAATAATAATCTATGTATTATTCTTTCATTGACCTTTACAGCTCAATTCTCTCTCTCTCATTTTTTTCTTATTATACAAATACTATTACAGTAAATCTCTTTGTTCGTGTAACCTGACCTGCAAAAATAAAGACAAATGCATTACCAGAGAAATGTTTTCAAATGTAGAAAAAACATACAATAAAACAATGGGGCAATTGTTCAGATGCAAAAAAAAAAAAAAAAACCTTTCTGTGGCAGCACCAAGACTTGGAATTTACAGGTGACTGACCACTGCAGTGTTGATGTATATTTCATGGCTGACTGTTCAAATGCAAAGCCTGCCAAGAGATCTAGTAAGCAGGTATTCATAGGCAGTGAGTCACTGCAGGGTGTGCTACTGAAGTGCTCTGTTAGTTTAACATTTTTAGTCAATTTAGAAAATTAACTCTTTCCTACTTTGAAATTCAAAATAACTTCTGGGAAAGCTAGCTGCGCTGTTGGGACAAATAAAACCTCAAGTTGATTTCAGTGGGAGTTTAGCCCCTTGAAGCATTGGTTTCCAGTGCGTTGGAGACCTCTTTTGCATGCAGGGATTAACCCTTTCAGTGCCAGAGGGGTGTCCACCACATTGTGAAGCAATGCATTTGACAACTCTCTGGCAGTGAAAGGGTTAAAAGCCCCAATGAAATCACTAGGAACTTTGGTAATTTGTATTTAACTGCTAGCATGAAGTTGATGTCTGCCAAAATTACTCCAAAGTTTCACAGTATATCAGCCTTACTAACTTCCAGACCCAGATCACAAACTCCGCCCACTGAGGGCTCCTTAAGAGAATCCACTGACTGAAGTCCATTTAGGACTGAAAACTGGATTCCTGTAGTTCTTCAGGACGCATCATATCTGCCTCTGTGAACATGATATCCAGTCAGGGTGGCTTTCCTAATAGACAAAGCTGGCAACTGCCGAGAGCTCCAAAGTTTGAGGGACATCTCAGCTATGCTGGCCACACCCACAATCTGAATTGTGGGTGTGGCCCAAGCAATGTCCTTTTGCTGAGTATAAATAAAACAAATGGCTGGGTCTTTTGCCATTGTGTCGTTTATACAGAGCACTGGCTTTCTGATCTTCCAGCTTTTAAGCAGGAGGCTGGAGCAGGCTGTCTTCTGAAAGTGCGCTGATCACCCCTCTATGGGTAACTGCATAGGAGAGTTGTCTGCTGTGACAACTCCCTTCCATGCACTTTCGGAATGGTCTCCTTGTATCTACTGGAAAATGGTTAATTCAGTTCCCAGTAGAGAGATCTCAGAGAGATTTCTGTGGGTACTCTGAGCACATTTAAAGAGTAAGGGATACGCTTAAGTGCATGTCCCAGATTTAACACACACACCTTCTTTTTTACATTTATTTTCCTTATTTATTAAAAATATAATGTTCCCACCACTTCCTTCAACTTCAGTTTTAGGTGTTTGGGGTCCTGAAGTCCTCCCACAAACAATCATGCCCACCTCCATGAACTTGATATTCAGTACTAATTAAATGTCAGTTCTGAGAAGCCAATCCACATTAAGTTGAGTGTTTATAACCATTAGGTTATATTAGAAGATGTTGATGTTTAATCTAACTAGTTTAATCAAAAGCAAATATTTGGGTCAGAAAAAACAGTTCTTCTTTTTCATTGGGCCTAATACATGAAAAAGGTTGAGATGGAATAATTTTTAAAAAGCTATAAAAAGCAAAATTACAGTGCAGGTAATTTAACAGCCTGTGTACACGGGCCACAGTGCCAGGCAGCAAAGGCCATGGTACAGCCATGCGCAGTACAGACTGCCCGTGCTGCGGCTGATAATGGAGTGGGGAGCTCCGAATTCAGACCATAGTCCTCTCTGCGCTTCATATGACTGCAGCACGCACCTCCGTCTGTACTGCGCATGACAGCTTCTGACAAATATAAACTAGCAAATTATTATATAGGATGATAACTCTATAGAAAATAGCCATTAGTGTCAACTCAATGTTCATTGTTTGTTTTATTTAAAAAAAAACAAAACTTTAATATAGCGGGGTGTGCAACTCATGACTGAGCAATGTCTTGCACACCCCCTCTGGTCTTTAACGTGTTAAATGGTATGGTGCACTCTATGGGTTTACATAAAATTCTATGACTGCCTCATTCTCAGCTCTGAATAACCCCCCCGCCCTGCTCTATGTGCTTAAGTTTTGCATATAGCAAAGCCAGATCAAAGGCAAAAGCAATCTTCAATGAGAAAATAGACCAAGAAGAAGTTACCTTTCCAGAGAAGACAAGAATAGCAGGGCAGGAAGTTTCTTAGGGATAGATGGCCTGTGTAACCCATACACGAAGATAAAGGATATATTAGTCAACAGAAAAAAAATCATCTTTCCTCTCATATCTACAAACAGGTTTGGAGAGCCTGAGCTGGTTGAGCACCCGCTGACACAGGTGAGTCCACTATGAGCTGTGTATCTATTTTTTTCTCAATGGAGGTCCTTTTGAGTGGTTCAGTCGCTGCTATCATTTGTAGCACTGACATCTCTTTGAATATGTTTCCTCTTGTATCCCATGGGGGGACACAAGGGCCATGGAGATATCCCAACTATGTCCCAAAAATAACCAGTGAAAGAATGAGCACAAAGGAAAAACATGGCAAAGCCACGACCTGTGTGTGTGTGGCAATAGAGACCATAACATGACACACAAGACTATTCAGCTGGCTAACACAGCTTGTAAAACTTTCCTCCCAAACCCCACAAAGACTCTGTAGTGTTTATTTAATGTATGGATCACCTACCAGCCTTGCACAGCTGCTCCTCTGAAGTTTGGTTCTTGTATGCCCAAGATGTAAGGTTATGGTGGAATAAGCCATGACACGAAAACAACTTGGCTCCACAAAACAACACGGGCACACCTGACGGTGAACTTTATTCAAGAAGTCAACCGTGTCTCAGAAGTTGCTTGACCATGTCTCTGGCCCTCAGGAATAAAAAAAGGACATCAGTCTAACAGAAGCACTGAGATTGCTGGATTGTACCTGTAGCATCAAATAGCATCCAAATATGTAGGTTATGTTCATTCTGATTTGTGGGTTGAAGGCAAACTGGATGACATTTTTCTTCTTGGTTAAGGTGAAGATACCACATGACCTTTGGTAGAAAACTATGTCTTGTCCGAAGAACTGTCTTGTCAGAGTGAAAAATCAAAAACCGCTACTCACACAATAAGGCATGAGATTTTCCCCTCTAGGAAGGCAACTTCGAAAATAAACCAGTGGATGATTACTCCACCAAGAAGTGTTGTGATACTGGAACTCAATTTAAAAGACAGATGTTGGTTTGTCAAGACCACCTTTTCAGTATCTCCAGCTGAAGAAGACTCATTTGAAACCGTGTATAGAGAATGGTTTCTATGGTATCTACCATCATCCCCAAAACCTTTAAGCAGTCCCTCAATGATGAAGATTTGTGAAGAAGCATGTGAGATAACCTGGTGGGAAAGGTTCAGACCTTGTGAGTATTCCCCTGGACAAAAGAGGCACTGAGATGAAACTAGATTTGAGTGTTTGCAATTCAAATCCCATTAGTGAGTCTGCAGGTCCATACAAGTGTTTAGATGAGTGAATCTGCGGGTCTATGCAAGTGTGTGGATGAATGAGCCTGTAGATCCATGCAAGTGTGCAGATGAGTGCAGAAAAACTGTAGATTGCATTTTGAGCAATGTCCAAATAGGACATAATCAAAAATGCTAGAACCCTAAAAGAGCCAAAATCATCTTAAGGAAAACTGGTGCTGTAGCCAGACAAAATGATAGTGACATACTTGAAATTATTGTTGCAAAATTGTGGCAGTTCACAGATAGAAATGTACAAGAAGGCATCTTTTATGTCCTTGTATACCAAAAACTTGCCATGGCCCATTGTAGTGATGACCAAACTGAGGGACTCCATCTTGAACCTGGAAGTGAGAATAAATTTGTTGAGAAACTTCAGGTCTAACGCCAAGCTGAAACCCCCATTCTTCTTCTTTACAACTGGCAGTATTTGGAATAAAAACTCTTGAACTTCTGATTCTGGATTACTGTTGATACAGAACTTGACTGCCACTTTGCACTCGTTAACCTTGGTACCTCGGACATAAAGAAATGCAGTATGGGGTAAAACACAGACTATTCAGAATCCTATGGTCATGTCAAAGAATCCAAGGCAACAAAACCAATCAAATCCATGCCTTCTGGGAGAATTGCAGTCTTCCATCCATGTATTGCTCTCAAAGATGAATGGGCAAGTCAAACAAAGAAATGGGCCAAGCAAGATTTCCCAGAGAGAGGAAAATTCAGAAAGAGACCATTAGACAAAATGGCTGTCAATGAAATCTTAAGCCACTGAATATATTTTGTTGCAATGGACCAAGCAGAGTCTTGGGAAAGCATTTTTTTTGGCCAGAGTAGAAATGCAAAAGTAACAGTTCTTCTCTCAAAACTGGGATGCCTTGTGTATGACATCCTCTTCGAGGTTGTTCTCCCTGAGAACACCTATCAGGCATTCATACCATTGGTCAAAGACTCTCATGGAGAGAATCCAATCTTATTGCTCGATCCTCATGATACACATCCGATGCACAGGTTTTGTAGACTGACTGTAATTCTTGTCCATTTGTCTGCCAGGGTCTTTCCCCTTGGTTCTAGATTACAATTAGATATTAAAGGGATGATGATACTTAAAATGTAAAAAAAAAGTGTCGTAGGGTTTATCCCCCTGAGTGAAACAAGGGTACTCCCATTGCTGAAAGGTGTTTGATTCAAAAGTTACTAGAGCTCAAACTTGCATTTTTAGGTACATTATCACAGTGGCCTGAAATTGTACAGGGGTGATGTTGCTACACCATTCTATGGAGATTTACTGTTAACTGACCAGATCTGTCCATTGGAGGGTGTAGCAAAAGCAGCAGTGTACAATTTCAGATCACTAAAGGATACAGGTTTGAGCTCTGGGCTGCATCCTGTATTCTTATAGGTTGAAACAAAAAATGATCCTCAAATGTCTTCGCCTGGGAAGAGGTAGCTCAATAGGAGCCCTTTGACAGGTTGTGAGCACCTTGCCTTGTCTCCATCCAAAAATACTGTTTGGAAATTGGCTTACCAAGGTGACTCCACTACTAGCAATTGTGGTCTGCTTGTTTTTTGCACAGTTGAATGATGTGATTGCGCCCATTTCCTAGCAACCTCACCATTCACAAGAAGGTGGAAGGAGAAGTAAATGGTGGTTGACCCTAGAAAGGAAGGAATCCTTCTGCTGGAGCAGAAAACCTTGTACTCATCACATGATAAAAATATGCAAAATTCAAGTAACACTTTCAAACAATTCCAGTCTCATGTCAAAGCTAGGCTCCAATAGAAATGCACAACAAACATGGATGGGCACATATACTGTCTTATGGTACTATATAAATTATAAGCTGCATTCTCAAACACCAGAGTTGCCTGTAGAGTACCCATAAAGTGTCAGTCTACCATTATAAAAAAAATAGCTGGGAATGGAGCAGTATATTTGTATCCAGACTCAACAGTGTTGTGATAATACTACATCACACTGCTTGGTTTGCCTAAACAGAAAAAGGCCATCACACAGTAAAGGCATGTATTGCCTGTGTATCATTAATTTATATATTTAAACTCTGAGCAGCCAATGTGGCTCCAGTGATCCATATTACATTGTCCAAGTCTTAATGTGAGAGTGCTTTGCATCCCCCTCCTTATGCCATGTTTTAAGCTTGGGAAGCGATAAAAAGACACCCTATTAGTTTTTAAGTAAATGCTATAGCCATGCAGCATGGGCTACTATAAGGTCATATTATTTTTGAGCTACCTGTGGCCCATCTAAGAATCAGACCCTCATGCATCATGGAAGAAGCCAGTCTCCAGTGCCTCTGGAATCAGGGAAGGAAACAAACCACCCTGCCCTACAAGCAACAGGGAAATAGGGAGTGAGTAGTGTCAAAAGTGGGTCCCACAGTCTGCCTGCCTGCCAGCCTTCATTTTTCCACAGTAGGCCCTATTCCATGCAACCCTGTGGGGTTCTGAGAAGGTGCTGATGAGTATCCCAGTATTATTTTGAGGGTGCCTAAATAGCACAATGCAGCCAAGAGATCCAACCTAACAAAGTAAAATCTGAGAACATTAAATGGAATAAAACATGTATGAATGCAGAAATCCCTTATTTCTCTCATATTGAACCTCTGGGATGGGTACCCTCCCTTGTAGAGCTGTGCTGGAAGTTGATCCCTTTTACCTCTCTGTCCAGTAATGCTCATAGAGAGATGAACTAACAGCTGAAGAGGGTCCCCACATGCCAACCTTTAGTGACAAGGATCCATGGTTCAGGTGAGGGATCCCATGTAGGGGGTTAGGGTGGCCATCAGGAGATTACAAGTAGTACCTGTGTATAACATCCGGCCAAGCAGGGGGGTACACCTCCCGGACCAGATATGGAGGCCCCTGTAATGTGTGTGTATGTGTGTGTGTGGGGGGGGAAATGTGTCAAATGGTGTTCCAGATGACCAGACTGGCCCTTGGGATTTCTGGGGGATCTCCTGGTGGACCTCCTTTTTATGTATATTTTGTAGATTGTGTAGCCAAGAACTGGTGCTTATCTCGGCTGCACTGTCCTACATTTCATATCATGCTGTATAGTGGATCAGTTTGGTGGGCTCCATCTTTCCAAGCTGCAGTGCAAATGCATAGGTTGGGAGGCCTGACTTTATATTTGTACTGGGCCCTAAGATTTCTGATGACAGCCCCGTTCAGGGTGGATGGTGTAACAGGTCTTTTGCAAGTACAGAAAAACAATAAAAATCAAAACTAGAAAGCTGTCTCAGGAGAGACCAGACCATTTTCTTCCTTGGAGTACATGAACTAGACAGGAAAAATAAGCAGGGCTGAGATGGATGATCCTCCTTCAGATACAATTTTTTTTTTTTTTAAGTGCCTGGCCTCTTAGTAGAGGAGTTTAACCCCATGGCCCATGTGTCACCCAGTGGATAAAAGAGAAAAAGGCTTTGTGTACACAGATAAAATATTTTGCATGCATAGAGGTCAATTGACAATGCAGAAAAGTGATTATCAAACATCACAAGACTACTGAGTTTCTGTCTTTTTTTTTTTTTTTAACGTTTGAAATCCGTAGGAAGAAAATACAGGTAATATCACAAACTATAATAGTTTAATCAATGGTGTACATTTTACAGGTAACATTATACTTTACCTTTAAATTTACTAAATGAAAAATTGTTACCAAACAGTATTTGCTGTATATTTACTTGTATATCATCTGCAAATTCTGCAAAAAATTTCATAAATTTTTCGGAACTGGGGCCATGATTAAGAGGGAAACGTGCGCAGCGTAAAGCAGGTGTTCAACGTGGTTATGGCCCAGGTAAGGTACAGCATTCAGGAACGGAGGCCGCAGCTACCACAGATTTTACAACATGTCCGTTTGCCCTTGTTAAGTCCAAAATTTATAGTCGGAACAGTGGGGTCTGATCCATTGAGTAAAAGTGACGAAGTGACTTAGTGGATGAAGCCAAGAACTACCTTCTGCTCTGTCGAACACCCCAGCCCTATTTAATTCAATGGGAGGACCTGAGGCACTCCGATACAACCTGTATATCACAAAATGGAGGGCCTCATTCACATTGTGGTACAATAGTTCAGGTAGTGGTCCAACACTCATAAAGCCTATGCACTAAGTGAAAGGGCTGCCAAAAATTAGACTGAAATGTCCCTCCAATACACCCTTTATTACACATAAAGGAGGGCATCATACACACCCTTGAAAAATTAGGATTAATGGCCTGCTGGTGACCCTCTAAAACATTAGGGGCGAGGGCATGCCGCTAAGCTGACCATCTAAAACATTAGGAATGAGGGTCTGCTGCTGAGCCGACCATCTAAAACATTATGGGTGAGGGTCTGCTGCGGAGCTGACCATCCTAAACATTATATGTGAAGGCCCGCTAGTGAGCTGACGCTATAAAACATTATATGAGAGGGCCCGCTAGAGAGCTGACCCAATAAAACATTATATGAGAAGGCCCGCTGGTGAGCTGACCTATACAAAAATTGTCAAACAGGGCCCGCTGGTGAGCTGGCCCTATATAAAAATTATATCACAGGGCCCGCTGGTGAGCTGGCCCTATATAAAAATTATATCACAGGGCATATGGAAGAGGAGGAGGAGGATGAGAAGATTAAGAGTCAACCATATACCCGTTTTTTGGGTGGAAGGGGTGAATGGGAATACAGAGTATTCCCATCATTGTAAATAACATATCTAAAGTGACTTTATGTTCACCCGGGGCTTTCCTCCAGTGGAGTGGAGAAGTCAGGGGAAATCCAGGCCTTGTTCATTTTTATAAGTGTCAACCTATCAGCATTTTCGGTGGAAAGGCGGATACGCTTATCTGTTATGATGCCACCAGCAGCACTAAATACCCGCTCAGACAGAACGCTGGCGGCAGGGCAGGCCAGCACCTCCAAGGCGTAGAGTGCCAGTTCATACCACGTGTCCAGCTTGGACACCCAGTAGTTGTAAGGCACAGAGGGATCAGTGAGGACGCTGACACGGTCTGCTACGTACTCCTTCACCATCTTCCAAAACTTTTCCCTCCTTGTGACACTAGGCCGCGCATCAGGGTGAGGGTGCTGGCGGGGTGTCATGAAGGTGTCCCACGCCTTGGAGAGTGTTGCCCTGCCTTTGTCGGAACTGCTGTGTGCTCCCCTTTTCTCCCCTTCTCGGTTGGCCAAGGTAGCACGTACTCTGCCGCCAGCGTTGTCAGATGGAAAATTTTGGAGCAATTTTTCGACAAGAACCTTCTGGTATTGCACCATTTTGCTTGTCCTCTCCACCGGAGGAATGAGAGATGAGAAATTCTCTTTGTAGCGGGGGTCCAGAAGGGTGAACACCCAGTAATCCGTGTTGTCTAAAATGCGTATAACGCGTGGGTCACGGGAAAGGCAGCCTAACATAAAGTCAGCCATGTGTGCCAGAGTACCAACAGGCAAGATTTCGCTGTCCTCACCAGGAGGATGACTCTCAATCTCCTCATCCTCTTCCTCCTCTTCCGCCCACCCACGCTGAAGAGATGGAAATAAAGTTCCATGGCTACCCTCTGTAGCGGAGACAACCGTGTCTTCCTCCTCCTCCTCCTCCTCCGCCTCCTCCAATTGTCGCTGAGAAGACGAAGTGAGGGTGCTCTGGCTATCACCTTGTGTAAGCTCTTCCTCCCCCATTTCCACCTCTTCCACATGCAAAGCGTCGGTTTTAATTGTGAGCAGCGAGCGTTTCAGTAGACACAGAAGTGGGATGGTTACACTGATAATAGCGTTATCGCCGCTCACCATCTGTGTCGATTCCTCAAAATTGCGTAAAACCTCACAGAGGTCTGACATCCATTCCCACTCCTCACTTCTGATTAGAGGAAGTTGAACGGAGAGGCGACGACCGTGTAACAGCTGGTACTCCACTACTGCCCTCTGCTGCTCACAAAGCCGGGCCAACATGTGGAAGGTGGAGTTCCAGCGCGTGCTCACGTCACACAGCAGCCGGTGAGCTGGCAATTGTAAGCGCTGCTGCAGCGTCAACAGGCCGGCTGAAGCTGTAGATGACTTACGGAAATGTGCACACACGCGGCGAACCTTCGTCAAGAGATCATGCAAATTGGGGTAGGTTTTTAGAAATCGCTGAACCACTAAATTAAATACATGCGCTAGGCAATTTCAGATCACTAAAGGATACAGGTTTGAGCTCTGGGCTGCATCCTGTATTCTTATAGGTTGAAACAAAAAATGATCCTCAAATGTCTTCGCCTGGGAAGAGGTAGCTCAATAGGAGCCCTTTGACAGGTTGTGAGCACCTTGCCTTGTCTCCATCCAAAAATACTGTTTGGAAATTGGCTTACCAAGGTGACTCCACTACTAGCAATTGTGGTCTGCTTGTTTTTTGCACAGTTGAATGATGTGATTGCGCCCATTTCCTAGCAACCTCACCATTCACAAGAAGGTGGAAGGAGAAGTAAATGGTGGTTGACCCTAGAAAGGAAGGAATCCTTCTGCTGGAGCAGAAAACCTTGTACTCATCACATGATAAAAATATGCAAAATTCAAGTAACACTTTCAAACAATTCCAGTCTCATGTCAAAGCTAGGCTCCAATAGAAATGCACAACAAACATGGATGGGCACATATACTGTCTTATGGTACTATATAAATTATAAGCTGCATTCTCAAACACCAGAGTTGCCTGTAGAGTACCCATAAAGTGTCAGTCTACCATTATAAAAAAAATAGCTGGGAATGGAGCAGTATATTTGTATCCAGACTCAACAGTGTTGTGATAATACTACATCACACTGCTTGGTTTGCCTAAACAGAAAAAGGCCATCACACAGTAAAGGCATGTATTGCCTGTGTATCATTAATTTATATATTTAAACTCTGAGCAGCCAATGTGGCTCCAGTGATCCATATTACATTGTCCAAGTCTTAATGTGAGAGTGCTTTGCATCCCCCTCCTTATGCCATGTTTTAAGCTTGGGAAGCGATAAAAAGACACCCTATTAGTTTTTAAGTAAATGCTATAGCCATGCAGCATGGGCTACTATAAGGTCATATTATTTTTGAGCTACCTGTGGCCCATCTAAGAATCAGACCCTCATGCATCATGGAAGAAGCCAGTCTCCAGTGCCTCTGGAATCAGGGAAGGAAACAAACCACCCTGCCCTACAAGCAACAGGGAAATAGGGAGTGAGTAGTGTCAAAAGTGGGTCCCACAGTCTGCCTGCCTGCCAGCCTTCATTTTTCCACAGTAGGCCCTATTCCATGCAACCCTGTGGGGTTCTGAGAAGGTGCTGATGAGTATCCCAGTATTATTTTGAGGGTGCCTAAATAGCACAATGCAGCCAAGAGATCCAACCTAACAAAGTAAAATCTGAGAACATTAAATGGAATAAAACATGTATGAATGCAGAAATCCCTTATTTCTCTCATATTGAACCTCTGGGATGGGTACCCTCCCTTGTAGAGCTGTGCTGGAAGTTGATCCCTTTTACCTCTCTGTCCAGTAATGCTCATAGAGAGATGAACTAACAGCTGAAGAGGGTCCCCACATGCCAACCTTTAGTGACAAGGATCCATGGTTCAGGTGAGGGATCCCATGTAGGGGGTTAGGGTGGCCATCAGGAGATTACAAGTAGTACCTGTGTATAACATCCGGCCAAGCAGGGGGGTACACCTCCCGGACCAGATATGGAGGCCCCTGTAATGTGTGTGTATGTGTGTGTGTGGGGGGGGAAATGTGTCAAATGGTGTTCCAGATGACCAGACTGGCCCTTGGGATTTCTGGGGGATCTCCTGGTGGACCTCCTTTTTATGTATATTTTGTAGATTGTGTAGCCAAGAACTGGTGCTTATCTCGGCTGCACTGTCCTACATTTCATATCATGCTGTATAGTGGATCAGTTTGGTGGGCTCCATCTTTCCAAGCTGCAGTGCAAATGCATAGGTTGGGAGGCCTGACTTTATATTTGTACTGGGCCCTAAGATTTCTGATGACAGCCCCGTTCAGGGTGGATGGTGTAACAGGTCTTTTGCAAGTACAGAAAAACAATAAAAATCAAAACTAGAAAGCTGTCTCAGGAGAGACCAGACCATTTTCTTCCTTGGAGTACATGAACTAGACAGGAAAAATAAGCAGGGCTGAGATGGATGATCCTCCTTCAGATACAATTTTTTTTTTTTTTAAGTGCCTGGCCTCTTAGTAGAGGAGTTTAACCCCATGGCCCATGTGTCACCCAGTGGATAAAAGAGAAAAAGGCTTTGTGTACACAGATAAAATATTTTGCATGCATAGAGGTCAATTGACAATGCAGAAAAGTGATTATCAAACATCACAAGACTACTGAGTTTCTGTCTTTTTTTTTTTTTTTAACGTTTGAAATCCGTAGGAAGAAAATACAGGTAATATCACAAACTATAATAGTTTAATCAATGGTGTACATTTTACAGGTAACATTATACTTTACCTTTAAATTTACTAAATGATTAATTGTAACGGAAGCCTAAGTCCTTGGGCTGACTTAGATCGTTCTTCTGGGTCTCTCCCTCCTGGATACAGCTACAAGCTGGTAGCTTGTCCGGTGTCACAGGATAAATGACTGGATCTCTGGAACTGCATCCTCAGTTGGAAACTGCTGGGCTCCTACTGTCAGCTACAAGGGGGGTAGCTGGAGAAAGCAGGCTGGAATCCAATCTGGAACACTCGTACCCAATCTGGAAACATCCACTGCAACTGCTGGAAACAGAGAGCTCTTAGCTGGCTTGGATGGGCGTCCTATGAGACATTTTAACACCACCCGGGAATCAGGATACAGGACTCATTCTTAGTTCCAACGACTAACTCTTTATTCACTCCAAACACAGTTTATTTATACATTTGACTTACATTGACAATACGTGGGCAGACCTAATACAATGGGTGAGGGGCAGGGATAATGCAATCCAAACACAGGACAAAGTACCAACAACAAATGGTCCAGGCAAATACAATGACACAGACATGATTGAATTAACACACAGCAGGGGGTCTCAATACAGTTCAAAAATATACAGTGGCTGGAGTGGCTACAATACACATCTTCAGGGACAATGGGCCAAGGTTGGAGCCATTGTCCAACTACTTTGAATGTCACTTTAACAGGGTGGTCATCTCAGCTATCTAACAGCTATAAGCCTACAGTCTTAATATTTCTATATAGTAAAATTTACCAGTATTTTATTGTTTTGTATTGCTTTAACCCTTTGCAGGACAGAAGAGTTTGCAACACACAAGCATTGCATTGCTCTTTTTTCTGTCACAGCTGCCAATCCACATAAGGGCTAGCTCAAGTATCTTAGTCCATGAGGAGGGCTTGCGAGGTCGTACAACCAGTCCAACAATATAGTCCCATAGGGTAAAGTGTCTCCAGTCTCATGGGCCAAGGGCTGGTTAGTCTCAGGCCCACACAAGGGCTCCAGTAATGGACTATGATCCATTACATTAATAAAGAGTTTTTTTGGTAAAAACTAGGGGAAGATGCACTAAGGTTTCATAAGTCCGGCGTAATTTTATTTATTTATTTGGTGATGTAATGTTAGCACTTCACCGTGGTAAAAAGACATATTTCATCATGCACATTAAGAATTATGTATATAAGTAGAGAGATAGAGACAATGGCCATTAGCATATGATGTTTGAGTAAATGTTGCCTAGATGTCATAACTGTATAAGTCAACAGTCATGTTAATAACAAGTGTAAACTCATACTACGCACAAGCAGTGTATTTCAAACTTCTCCATAACGGCCTGATGTTAAACTTCACCCTTTCGATATTATATGAGGTCTCACATTAGTCAGCTTTAGAGAGCTTTTTAAATATTGTGCTAAGATAGGAGAACATAGCTGTGTTTCAATTACAATTATGCCAATTAGGGCAATATGATAAAGTCACAAGTGTGGTGGTATACTTATGGCAGCTATTGTACTTTAATCCATTGAGAGTGCCAGAGAGCTAACCAGAATATTTTTATGCAGTTTAGAGCATACAACAAGGTAGTCTAAGGTCATTTGTGCCACTATATCTCCACACCAGACCCTTATCAAACCAGAAGGAATCTCCTATCAAGTGTGAAATGCTGTAATTTGCACCATAGCTCTGTTTTTTATGTATTGTCCTTTTTTTGATAAAGGACAGAAAATAAACATTCCTGTTGATACAGAGAACACATCTGTACTGATTAGTGTTGGGGTGGTCAGTCTTTATGTCTCCAGGTGATTGAGACCAGGGATGATTTTCAGCCTGGTCAAGACAGATTGGTGAGTATTATACCATTACATGCCACCAGAAATATGTAGTCTATGTGGACTGCAAGTCATGACTCATGTCACTTTCACCTATGACACTTGAAACCGTGTGGGTCAGTGTCTACTGGGGATCAGAGAGAGTATCGGGAATCTTTTCTGACTTTTCTGACTCCTGTTTGACTCCTCGTTGATGTACTAGTGCTACAATGCACACCCTACTTCCAAAGGAGCAGACCTCAAGTACATACTATTTTGTTGTTATTTACCCTTTAAAATGATCGCAATATATGATCAATTTGTTTTCCAGTATGTTTGTCCCTTTAAAGGCTAATGCGATTTTAAGAACTGCACTGTGATCCAAAAGAACTGTTGGACAGACACTAAAATAATTAATGTCAAAAAATAACAAAAAAAACACACAATTGAAATGTTTAGCTAAAATTACCATTATCCAGTTATGCTTTCCAAACAGGCAGATTAAATACTTAATCTGAAGTGAAATGTGAAACACTTTCTCCTGTAAATAAACTTTATAGATTCTGAACTTGTTTAAATATTTATGAGGAACATGGTGCTAACAATGTTTTGTTCTTGACTGGTCATAGAAGATAGATGCAGTTTATACAAAATGAGCACTTACAAAGACACAAACAAGTTCCCTTAGCTATTGTGTGCAATCTCTAAAAAAGGGAAAGCATATTCTTGGATACTTGACAGACTACAGAATGTGCTGACACCTATCATCTCTGGAAAGTCATATTTAAGTGGTGATAATAATTCTAACAGTGAGGCAGCTTATTGGATGAAGAGTCCATATCTGGGGACAGGGTGTTTTATGATGATGTCATACAACACATCCTTGGAAGATGTTATATCATCTTTTATCTTAGATCACTCATGCAAACCTGCAGGCAGCTGTTGTAATAGCAGATGAAAATTCAGACAAAGGACTTCTAACTTTGTATAAGCATCTTGGTTTACTGTGCATAAAGCAAAAGATAAGCAATTCTGAAACAAACCCGATGTGCAAATACAAATTCCCCAATTTCTCTTTGATTCGATTTTAGCCACTTCAATACTATATAGGTCTCTGACACATTGCAGAACAATGCATTGAAGACTTCACTATTTTTCAAGGGGTAAAAGCTCAATTTAAATCAAAGGGAATTTGTATTTCTTCCTTAAGTCTGGTTGGTTTACTGCAGAATTATCATGTCCTCCCCTGTCTCTCAGGGTTTTGCTGGCATTTTTGCCAGATATTCTGTTTTCCATTGTACACTTGTCCCCGCCTTGTTGTATGACGCTCTCTGTAAGCCTTTATTCTGTTTTCTTTTGTACACTTGTCCCGTACTGGTTTGACCTCGGCTTGTTTCTTCGACTCTTCTTCTGCCTGCTGATTGTGAACTTTGCTTAACTGTTTCTGATCTTGGCTTACCCGACAATTCTCCTGTCTCATCCCTGGTACCGACTCTGCCTGCTTGTTTCTGACTTGGCTTGTTGACTATTCTTCCTTCGACTACAGGGGCTCCCCTGTGCCCACCTTGTCAAGTTTGATGCTGTCGACCACCTTGTCGAGTTCCCTGTTGACTACCTTTGTGGAGTTTGACTTCATTGACCTCCCCTCTGGTTTGACCTTTGCGACCCCTCGAGTTTGACTGGATGTTCCTGTTTCAGCACTACAACAGAGACAGCTGTACTGTCGGTAGGTTAACTGATTCCAGGCTCCGTGAGTAGCTTTCTGTGTCTAGGGTTGTTATCCTGTCATCTGGCTTCATGGCCAACACCTCTAACACAGCCTAGGCTGCAGAAAGGCTTCCATAGAGCTGCCCCTGCTGGGCAGCCAAGCTCCTTAGCCAGCACACTCTAGCATCTGGCTCACTGAGGCCTACTGAGCAGTATTTCTTGTTTTGTTGTCTGTTGTTGTGCATTCTTTCATATTAATAGCAATCTTTGTGGTTATCACACTCTGCAAAATGAAACTCGGCAGTTACATTGGGTGCACCTATTCTAATCATCACAAGATCTGATAATCTTTTGCTTTCTGCATAATACTTTCTGTATGGGCTAGAACAATTGTATCTGTACAGTAATATAATAACATATTACAGTTTACCCCTGCAAAACAGGTTTGGAAATATAAACACGAAAGAAATCTACCAAAGGCTGAACTTAATAGACACATTGATTGTTTTTTAACCTCTTATAGGAATACAACCAATGAACCAGAAACATTGTGCAGGATTTCATGACACAAGGCACAGGGATAACGTCAAATACCTTAATTTGTATAGCACAGAAGAGAGGAGAGAAAAGGTCTGTATGATAGAAACCTATAAGGGATTTAGGATTTAATGTAATACTGTTCAGGAGCGATGCTTTTTTCCCTTAATGGAAAGGGTTATAGACTCATGGAATATCCTCCCAGGAGAGCTGGCAAAGACTAATATTGTAACAGAATTATAATGACTGTGTTATTAATGTGATTTTCTAAAAATAAATTTACCAGGTAATCTCATTCTGTAATAGTGTAATGCTTTGATAGTGAAATGCAGTGGTGTATTGTGTAACAGGCCTATGGCTGTTACTGTTGGCATTTCTAAGTGCCAGTTGAACTTTCTGGATTAAAGACTGCTATTCATGGAGAAAACCACCTAACTGCCATGGTGTAAGTTAGGGTAAGTTAGTTAAATAACGGAGTATCACCCGACACCATTTTGAAAAGTCGGGGGCGCAGGGATTGGCTGTTTCCAGTCCCCCAGCGACACCATGTACTTTTATATTTGACAGGTAGGCGGCTTTCTCATTGTCACCACTTGTCAAACAATGCCAAGCACAGCATGACGTTGCTTTGTCAAGTAGGAGGCTATGTGATTGGTTGCCACATGTCCCTATCTTGTTGCTCCAGTTCCAATTGGCTGGGGAGCCAGTGCAACAAGATTGAATTAGTCTGCCAGGCCCAAGTAATGCAATCAAAGTATGAATGCAATACAGCTGGGCCCGGATTGGTTGCCATGGTTGATGTCGCTCCGATTCCCATTGCTTGGAGAATGGAGCGGCAAGATTAAATAATGTTTCTTTATTGTTTTGTACTGTATAAAAATGTCCCCATGTCCCCAAAAAAAATGTGTTCATTTTGGAACTACAACTGCATGCTGTCCTTTGTTAGGAATGGTTTAATGGGCCCCCTTGACCCCCATTCCGAAGAACTCTGTCCAGCAAGACAAGCATGGCTACCCCTTTGCAGCCACATCAGGGAGAGGGAAACCTGGAACGAAGGCTAAGGACAATCAGGCATCCTTAGCTTCCATTACATATTGCTTTGCAGATATCTCCTAATATTAGGTAAAATGGACAGCGTCATTGTCTTGGCATGACATGGCTACAAATCATCCCTAATAGTGATGATCGAGCACCCCGATGCTCGGGTGTTCGGGTGCTCTGGCCGAGCGCCCCCGGAGGCTCGAGTGCTCGGCCGAGAACCCAAGCCCCATTGAAGTCAATGGGAGGACTCGAGCATTACACCAGGCACCCCCTGCTCTGATGAGGGGAGGGTGCCTGGTTCATAGGAAAAGGTCAGAAAATGATGGAAACACCACAGAAATGGTTCAGGGACAGCATAGGGAGGATGTCTGGATGCATCTTGGACTCCAACGTCGCTGCTGGGAACGATGTTTCGCCCGTAGTACGCCATTTTTACAGACTGACCGTAAAACACACAAAAAGGAAGATAAAAACGATTTTAGGCGAAAAATTGTTACCAAACAGTATTTGCTGTATATTTACTTGTATATCATCTGCAAATTCTGCAAAAAATTTCATAAATTTTTCGGAACTGGGGCCATGATTAAGAGGGAAACGTGCGCAGCGTAAAGCAGGTGTTCAACGTGGTTATGGCCCAGGTAAGGTACAGCATTCAGGAACGGAGGCCGCAGCTACCACAGATTTTACAACATGTCCGTTTGCCCTTGTTAAGTCCAAAATTTATAGTCGGAACAGTGGGGTCTGATCCATTGAGTAAAAGTGACGAAGTGACTTAGTGGATGAAGCCAAGAACTACCTTCTGCTCTGTCGAACACCCCAGCCCTATTTAATTCAATGGGAGGACCTGAGGCACTCCGATACAACCTGTATATCACAAAATGGAGGGCCTCATTCACATTGTGGTACAATAGTTCAGGTAGTGGTCCAACACTCATAAAGCCTATGCACTAAGTGAAAGGGCTGCCAAAAATTAGACTGAAATGTCCCTCCAATACACCCTTTATTACACATAAAGGAGGGCATCATACACACCCTTGAAAAATTAGGATTAATGGCCTGCTGGTGACCCTCTAAAACATTAGGGGCGAGGGCATGCCGCTAAGCTGACCATCTAAAACATTAGGAATGAGGGTCTGCTGCTGAGCCGACCATCTAAAACATTATGGGTGAGGGTCTGCTGCGGAGCTGACCATCCTAAACATTATATGTGAAGGCCCGCTAGTGAGCTGACGCTATAAAACATTATATGAGAGGGCCCGCTAGAGAGCTGACCCAATAAAACATTATATGAGAAGGCCCGCTGGTGAGCTGACCTATACAAAAATTGTCAAACAGGGCCCGCTGGTGAGCTGGCCCTATATAAAAATTATATCACAGGGCCCGCTGGTGAGCTGGCCCTATATAAAAATTATATCACAGGGCATATGGAAGAGGAGGAGGAGGATGAGAAGATTAAGAGTCAACCATATACCCGTTTTTTGGGTGGAAGGGGTGAATGGGAATACAGAGTATTCCCATCATTGTAAATAACATATCTAAAGTGACTTTATGTTCACCCGGGGCTTTCCTCCAGTGGAGTGGAGAAGTCAGGGGAAATCCAGGCCTTGTTCATTTTTATAAGTGTCAACCTATCAGCATTTTCGGTGGAAAGGCGGATACGCTTATCTGTTATGATGCCACCAGCAGCACTAAATACCCGCTCAGACAGAACGCTGGCGGCAGGGCAGGCCAGCACCTCCAAGGCGTAGAGTGCCAGTTCATACCACGTGTCCAGCTTGGACACCCAGTAGTTGTAAGGCACAGAGGGATCAGTGAGGACGCTGACACGGTCTGCTACGTACTCCTTCACCATCTTCCAAAACTTTTCCCTCCTTGTGACACTAGGCCGCGCATCAGGGTGAGGGTGCTGGCGGGGTGTCATGAAGGTGTCCCACGCCTTGGAGAGTGTTGCCCTGCCTTTGTCGGAACTGCTGTGTGCTCCCCTTTTCTCCCCTTCTCGGTTGGCCAAGGTAGCACGTACTCTGCCGCCAGCGTTGTCAGATGGAAAATTTTGGAGCAATTTTTCGACAAGAACCTTCTGGTATTGCACCATTTTGCTTGTCCTCTCCACCGGAGGAATGAGAGATGAGAAATTCTCTTTGTAGCGGGGGTCCAGAAGGGTGAACACCCAGTAATCCGTGTTGTCTAAAATGCGTATAACGCGTGGGTCACGGGAAAGGCAGCCTAACATAAAGTCAGCCATGTGTGCCAGAGTACCAACAGGCAAGATTTCGCTGTCCTCACCAGGAGGATGACTCTCAATCTCCTCATCCTCTTCCTCCTCTTCCGCCCACCCACGCTGAAGAGATGGAAATAAAGTTCCATGGCTACCCTCTGTAGCGGAGACAACCGTGTCTTCCTCCTCCTCCTCCTCCTCCGCCTCCTCCAATTGTCGCTGAGAAGACGAAGTGAGGGTGCTCTGGCTATCACCTTGTGTAAGCTCTTCCTCCCCCATTTCCACCTCTTCCACATGCAAAGCGTCGGTTTTAATTGTGAGCAGCGAGCGTTTCAGTAGACACAGAAGTGGGATGGTTACACTGATAATAGCGTTATCGCCGCTCACCATCTGTGTCGATTCCTCAAAATTGCGTAAAACCTCACAGAGGTCTGACATCCATTCCCACTCCTCACTTCTGATTAGAGGAAGTTGAACGGAGAGGCGACGACCGTGTAACAGCTGGTACTCCACTACTGCCCTCTGCTGCTCACAAAGCCGGGCCAACATGTGGAAGGTGGAGTTCCAGCGCGTGCTCACGTCACACAGCAGCCGGTGAGCTGGCAATTGTAAGCGCTGCTGCAGCGTCAACAGGCCGGCTGAAGCTGTAGATGACTTACGGAAATGTGCACACACGCGGCGAACCTTCGTCAAGAGATCATGCAAATTGGGGTAGGTTTTTAGAAATCGCTGAACCACTAAATTAAATACATGCGCTAGGCATGGTACGTGTGTGAGCTTGCCGAGCTCCAAAGCCGCCACCAAGTTACGCCCATTATCACACACAACCATGCCTGGTTGCAGGTTGAGTGGCGAGAGCCACTGCTCGGTCTGGTGACTAATCCCCTGCAACAGCTCTGAGGCCGTGTGCTGTTTGTCCCCAAGGCAGATCAGCTTCAGCACAGCCTGTTGACGCTTCCCCACTGCAGTGCTACACTGCTTCCAGCTACCGGCTGATGGGTGAGTGGCGCTGCGCGCAGAGAATTCGGAGGTGGAAACAGAGGAGGAGGAGGAGGAGCCAATAACGTAGGTGCTGGCAGAAACCCTGATGGAGGTAGGGCCCGCAATCCTCGGCGTGGGTAGCACCTGTGCCATCCCAGGGTCCGAGTCGCTCCCAGCCTCCACGACATTCACCCAGTGTGCCGTCAGGGAAATGTAGCGTCCCTGGCCACAAGCACTTGTCCATGTGTCAGTCGTTAAGTGGACCTTCCCAGTAACTGCGTTGGTCAGGGCACGGGTGATGTTAAGGGACACATGGTGGTGTAAGGCGGGGACGGCACACCGGGAAAAGTAGTGGCGGCTAGGGACTGCGTACCGAGGGACAGCTGCTGCCATCAGGCTGCGGAAGGACTCAGTGTCCACAAGCCTAAATGGCAGCATTTCGATGGCCAGTAATTTGGAAAGGTGTGAGGTTAGTGCTATGGCCTGTGGGTGGGTGGCTGGGTATTTTCGCTTGCGTTCAAATGCCTGGGGTAACGACATTTGGACGCTGCGCTGGGACAGGGAAGTGGATGTGGTCGCTGATGGTGCTTCAGATGGTACAGGTGCAGGGCGGGAGGTATGCGGGCCTGCGCCTTCGACAGGCGATTGGCCGGCACCGAAAACAGGGGAAGAGGAGGCAGTGGTGTGGCCTGCAGACACAGATTGGCGATCCGGGCGTTCCTCCCACTTATTACGGTGCTTGGATGCCATGTGTCGGATCATGCTGGTGGTGGTGAGGTTGCTAGTGTTCATGCCTCGGCTCATTCTGGTGTGGCACAGGTTGCAAACTACAATTCTTTTGTCATCCGCACTTTCCTTAAAAAAACGCCATACCTCGGAACACCTAGCCCTTGGCAAGGGAGATTTACGCAAGGGGGTGCTCCGTGGAACATTTGCGGGCCGGTTTGGTGTGGTCCGCCTTCTTTCTGTAGCCACACCACTGCCTCTTCCAGCCTGTTGCGGTGCTGCAGATGGCTCACCCTCAGGACTGCTGTCATCGCTCGGCTTTCCACCTTCCCAGGTGGGGTCAGTGACCTCATCGTCCACCAAGTCCTCCTCCACTTCCTCACTCTGATCATCCTCCTCATTTCTTGATCCCACCACATCCTCAGTCATTGACAACTGTGTATTATCCTCCTCATCAAGGTCTTGAGACAGTAATTGTGGTTGATTTGATGGCAACTGTGTCTCATCATCATCATCCACTTCCTTTGACCTTAAATGCCGTTCCCCTCTGTCATCTTCTTGTGATTGGGTACCCTCTAGAGGTTGTGCATCAGGGCACAAGATCTCATGTTCCTCTGCAAGCGTGCTTGGAGAGAGGTTCAAATCAAGGATTGGTGATGAGAAGAGCTCCTCACTATATCCCAGTGTGGGATCACTTCTTTGGCCAGACCCTCTATGGTGGGAGGAAGGATGATCAGGGTGAGGATTATGTTGACCAGACTCTTGGCTACTGAGAGTGGACTTGGTGGAAGACAGGGTGGTGCTTAACCGACTGGAAGCAGTATCAGCTGAAATCCAACCGACCACCTGTTCGCAGTGGTCTGACCTCGAGAGTGATGTCCTGCGACGCCCTGTAAACTGAGACATGAAGCTAGGTATGGTGGATGTCTTTCTTTCTTGTGCTCTGGCACCAGGCACAGTTTCTACGCGTCCTGACCCGCGCCCTGAACTATCAGGATCACGTCCACTTCCCCGTCCCTTTTTACCCGCCTTCTTCATATTACACGGAATATATGCCGCTAATCTGCGGCTAGGCACACGAAACAGAATGTGACGCTAATCTGCGGCTAGGCACACGAAACAGAATGTGACGCTAATCTGCGGCTAGGCACAGTGAACGGAATATGTGACGTTAATTTGTGAATTTGCACACTAAACAGAATGTGACAATAATCTATGGCTAGGCACACGTTTAAAATGGCCCTTTTTGTCGCTGCGTTGTAAAATCATTGGCCCTGTGCACCTAACAGAATATGTCAGCTTGTCACTGCACTGTGAAATATTTGTCCCTGTGCACCTAGTACAATGTCACCTTAGAACATGTCCCCCCCCACAAAAAAATGAAATTCTGCCACCCCCAAAAAAAATTAAATGCTGCCCCCACACACAACAGTCCTAAAAAGGACTTTTGGGTCTTGAAAGAGTTTCAACAATTTTATTCTCCCTACACTGACTTCCTGTGCATCTAGTATTATATGTCACCTTAAAAATATCCCCCCCACAAAAAAAAGGAAATTGTGCCCCCCCAAACAAAATATAAATGCTGCCCCCACACACAACAGTCCTAAAAAGGACTTTTGGGTCTTGAAAGAGTTTCAACAATTTTATTCTCCCTACACTGACTTCCTGTGCATCTAGTATTATATGTCACCTTAAAAATATCCCCCCCACAAAAAAAAGGAAATTGTGCCCCCCCAAACAAAATATAAATGCTGCCCCCACACACAACAGTCCTAAAAAGGACTTTTGGGTCTTGAAAGAGTTTCAACAATTTTATTCTCCCTACACTGACTTTCCCTGCCTAAGCGCATCTCTCCCTGGCTAAGAATGAGCCGAACTCGCGCGTCGGGTGCTATACAGCACCCGATCACGGGTTCTGGCCAGCCAATCAGTGTAATGCCAGCAGCCAACATGGCTGCTGGCATTACACTGATGTCAGAGCCTCCCCGCACGTTTATTGGCTGCGCAACAGCTACGAAACGTGCGGGGAGGAGACCCGAACATGGCGGGCGAGCACATGCGGTACTCGTACGAGTACCGCCATGTGCCGAGCAGAGCGATGCTCGAGCCGAACCGAGCTTCGGCCGAGCATGCTCGCTCATCACTAATCCCTAAGTCTGTTCTGAGAAATATGTAAGGTCGAACATTTTAATTAGATAGGAAAATGGACAGACAGGATGGGCCAGTTGGTTAACTGGCATCAAAATCTATGTTTCTGTTTTTCTGTATAATATCACCAGACTTTTCAACATCTTGGATGGCCAAAAAATCTTCAAGGCTTTGTGGAACAATGCGTTTTAGACATATATAGTATCCAAGGGGTTAAATAATGGCTTATATTAACAGTGAGCAAACTGTCAGTCATCATAACTGAGTTAATAAGTAGTTTCTATTCTTAACACAACCTAATTAATATATGTGTTACATTGATAAGAAATTACTGCTATCTAGTGGATTAAAATCAGTAGAATATATTCCTGATTCTAAGAAAGGGGACAGTGTTATGAGCTGGGAGATAATTAAAGCAAAACATTGCACTAATAGTAAAGCCTGTGTAAATGAGAGAGACTGAACATTTAAGGTGGGCTGAATCCTAGTAATAAGTGACTCAATTTGTTTAACAGAAGGACTTATCTAAGTAGGTGTTCTTCGTACAGCAATAAGAAATATCTACTATACGTATTTTTATTGCAGTGGTGCATTGACTTTTGTGTATATATTTCTATTATTTTTTTCTCTTTCAGATTTGTGATGGCTACTGCTTAATATGAGGATGTGTGAATTAAATGATAAAATCAGAGGGGAGCTGTAAAACAGTAGATTACAGATATAATGGATGGATGGATGGAGAAAGTGAAAGATGGATGGAGAGAGATATGGAAGGATGGCTGAAGGGAGAGAGGGATGGAGAGATGGAAGGATAGATATACCAAGAGAACTACTGGATGATGTACTCTACATACATATATCAATATGTTAAATCAAAAGTCATTTATTCCTGTAGATATAGATTCCTCTCTACACATTGGACACTAGAGATATGTCCAATGTTTTGAGAAGCATACAAAAGTAAAAGGGACAGTGGGAGAGATGCATGAATATGACCCTGCCCAATGTCAATTTGCTAAGCTATTTGCAAGAATCCCCCCTTAATGCTGCTTGCACCAAGGGGAGGGAAGTGGAACTGTGTAAGGGAATTTTGGAGAGTTCCTTTTCTCTACGTCGTTTGATGTAATATAACTTAATTTTCCTGCTCATGTTGCAGGGGAGGCAGAAGGGAGTTTCTGGCATAATGTCTTACCAACTGTGGAGTGTGCAATCTGGCATGTACTATAGTGATCCTACACTGAATGTATTGCATATACTGAAGCACAGCAACGGGCTGTGGATGTACACTGGTGGATTTGTACATAAAGCCCTGTATCACGTAAAACTGACAGCGGTTCATATCCATTTCAACATGAGGTGATCCTAGCCCACATTTAGAAAAATATTTATTTAGTACAAGTGTTGCAATATTCGTCATAAATTAATATTCAAGGGGGTTAAAGGCTACATTTTTGCAATATTTCTTATCAAACTTGTTGGAGCAATTATCTGTTTCAGGTTTTATCACTTCTTGAGAATAGAACCATTAGCTTTTAAGTTCTCAGACACTTATCTTCTATTCGTTTATCACCTCAATTATGAAATATGTTGCACTTATAAGTTATTAGAAGCTTCCATAAACAAACAGTGATTTAGTGTTCATGGTTAACTGAACACCTTCATCGCCTTTCCTAATGATTATGCACAATGTTTTGCTTTTAAAAATCATGATTACGAACAATATTCATTTTAGATGATAGTGTCACTTTACTATTCATTTTGCTTATTTTGTATCTTTATTATATCTGAGGCATATTCTGTGTATTTATATCTGTATAGCTGCAAGACCTCATAGCTCCTCCTAACTAACATGTAAATAAAGAATGGTACATAGCCAGACTCACCAAATGGCAGTGCATGGTGAAGTCCCTGCATAGAAACTTGTGGTATCCTACTCACAAGTCCATACGCACAGATCAAAGATGAACAATTCTGGGACAAACCAAGTTATCCAAAGGGAGAAGGGGAAAAATACATAATATTTTTTTTTTTTGTAATTATTATTTATTTATTTATTTATTTATTTATTTTTACTGCAAGAGGGGTCTCCAATGCATTGTGCTAGCCTTCAGCCGAGGGGTTGAATGCCATAGTGTAACGGTTTTGTAGGACACTCGGACCAGCAGGTTAGAATAAAACACAGTTTTATTAATTAACGCCCAAGGTGGTAATGGAGCAGCAAGTGGTGCTAGATGAAACCACACCGTCAGTCTATTGAACAGAGATTGCTGCTTAGGCAGAACAGGAACTGAGGCCAAATACTCTGCCAGAGATGAGCTAGAGCCACAAGCCCCCACGGGGCGTTGCAACGGAGATAACCACACTGCAAGAGCTAGAGCCAATAGCCCCCACGGGCGTAGCAACGGAGACAACTACACAGCAAGAGCCAATAGCCCCCATGGGCTTTAACGAAGACTAATATCACTGCAAGAGTGAAGATACTAGAGCCAATAGCCCCCACGGGCGTAGCAACAGAGACTAATCACTGCAAGAGCTAGAGCCAATAGCCCCCACGGGCGTTGTAATGGAGACTGAACACTGTAAGAGCTAGCGCCAATAGCGCCTCCCGCGGGCGCGGTAACGGAGACCGACTACACTGCAAGATAGACAGAAAGAGCCACCATCCTATACCTAGGCTCTGCAAGGTAACTGGCTCAGCAAGTGTAGCGGAAGACTCAGAGCAACGGTTCTGCAAGTGTTAATGGAGGCTCAGTGCATGGAGACAGCAGCTCTGCAAGTGTTACTGTAGGCGCAGTGAACGGAGACAATGGCTCTGCAAGTGTTAACGGAGGCTCAGGGAATGGAGACACAGCTCTGCAAGTGTAAACGGAGGCTCAGAGAACGGAGATAACAGCTTTGCAAGTACAAACGGAGGCTCAGCGAACAGAGGCATGGCTCTGCAAGTGTAAACGGAGGGTATGACACGATCAGCCCTGCCACAGGCACAGCGGAAGTCAGCAACACCAAGGACACCAAGCAGCAACGGCAGGAACAGAGGCAGGGTCAGCAACGAGCCAGTTTAGGTCACGGAGCAGGAAGTCAGCCAGGCCGGGTTGATCACAGAGCAGGATTCTCAGACAAGCCAGATCAGGTCACAAGCAGGAACGTCAGCCAGGCCGGGTCAGATCATGGAGCAGGAAACAAGGAGAGTAGTCAAACAGGCCAAATCGGTACACAGGAAGCAGGAACACTGGAACACAGCAACAGCAACACTGGCTCAGGAACACCACGAAAGGGCACCTGACAGGTGCCAAAGGCCAGGTATAAAAAGACCACAATGGGTGGGCCAAACAAGCTCAGCCAATGGGAGCGCCCACAACCAAGAGTGACAGATAAGGATCACGGGCACCGTGATACATAGTTTTTGCAGTTCACTGGGCAGTCTTGGGTCACATGATTAGTGAGGGCCAAATTAATTTCTTCATTGATAACAATGATGAATAGCCTGTCGGTATTCAAAAACATGGATTTATTTATTTATTTATCATGTTCATGACATTACTGCTATTTAACAGACGACTATTCTTGAACGGTAACAACAAAAGAAGATCTAGTGCTTAGGATAAGGTATGTTATAAATTAACAAGAGACAGAGAACAGGATGAATAAAATCTATTTATTAAAATGACAGAATAATCCGTATCTAGATACAGAACATGTATACAATCTAGCAATGAAGATGATACACTGCAGTGTGATACTGGCAGCAGAAAACATACTGTCAGATGTGTCAGTCTGATTATAATCACACCACACACCTATAAACATCCTTGAGGAAAATTCCAGAGTGAACAGGTAAGTGTGAACATAAAACATACTATAAGTAAAAATAAAATAGAAATAAAAATAAAAAAAATTATAAAATAACTAACTAGGTTGTAGTGCACAATATATCGCACACCTTAATACCTTATGGATAGAATGGATAACTGTATAGTATATATGCACAACAAGCTCCAACATACACAAGACCAGCTGACAAGCTCTAAATGTCACTAATTATTCACCAAAATAAAGTTATAGCACTCCCGCTTGTGACATCTACAGAGAAAAATACATATTCTAAGTGTCACTAGCTGTTGCCAATATCCTTAACCAAAAAAATAGAATATATTCAATACCACATAAAATACATCAAAAACCAAGGACACTATTCATAAAATACTAAACTAAACAGTGGGTCAACAAGATCAAAAATACATATCAATCCAAAAATAAAAATGTAAAAAAGGGAAGATAAATAAAAAATAGAAAAGAATCGTCTACATAGATCTAATATTTCACCTGTTACTAGGACTAGTATTATGCATAAATTAGAATCTAAAGAATGTCACCCAATATTAATAAAACATAACAGTCACATGTGGAAAGATGTTAACTAGTTCAAGACAGTGGATAGTATAACGGAAGCACAATTCCATAGTTCTCACATGTGGCACATTCTTACTTAAATGCTTGTAGCATGGAGCCTGCAGTCTTCTATCCCATATGTGCCATTGTTACCTGCTATCTTCTATTCCAAATGTGAGGGCTTACCTACAGTCTTCTATTCCATCTGAACCATTCACATGTAGCAGGTCAAAGGAACTGTAAAGCCTCTTGACTTCCCGTTCCAGTACTCCCACAATAAAATGAAATACTTTGCCTCTCTTGGTGTACTTTGTTTGCTTCACCCCCCAATATAGTATGCAGGACTTCCTGAAACAAAGAGGGAGATTTATAAAAAAAAATTTGTACTACTTTTTAAGGAATCGTCTTTGAGTCATGGCAACTAGAGATAACATCAGGGCTTATTAATAAATTATTTAAAGCGGAACTACCACCCCTTAAACAATTTAACTTCAATAACTTCCCATCTGGTGACTAGCAGCTTAGTAGCACTAGTCACCAGAATTATTACCTTATTAGCGCTACTGAGCTGCTAGTCGCCAGATGGGGAGTTAATTAAGTTAAAGTGTTTAAGAAGTGGTAGTTCAGCTTTAAGGAGTTTTTATAAATATGCCGTTATTACTCTGATGCTAGTGTCTGGAATGCTTACGGATAGCATATACCTGGTGTTAATATTCTGGCAAAAATTCTGTTGTTGCAAATAGCGTCATTTCTTTATAAATTCACTGCTCAAATTTTTACAAACGTTGTTAATCCATTTTTTTTTTAAAAACATTTTATGTGGAGTACAACCCTCCTAAACTGGCGTTCTTAATTTTATAACTATCGAAAGCATGTTACAGCCATTTTAACACTTTTTTTTGCTTAACTCCATATTTATAAATCTCCCTCAAAGGGCTTTAGATTGTGCTGGTAATAATGAGCCGCGTCTTCCTGTTTCATTCACTGTCATGATTTTTTAAACTAGTTCATCACATCATATTGTTGCATTGCTCCAATGTGTTTCAAAATGTATCCTCACTTCCTCATCAGGGATATGTTGTTGGTAAAAGCTTCATTCTATGAGCATTTAAGTGAAGGTGACACATGTGAGAACTATGAAATTGTGAGTCCGTTATACTTCTCACTGTCTTGAACTAGTTCTTGAGAGATTCTTCTTTTATTTTTTATTGCTTCATCTTTCCACATGTGATTGAATGTTTTATCTCTATTGGATGACATCCTTTAAATTTTAATTTAAGCTCAATACTAGTCCTGGTACCTGGTGAAATGTTAGATCTATGTGGACCATTCTTTTCTATTTTTATATACATTACCTTTTTTATATTTTTATTTTTGGTTCAATATGTATTTTTGATCTTTTTGACCCACTGTTTAGTTTATTTTGGGGGGTTAGTGTCCTTGATTTTGATGGATTTTATGTGGTATTGAATATATTCTATATTTTTTTGGTTAGGGATATTGGCAACAGCTAGTGACATTTAGAGTATCTATTTTTCTCTGTAGATGTCAAAAGCGTGAGTGCTATAACTTTGTTTTGGGGAATTATTAGTGACATTTAGCGCGCTTGTCAGCTGATCTTGTTGTGCATATATATACTCTACAGTCATGGCTTCATTCCATTAGGTATTTTATATGGATGTGTTGAGGTGTGCAATATTTTGTGCACTACAACCTAGTCAGTTAGTTTATGTTTTTAGCATTCTTTGTTTTATATTTTTATTTTTTCTTATAATGTATTTTATGTTCACACTTTTTCCCCCCATATTTTTATAGGTGTGTATGGGGTGAATATAATCAGACTGAAATATCTGACAGTATGTCTTTTGCTGTTTTAATAAATACATTTTTATTATTCCTTTTTAATATGCCTTAGCCTAAATACTTAATATTCTTTTGTTGTTGTTGTGTAAATTCTGGGGGAAACAAGTGATTTGTTCCTGATCTGAGTCCCTGGGAACAGGTATTATGAAATATATTTATACATTTCAATTTACCTTTTAATGCCTCCATATTGGTTTTGTATTTTTAAACTGTAAGCTACTGGCAGTCAGTCAGGTCTTACTGGCCTACTAGTTCATATACTAATTAATTAGATTTTTGTTAAAAATCTCAGGTGGGCTGCACACTGGGGTCAGATGGCGCGCATTTTGCCCACAGGCCGCACATATGGGGCATATCTTTAAAGACTTAAGTGGAGCAACTCATGGATAAAGCAACTTTATAATATGTAGCAAATGCTAGAGCTGTCTCCAATGCATTGTTTTACAAGTATTAATATTGTGCAAATGTCTTTGTCTGTTTAAATGGGGCTTTTAGATGGGACCCCAGCGCATTGCTGTGCAAGGGGTTAAACCCCACGTTTAAATCAATGGGATTTTATATTTTTTGTGTGTTGCAGCTGGCATACAATTAAGATAGCATTGAGAGAACTTATCTTTTTAGGCTCAATGACTGGCTGTTCTCCAGGTTAATGCTGTGTGAATATGTGTGGATAAGAACTCCCTCAGATAAGGCCTCTGGATCATGTTATTTGTACTGGAATGACAAAGCCAGACTGCATTGCATTATGGGATTTGGCCATGCTACTTGGCAGTTGCTACACTTTAGCTATGTCTGCAACAACCCAGCATTACATCTCGTTGTATCTATCTATCTATCTATCTATCTATCTATCTATCTATCTATCATAGAAACCACCTGAGCACAGCAGGTTAACCCTCATTTTGAAATTGGGACACTTTGTCTAGAACTCTCCATCTCTTCAAAACCACCATAGAGCTTGCTTCTTAGAACACTGTCATAATTCACAGACCAAAACACCACATTTTCAGTGAATCAATGAGGTCATCACTGCAAATTGCAACACTTATCAGCTTCCTCTGTATTTCTCTCATTGCCCAATTATAGGGTAAGACATCTGGGGCAGGGGTTTCCTTATTAGAGGTTCTTTGTCTCTTGGCACCTCTTGAATGCCAGAGAGATCTGCAACTCAATTTGAAGCAATGCATATGAGGCATATCTAGCATTGATGGGGTTAATATAACCTGATATTTATTTCTTGTATTGTCTTCTTTTTTTAAAGTGCTGAGCCCATTGTGTAAAACCATATAGTTATTATACAAGCACAGTTAAGTATATAAGGTGCAAATTTAGTAAAAAACCAAAAACACCATAGAGAAGAAAGAATTACCTTTTATTTAAATGGGGATTTTAACCCTTAGAATGCTAGGGATGTCTCTGTCGCATTGAGAAGAAATGAGCTGGGGACTTCTTTAGCATTCAAGAGGTTAAAAATCCCATTAAATCAATGGAAATTTGGGGATTTTTCATTTGTCATATATGGTGCTGTGTTGGTTTGCATCTGCTCATGTTGATAAAACTTATGTAGCTTTTGTTGTCTTGTTTGGAGTCTTTTGGCATTTTGGTCTTATGCATAAATCAAACAATGGCAGTCCAGGAGCATATGACTTGCACCATAGGGGAGAAATTAAAATGTGTCAAATACTATTGCTTTAAATGTGGTTTTAATATCTTGTTTGTAAAAGAGGGCTCTAGTGCATTGCGTAACTATAACATTAAAGGCTTTAGTCACCATTTAAATCAAGATAATTTTTTAACTCTGTCCTATGATGTAGTTGCTATGCTCTTGAATTGCTGCTCTCTTGCTTCATGCATAAAGCCATATTTCTACCTTAGGGAAAGTTCAAGAATATACTCTGTTGTGGTTTATAGCTGGACACTTACACTTCACTATCTGAAAATGTGTCCAGAATCCCAAAGAACTGTAGGTGGGTTTGTCTGTGTAAGACATCTCAAAGAGACTGTATTGAACTAACTGAAGATTAAAACTACAAACAACTGCAAGAAATTCAGAACAAAAATAAAACGGATTGCTATTTGAAGAATTCCTACCAACTAAGTTCTTCTGTTAATCCTTTAATGACAAGAGGGGTGAGCAGAGCATTGCTTTACAATGTATTCCTCACCCCTTTGTTGTGTAAAGGGTTAAACTAATTAAGAGACACATTCCAATTGGTATAATTCCACTTTAATTAACCTAATACAGTCATGTCACTAAATATTTTCATTTTAGTTTTGTAGATAAGAAAAAAAATATTCTGTTACATAAACCTTTAGCTGTTTATCAGCAACATGTCATTTCTACTCTGAATAACATCAGAATTTGTTTCATTTGATGCAATCCTGTCTGTATACCAGGGTTTGCCAGGCTGAAAGAGAATACTTTTGAGTCCTGACCCATGCAGATAATCTTTGTATATACAGTATACAGATTCTCCTGCATGTGACAGCTGGGGAATGAAACAGACCGTACAACACAAGAGACATACTGTGTCGTATATTGGGCTGCAAGGAATTAACGAAAAACTCCATGATTGCATTCATTTAAAGGGATAGTAATACTTCATTTTAACTTTATTTTATTTTGTAGGCATTAAAAAAACATGAAGAATGATATAAGTCTTATCTCTGAAACCTTTATGGTTTAAGAGATATTCACAAACAAAGTATCCCCCCCCTGTTCAGCCAGATAAGAAGGGAGATGCCCAGATAGACTGCAGAGAGGGACAATCTTCTATTAAGATAATGGAAAAAGCTGAAAAACTTGTCAAGGGGGGAAGGGCTTTCATTGTTTTCATACAAAGAAAATTGTCCCCTTCTGTTATCTGTACTGTCATACAACCAGACTCACATCTGAGAAGAGATGGCTTACACTAGGTAAAAGGGGCGGGGAGGGGAACTTTGCTTGTGAATATCTCATAAACCATAAAGGTTTGAGAGATAAGACTTATATCATTCTTCATGTTTTTTTAATGCCTACAAAATAAAATAAAGTTAAAACGAAGTGTTACTATCCCTTTAAGTATAATAAAACTAGTTAACATTTAACCTAAAGCAGAAATCTTTGAAAGCTGTGCAAGAAACAGGCAGTTGTGGTTTCCACTGCAGTCACATGACTGTAATTTCCTCCCATACAGGATCATTAATGTTCATACATGAATCGATTCCTGTTTTCTGGAAAGAATGGCTGCATTGTATTCTATATTATATGTAAGTAGCTGTGAGTTCTTAATTTACCAGGCTCTCCAATAACTAACCAATTATACTTCCCAGTAATAGCTAGAGAAGTAATAATTTTGTTCACAAGAAGCTAAACATCTTCCTGTCCATGGCAAGGTCTGACCTTCTAAAAAAAAATACATTTAAAGACAAGAGGGAAACTCATTTTAGATGACAAGCACAGCATTTTTTTTTTCAATTAAAGCAAGGCTATAATCTAACCAATAGTAAGTTACAGTCAGTTACAGCAGGTCTTTACATCACAGATTGCATCTTTAGCTCATCCCTTGAACTCATCCCAGTTAATTTCTAGCTCCTCGCCCTTCTTAACACTTTGGGGTGTCCAACACTTAGCAAAGCAATGCGTTGGACACCCCTCTGGCATTCAATTTCAAAGGGTTTAAGGTCCAGTGGGCTGTGCAACACATTGTACAGCTCCCTGGCCCTTAATGGGTATAGAAGCAAATGGCTTCTATACAAAAACTAGTCAGTGGCAAGTTGGTTTACTCCATCTTGTGAATAAGAAAACTCTAATTACATTCCATCAATGATAAGCTGAAGAGATAAATTAATTCAACTAAAAATGCTAGACAGAATTGACTATACTCCTAGTAAGCTGCTCACCATGATGACATTTCCAGATATTTTCACTAGGTCTAGAAAGAAGCAACATGGATCCTATGTTATGACAGCCAGATGACTTCATAACCTAACGATAACAGTGATAAGGAGCTATACTCTTTGGACAGGAACAGATACCACCAGAGCTACAGTGGGTAGCCATGACGTTCCTTTGGTTAAATTGTGTGTGACAGAATGGTGTCGGTGGCAGAATTACAGATTATTTCCCTATTCACTTTTATTAGAGAAGCCTTTCTTTTTCTTTGGGTTGGTGCCACTCCAGTTCCTCTGGTTTACAATAATCACAATGAATGCGGTCAACAGTTTAGTTTAACTGGATTGTCACTAAATCTTAGCATAAAGACATCGGAAGTTAAAGAATGAAAGTGAAGATTTGCCAAGTTAGAAATTGTTGTGTAAGTATGCTTAGGTGTGATCTGACACGTACATGCATATGTGTTAGCATTTCTTACACAATGGAACATTTTATTTGGTTAATGATCTACAAACTATGCTTTTCCATTCGTATTAGTCAGCAGTGTGACAAGGGATATACTAGTACATTACTTGATGTAGAAGAATATTCCATAGCTACATCTGTGTGGATGTTATAGATCAGGGTGTCGAATTCAATCGGACAGAGTGCTTGTTTAGATTCGTATCCATCCATGAAGGTCACAGAGTTTGATTTATGAAAATGAAAAGCTTGAAAAATTTGGTGGTATTAATTTTTAAACATTTGCCCGGAGTGCTGTTTTAAGAAAAAAACGTTGCATTGACTTTGACAAATTAAAATTACAACTCAGCAGAAATACTTTTTATGATTAAAAACACAAATATGAGGAGCACGCAAAATATTAATATAACTTATCTGCTAATCCAGTCAATAACTGGTTCATGTAAGACACCTCAGAGCTCCTCCTGGACCTTCTTCCCACATCTATGTACAGGAGGCATAGTTATTACACTGAGCTCAATCTGGAGCTGCTTCCAGACATGTTTCAGCAGGAGGTAGAATTTTAACACGGAGCATCTTCAGGTGTTATCCAAATATTTGAACTTTACAAGGCTTATACACAGGTGAGGAAGCTCTCATTATCCTGGGAAAGCTTTCTGCACAAATGCACAGAAGCAGCTCCAGATGGAGCTCTGTGTAACTTTCAGGATTCCCCCCTATGCTTCTGAGGCCTCTGAAGTCAATGCAGGCCTAGGCCGTGGGCCGTGTGTTTGATTGAGCTGTTATAGATTCAGCTCTTGATTAGGGTACACTTTTTCTTTTTCAGGGAACTAATAAAAGTATACTCCATATGGTTTTAATCTTCAGTAAGTGGCTAAAATGTCAAGGCGACAAAAGGTATAGAGTGGAATTATTATGCTTAGGCTATCCTCCATTTACAAAATAGCATACATTTTGAAGTATCTAAAGGTCTGAGGTACAATAAGAGTCCAGTAGCTGTATTTTCTGGAAGGAATGTACTAAGGGAGCCTCTAAATTGCTCAGTTGGCCCATATTTATAAAAGAAAACTGGAATTATTCTGGAGTAAAGCAACTGTGCCATAGCGGACAAATAAAAATTCCTTTTAAATGAAACTGGGCTTTAACCACCTGAATGCTAGAGGTGTTTGGAGACCTCTCTAGCATTCAATTGGTGAAACAGCTCTACTGAAGTGCATGGGAATTTACTAACTTTTGTTCATCCCCTATAGTGCAGTTGCTTTACTCCAGAATAACTTCTTTCATACATACCCCCAAATGTTCATTGCACTTACTAGCATCTTGCTGACAAACACTTGGGACCACACATGGATAATTTTTTAAAAGAAAGGGATGAGTTTACCCAGTTCCATAATGCAGGGTTAGCCAATTGTTGAAATGCCAGCTCTTGGGGACAGCTGGAGGTCACACAATTGACTACACCTTTGTAATGTATTGCTCTACTGGGGGCATGTATTATCAGTTAAAATGGGTATGGGTCATCAACATGACAAGACCTGACTTAAAATCAGCTCTGGGACCATATGCGCAGTCTGGGGCAAACCAACTGCACCCTAAGGGACAAACCAAAATTCCCATTAATTTAACCCCTTAAATTAAATAAGTAGATTATAAGAACCCTGGATGTACAAAGTCAGTGCCTTCCAGCTTGTTGAAACTGTGTTCAGGAGGTATAATTTTAACCAAGACATGAAGACCACAAGAGAAGTGCAATGCTGCAGGCTGGGAGGTAGAGCATTCCACAGATAAGGAACAATGAGAGAAAATGGTCTGACACAAGTGAGGGTTGTAGACACAGTATATAAGTTTGTACATGTTAGCCAGGTTGAGTAAAATGAGGCAAAGGAGCTGTTGTTAGACTGCAATTGATAAAAGCTGTAGTACTGCAGCAGCTGAAGGGCCTCACATTGTCCACCCCTGTTAGAGATTACAGAAGGTACACAGTGCTATATGGATTCCACTCTAGCAAATGATGCTGCAGAGAACAGCTGCCTCAGTTATAGCTGTTATCTGTAGGAACATATGGCCTACTTATCAGCAGAACATTTACCTGTATGAAATACTATACAATGCAAGATTTAAATGTTGCACATATTCATACATGAACTTTTCCGTTTACATGATATATTCCTTTTTACCATATTGATGTACCTTTTAAAATGGACCTATATTTTTGGTTTTATAGAGAATTAAAATCTATCTTTAAGTTCTATGTTTTTGTTGCACTTTATGCTAATTCAGTACACAGTATGCTAATTACCTATGTTCAAAGCAAAACTTATTGTTCTCTCTGCTTTTTGATGTGTCCCCAGTGTGTGCACTCTGCATAACTTCATTTATGGCAGTGTGCAGTCATATTGGTCCCACAATAATTAGCATAAAGAGCCACACTTTGCCACCAATAAATAATGTTTAATTTCTCAATAACTGTCTATATTAAAAAACCAAAGGTTAATACAACTTATATGAAATTATAGCCCTGTGTAAACATGTGGCTCTATATAAATAAACATATTCATTCATTCCACTGTATTTCTATTATGTCCTATGTGGAACACAGGAACCATGGGTAAAGTCCCAGCTCCAGGAGGGCAGGGCACTAACAAAAAAGGTCTCTGAGGAGAAGACTCCATCTCCTTTCCCTCTCTTAGTTAGCTTCTGTTTTTATGTTTTGCTATTAGTTTATGGGGCTGTATAAGCCCCCATTAGGAGGGCTCCTATTCCTAGTGTCCTTTCAGGACCTGAACCTGTGAAGGATAGCTTGCAGTATCAGCCTCTTCCTCATACTTTCTCTGAAGCTTGTTCACTTACTTGTATGGGAGCATGATGAATGAAGCAGACTGGATTAACCCTTTCCATGAGTGCACAGGTCCTGTGGATATGTCCCTGTTTCTCTGTCTGGCAGTCTCTTGTTTTGTTGTTTAGGTGCCTGACTTGCATTCTTCTAGATGGACTTGTTGATACATCAAATCCATGTTAGCTTCTACTTCTATGTCCTATCCTTGGATGCATTGTTGGATTTTTAACCCTTATGTTGCCTATCTGAGGACATTCCTTGCCTTTTACTTGTTTTATACTCTCATTTGGGATCAGTCTTTGGTGTTTCCACATATTTCTTTAATTGTATCAAGTTTTACTAACTTGTATTCGTTTTTCAACTCTTTAGACTTTTTGTTGGGGGGGTTGTTGTGCTTTTAACCCTTTAAGTGCCAGAAGGGTATCCAACTATTACAGTTACCTAATTCCAGCTCTGCTGTCGACAATGACGCAGGAGGCATCGATATGTAGCTGTCGCTTCCTCCCAGACTTCGCTGATGGTGCCAGGTTTGGGCATGCTTGGCATTGCTATGGGCCGTCCGTGTCCTGTTGCCAGCTGGGTTTGGCTCTCAAATTGATGCAGGTGCAGACCCCTAGTTTGACGCATCTCAGCGAGATGTGCCATTCATGAGCACGAAGCTACAGAATGACGCAGGCTCCTGTTTTATGCTATTTAGAGGATATCTCCTCCCGTTTTGTTCTGTTCTTGTGACATTAAGGGCTGGTGGTGCTTCTGTCTTTATCAGGTTAGTGCACTTCTATGCCCCCTCCCCCACTACCACCGATATCCTGGGATACCTTTTACCAATGACTGGAGAGTCACAGTGCCATTTTTTAAATTTAGGAAACTGCAGTTCCCAGCAGCCTGTTCTTCTCTGTCTTTTTAGTAAAGGAAGGGGTGGTCCTGAGCTGACCCTCTTCCTTTTTGGATTCTGCATGTTGCCCAGAGGATGGTTTCTCCCTCCTGCTTGTCATATTAACCCCTTGCAGTCAGATAAGTATTTTAAAGATGTAGAAGTACTTTTATTCTACTTTTTCCTGCTTTCCCTGCTTATACTTTATTATTTGTGGGGCTCCTAAATATGTCAGATCCTAAGGGACACATGGACAAGTCTAAAGCTTCTGAGGATTCCGAGATCCCTTTAACCCATTGCTCCTCATGCCAGTTTGGGCTTCCTAGGGAATTTTTTGGTACTCATTGCCCCTCTTGCTTTGTGGCCAACACAAACTCCAGGTCCTCATGCCCTGAGAAAGATCCTGCATGGTTTAAGGCTCTAATTTCCTCACTTAGTTTTATGCCTTATCTAGTAAAGGGCTCCTGGACCTTTAGGTCCATGGGACATCCTGCACCCCCTCTCAAGGTGCAATTACTGGAGATTCCTCTGTGAAGGAAGGAGAAACTGATGTGGATGACTTAGATTAGTATTTCTCTGTTGGGGAGTCTTAGGAGGAAGACCCCATTTCTTCTGCTGAGGATCTTATTCTGGCTGTCCTAAAAATGTTTAAAGTCTCAGACGTCTCTAAAATTTCGTTTTTCTTCCCCTAATATTTTTAAGAACTGCAAGAAGAAGGTTCCCATTTTTCCTCCTCACCATTTCTTGGTCCAAGTATTTCTGGAGCAACGGAAGACACAAGAGAGGAGTTTGTACCTTAACAGGCATCTCTCTTTCTGTATCCCTTTTCTGCTGAAGCCTTAGCTCAGTGGGATACCCTCTATGATAGATGCCCAAATCTCTCACCTTTCCAAGAATATAACTTTGCCACTGGAGAATGCAGTGACTCTTAAAGTTCAGCTGAAAAGTACCTGGATTCCTTCTTAAGTGGTTTTGGGTGCTGCTCTATGCCCTACCTTTGCCATTGTGTGGCTTAGTAGGACTAAAGATGTTTGGGCGGATCATCTTTTGGATTCAGTCCAAGCAGATGCTGCCAAAGAGGATGTGGTGGTTTTAGTATCCAAGACCCTTGAAGCTAATGCACATTTTATGGAAGTGGATTTTGATGTCATTTGGTTTACTAGTAAGGCCTTGGTTCTCTCTGTGGTTGTGTCTCACACTGTGTGGCTTAAGATTTGGTTGGTTGACCAATCCTCTAAGACATTTTTGGTTCCTCTTCAGTTTGTGAGGAACAGTTATTTTGCCTAGTGGTGGAGAAGGTTGAGTCATGCCACTGGAAGAATGTTGCCACATGGTTACATCTAAGTATTCATTTTTTTCAACAAAAGAATAGTGCTTTTTGTTACCACTGCCATTTTAAGTACTTACCTGGGGCACCAGTTCCCCCAGCTACCCAGGCCCATTCAACACCAAAACCCAAGAAAGCCTGGTCAGCAAGAAGCCTGCTCAGAAACCCAAATCTGAAAAGCCCACCTCCTCATAACTTTTGGGGGACTGGTTCACCCCTGGCTATAGAAGGTTGTCTATTTTTTTATCCACGTCTCTTGGGCCATTTCTGTGGCAGACCAGTGGGTTTGCAGGTAGTCTCAGAAGGGTATCCCATAGATTTCAAGTCCCTTCCTCTAGGCACTTTCTTTATGTCCAGCTCACATGAGCAATTTGTCTAATTCTACATGCAGTCTTCTGCCTGTTAGATTTGCAGTTGTTGATACAAGTTCCTTCTTGGCAAAGATTCACCAGATTCAACTCCAATCTTTCCATAGTCCCCCCCCCCCCAAAAAAAAAAAAAAAAAAAAAAAAAGAAAACAACAGCGAATGCTATTCTATTCTGGACCTAAAATATCTTAGCCTTTTTGTGCTCGCTCCATGGTTCAAGATGGATGCACCCCATAATGTCTGCCATATGTCCATGGGAGTTCTTGGCTTCTTTAGACATAAAGGACACTTATCTACACATTCCTATCCATGTCTCATTGGCATTTTCTGCAGTTTGAGTTCCAGGACAGTCACTTTCAGTGTAGCACCCTTCCTTTTGGGATAGCGCCATTCCCCAGGTCTTCACAAAGGTCATGTCTGCCTTGGTGGCTCACATCTCCTCAACTTCCTACCTGAATTACCTCTTACTCGAGCCTCCCTCAAGGAAATCTTAAGCATTCAGATTCCATTTTGCATGTCCATCCTGGGGAAACATGGCTCTGTTCCGTTCCAGGTCCTCCACTTTCTTGGTATGAGATTCAGCACTCTTCCGGGGAAGGATTTTCTATTGCTGTCTCTTTTGGAATTCTTAGATTAAATATTTCTCCAACTATGATGCGGGAGTACACAAAGGTACTAGTAGGCTACCTAGTCTTTGCTCTGGAGGCAGTCCCATTTGCTCAGTTCCATACAAGGGAGTAGCAGCTGGACATTTTCAGCAACTGTCCAGACAACAGTGCCACCTCTCCAGTGTCATGTCTCTGTCTGATAAGACATTGAAGAACCTTTGTTAGTGGCCTTACAGGTCCCTTCTGTCTCAGAGCTGGCCTTGTGTTATCCCCAACTGGTTCAGAGTTACCACTGATGCCATCCTGACAGAGTGAGGTACTACTCTAGGCCCTCAGGCTACCTATGTTCTTTGGATATATGTAATTGGAAGTCTGAAACTCAGTGTCAGGGTGGCACACTCTTACAGACCACCTGACCTGTGAGGGATACATGCATGAGGGCCAGGCATCAAATCTGGAGGGCAAGGCATTAGCGAGGTCATGTAGAGACCAATTAATACATTTCCTGAAAAGTTGGTTCATCCCAGGAAATCTGTACTGCTACCATCCAAAACTCAGACACTTAGTCCTCTACAGAGCGGCAACCTTGTCTCAAAATTTGTAGAGTAGTCTCAGCAGAAGATATCCTAAATGGGACATCATACAGACTGTTCATTGCTTGGATGAAGGAGGACCAGGAACACTGGACTGTCTGTGTTCAACAAGTTATAGGCACATGCAATGGGTTCCCCAGACAACAAGGTGATGATGATGATCCTGATCATAACAAAGTCTGTATTGTAGGTGTGGGGTTTGAGAGAAAACCCCAGTTGACAAGCCATGATAAAGGAGCGATATTGCCCACTCTCCCCGCTGAACTGTGAGCTGAAATTGATGCTCTGGAAGAAAGTACCAGGTTAGCACTAGCTGAGACTTTAGTGGGGGTTACAGCTGCTGGGGTTGAAGAAACACACTGAGGAGTTGACTGAGGTAGAGCTGTAACAGCCTGAAGATCCCAAAGCTGAGTCTGGAGCTATATTTGGTTTCTGTGCATCTCTTGTACTGTATGGGCAAAAGTAGCAATTTGTCGTGTCAGAGCTGTGATTGCATCAGCCACCCCTATGAGTTCCATAGGGTGGTTCAGTTGTTATATAAGCGCACACACAATACCTGAAAATCTGGAACTCAATGACAGGGAAGCACACTCTTACAGGTCTCCCTGACTTGTGAGGGTATAGATGAAAAACAAAACACAGGCAGGAATGTAGGCACAAGGGCCAGACATAAAATCTGGAAGGCAACTTAGAAGTGAAGGCAGGCTAGGAGTTGGTGCAGGTGGCATACCGTGAACACCTGGAATAAAGACAACGGTCAGAATCCAGAAGCAGATAAAGAGTGTGCAAGGCACCACAGGAAATATAAAGGTAGGGGAGTATTCACTACCTGAGCTGCAGAACTGAGCACTGCCTGACAGTTCCTGGGGGTTTTTTATAGGGTAACCAAGAACTGGCTAACTAACCACACACCTCAGCATGGGCACCAAACCCCTCCCTCAACGTTGTGCACATACTGGACATACCTACTACATTGTGCACTGAAAAGTAAGAAACAGTGAATGCAGATGTAAGCATGTGCATCACGGTGCCCATGATTGCTGCCTTTGTGTGTCTGTTACCTGTAGGGGGCTCCCATTGGCTGTTTGCCTTCAGCCCGCCTCACTTTGGCTATTTAAACTGAGTCTGGGCACCCTTTGGTTGCCCTTTCGTGTTGTCTCTGACAGCTTGTATTTTCACCTTGTTCCTGAAGTTCTATGGGCCATAGCTGTGTTCCTGTATTCCTGAGATCATCTTGTTCCTGAGTCTCCTGCTTAGCGGTTCCAGTTCCGTTCCTGATACGGTTGAAGTCGTCCGTCGTTGCTGCTTCCTGTTGCCAGTCCTCGTTGCCGTTCCTGATCCGGTTGACCATCGGAGAGCAGGTTCCTGTGTCGTCTGCAGTGTGCTGTTTCTACTCTTCTGTGGCTGCCTTGATCTCCGGTCGCTCAGGCGACATTTCCACTCTTGCTGGCTCCCAGTACGCGGGTACTGGTTCGCTCCACTACTATACGGCTACGGCTGATCCGACTATAGTTACTCCCAGTAGACGGATACTGGTTCGCTCCATTAGCCATCCGGCTGTCCCACATTCATGTGATTGCTCCCAGTACGCGGGTACTGGTTCGCTCCACAAGCCATCCGGCTGTCCCACACTCATGTGATTGCTCCCAGTACGCGGGTACTGGTTTGTTCCACTGCCTCACGGATTACATTGCATTTATCCTATTGGTTCCGGTACACGGGTACTGCTTTGCTCCACTGCCTCACGGCTACATTGCACTGATATTGTTGGTTCCCGGTACGTGTATACTGGTTCGCTCCACTGCCTCACGGCTTACATTGCATTATTATTGTTGGTTGCCAGTGCGTGGGTGCTGGTTCGCTACACTGCCTTACGGCTTACATTGCATTGATACTGTTGATTCCCAGTACGCGGGTACTGGTTCGTTCCATAGCCACACGGCCTACCTTGCCAGTTATACTATTGACTCCCAGTACGCGGGTACTGGTTCGCTCCACTGCCTTTCGGCGACTGTCGCCTAGTATATTGGTGACTCCTAGTACACGGGTACTGACTTTCTCATAGCCTTCTGGCTGCTGTTATGCTCATTTGTTTGTCTCCCAGTACGCGGGTACTGGTTTGCTCCACGCTGGTATTGCTATCATGTCCTAGACAGCTAGTTGTTAGTCCAGTACGCGCGTACTGGTGATTACCTGTGATTCCTTGAATTACCACTTATGCTCATTGAGCCTCTGTATGTCATCTTTATGACTGTCATTGTCATCTGACGGTCACTTGAGGCCTCAGTGCTGCCACCATCTCCTTTTATGCTGTCCTGCCCAGTAATTGGTAAGGCTGGTAGAACCTTCCTTTCCTACTCATCTTGGGTTGCCTTACCCAGTATTGGCAGGGCTGGTAGAGCCTGTACACTCCTGGTATTCCGTTAGGCTGCCTTGCCCGGTATATTGGCAGGGCCGGTAGAGCCTGTATACTCCTGGTATTCCGTTAGGCTGCCTTGCCTGGTATATTGGCAGGGCCGGTAGAGCCTGTATACTCCTGGTATTCCATTAGGCTGCCTTGCCCGATATATTGGCAGGGCCAGTAGAGCCTGTATACTCCTGGTATTCCGTTAGGCTGCCTTGCCCGGTATATTGGCAGGACTGGTAGAGCCTTTATCGCTATTATTACTGCTTCCTGTCATTTCTATGTATATGTATGTATGCATATGAGATCCTATGGGATTGTCTTAAACGTTTCAATAAAGTTGTGTTTTTACCTAACTTTGCGTCTGAGAGTCTTAACAAACCGTGACAATGTGTGAGTAAACAAGTGCACTGACTGGAAGAGGAGGCAGACACCATCACAAAGGAGCCCAGCAAGATCCAGGTTCCTAACATTGGTCCAGAGCAGTGAGCATTCAGCCCATCAATTTTCTGGAGCTTTGGGTGATTCACCTAGCCCTGTGGCATTGGTCTCATTCTCTTCAAGGGTCCCCAGTGCAGATCCACTCTGATAATGCAACAGCAGTGACTTACAACAAGCACCAGGGAGGGACCAAAAATGCATTAGACAGACTGGCTCACATGATTCTCATGTCATGTGTCAGACATTTAGTCGCCAGCATCTGGATCCTGGAAATCGGGAGCTCAGCCAGAGCATATTCAACTCGATAGTTCGTCTTTGGGGTTTTTCATTTGTGGACCTGATTTGTCCCTCTATTCTGAACTTAAAGGTTTCTCAGTTCTGTGCCAGGTCATATCACTCTCACAGTTGATGAGATGGTCATTCCATAGCAATTTCTTCTGGTGCATGTCTTTCCACCGGTTCCCTAGGGTGTTGAGGAAAATCAGGATGGAACTGGCTCATGTTATTCTGATTGCCTGGTTCTGGCCCTGTCAGGCCTAGTTTTTAGATCTTCTAAAATCTATTTATGGTATACCCATTTTGGCTCCATATGCATCCGGGCATCTTGACTCAGGGTCCACTGTGTCATTCTCAGGTGGTGAATTTAGGATTGGTGGCTTGTTCTTGAGGCCAGTATATTGAAGACGCAGGGTTTTTCTTCCAAAGCATATCATAAGGTATGGTCCCTCCTCTATAGGTGGTGTGAAAGTTGGGGATCATGGCCACCATGTTTTTTGCTTCCAGGGGTCATTTTCTCAGGATAGTCTTCAGAAAGGGCTTTGTCTATGTTCCATTAAAGTTCTGATTTTGGCTTTTTCTGTCCTTTTCCAGAGGCATATTACTTTACTACCTGACATTCAACCTTTTGTCCAAAGGGGTGGTTCATGCCCACCCAGTTGTTCAGGATCCCACTCCTCTGTGAGACTTGAATTTAGTTCTGGGAGTACTTCAGAAGGCTCCCATTGAGCCATTGTCTTAAATTTCTCTTCACTTCCTGACACTTATAACAGCCTTTCTGCTGGCTATTGTGTCTGTTCAGAGGGTTTCAGAACTTCAGGCTTCATCTTGTAAGCCTCACTTCCTTTATATTGTGGCACAAAATGGTCTTCTGGTTCAAAATAAAACTCCACCATGTTCAAAAATCACCTTAACTATAAATATATATGCCTAAATAAAAAATATGTATTAGACAACAGCAGTGAGGCCTTTTGGATACTTAGACTTTAACCCCTTAAGGATCCTTGATTGTCCTGGCACATCATGGCTGGATTTCACTTAAGGACCCATGACATGCAAGGACCGTCATGGAATTCTGGGCTCCCCGCGCAGCTGCATGCCGTTCGGGAAGTCTGGAATCAGATTTTAAAAAAAATGTTCTGTGGTCCTTAAGTGACGGCCTCGTGCGTGCGCGGCCGGTCCTTAAGGGGGTTAAACTATAAACATAAGTGACTTTACTGAGAGTACAGAAAATATTTTCCCTTTCTTTGTCTTCAGTACTCAAAACTACACCAAGTATAGATGGTCATGAACAATATTATTGTATTGCCATCTTTATCTGGAAAACTAAGGTGTGAAGAATTTCATTTTTAGCGCGAAGTGGTGAATGACTGGGGTGACGACAATTTGTCTGTGACCACCCTTCTTTGGCATTCTTTATTCTTTATTTTGCCCATTTTTATGAATTATCCACTAATCTTGTTATGTTTGCACTCTGATGTAATATTGTACTGTGATGATTATATTATATAGTTACATTACTGCAGCTGAGCTGTGTAGAAGTATGATTTGCTCATGCATCTCATGATTGATTGGAACACTGGTTGTTATATTACTAAGAGAGTGTCCTCTTATATATGAAATTGTCTATATTTGACTATTGAGCAATTATTCATGTTTTAGCAGCCTTAGACAGTTGGAGCTCGATTCTATCACCAGCGCTAAAAAAAAAAAACAGGCTTTTTTTTAAGTCAGGTTTTAGTATCCTATTACATGACTTGTGAAAACAAAATCAGCAGATATTATATGCACCACCAGTCAAAAAGAAGCCTATAAGAAACAACTAAAAACAATATGCAAATAGCATTCTATTACCCACGCTCAGTATTACAGCTTGTTTTGTGGTTACATTTTCAGTCAGTAATCCTGCGCCTCAGAGTGGAGGTGAAGAAGCCACAGCGACTGTTTCAAAACCATCGGTGTTTGAACAAAAGCAGTGCAGAACACAGTATACATCATGGAAATCAGACATAGAGTGCCACCCTTTGACATATTAACCCCACATATTAACCCTCCCTTTGAAATTTGACTTATAGTGCTTTCTTTCACCATTTTAATTTGACAAATATTGTTCAAATTCAACATTTTAACCCTTCCCCTTTAAAATTTGATCTATAGTGCTTTCTTTCACCATTTTAATTCGACAAATATTGTTCACATTCAACATTTTAACCATTACCCTCTAAAATTCGATTTATAATGTTCTTATGACCTTCTTTCTCCATTTTAATTTGAATAATATTGCTTCCATTCAACACTGTTTATTCTCCAGTTTTACTGCAAAATACAGACTCTTTATGTGTCACAGTGATTCCTGTGCAACAATGTATAACTTGCTGTGCTAAGTGTGCAGTAAAACTGGAGAATAAACAGTGCTGAATGGGAGCAATATTGTTCAAATTAAAATGGAGAGAGAAGGTCATAGGAACACTATAAAGTCGGTTTTAGCACGGGAAATAGAATCGAGCCCTTGGTCCTAGCTTGATCACTACACGATTTGTAGTTCTGTATTTGATTTGCTGACATTGTATTGTGCAAGTGAAATGCTTTACCAGTATGTTGGGAGACTTGTCCAATCCCTGTTTTGTGATTGCTAGAATTCTGATAATTGGGTATACAAAGACAAGGTTTGAGTGCACAATACATTGCATGAAATATATCCACAATGAAAGAACTGTGTGCTAAAACACATTATGCTGGGTTTATGTAGACTTCTTATTTAATTAACAATATTTTATTGAAAATAAATATGTATTATTTTACACAAGATTGAGTGGTGTTTCCTGATGACCTGAGATAACAATGAACAGTTTAAAACCCTTGCTAGCTTCTCAGAGTAACTTTGGTATATTCCAGACTGCAGTCAACAATAATACCGTTTCTGCACTATTTAAGGATTGCTTAATCTTCAGAGATGTAATGACCTCCCTCAGGGGCATAACTATGTAGGGTTAGGGCAGAAAGAGAATGTTCAGTTGTGACTAAGCCCAGCATTCATGGGTGCCCATCATCCCCAGGACTCAAGGGGTGGGGGGGATGTGAAGAGTGTCTATTTTGCACCAAGCTCTTTAACCCCTTAGTGACCGACCACGTGCGCACGGGTCCGGCATTTGACGCCCGCCGAACATTTCCACTTGGGATGTACATGTATGTCCTCGGGCTGTAAGGGGTTAAAAAAAATAGTTATGCCACTGCACCCACTACTATATTTTCTTGTGTTTCTAAGGATAATTACACCCCTGATATATATTATGAATTAGTTACATAGAAAAGTAGTTCTCAAATAGATTCTTAGTGGCCACTAGTAAGGAGTGTTTAAAGGGATAGTAATGTTTCACAAAAAAGTAGCTCCAATTAATCTTCATAGTACTTGGGCCATGGAGAGTGTTATTTCAATACTGTCAGAGTTGTAGTTCAAGAGAAATTGAATGATAAAGTATCCCCCTCCTGCCCCATTTACCTAGTGTAAGCCACCTTCCCTCAGATGTGGAATCTGGTCCTGGGGCCAGACAGCTCACAGCAAGGGACAATCTTCTTAATGTGAGCATCAGGAAAATCCTGCCCCCTTGACAGGTTTTTCTTTATGCTCACTGAAGATTGTCCCTTGCTGCAATCCATCCTGACAGTCTTGCTGCTCTGAGGTGAGCAGTGTTACATCAATAAAGGGGCGGGAGGGGGATACTTTTTAATCCAATTACTCTTGAACTACAACTCTGACAGTATTGAAATAACAGTCTCCATGGCCCAAATACTATGAAGATTAATCGGAGCTGCTTTTTTTGTGAAACATTATTATTCGTTTAAGGATTTCTCTGCTTTAACCCAAGTCTGTCAATCAGAGGTTTAATCAAGCTCTACCACTTGTGTGTTCTAATGCAGAGAAATATGTATGTACTGTTACTGTGAGTGATTCCTGGAGTCAGGTTTGAAAATAAGCAACAGAAAGAAAGACTAAAACTGAATTAATAGAACATTGTGTAGTATATCTTAGGATGTGCTTACAGGGCTGTAGCACATTTCCTATAAATTTAGTAAACTGCTACTGGGGAGGAAGGGGTTACATGTAAAGTAGTCTAATGTTAGCGTACAAAACTACTCTTGTGCTCCTGTTTTGTCTTTGGGTTTTTTTTTTATGGCTTTGGTGAAAACTTTAACACGGATGGGAAATGAGGTCCCAGAAGGGGTTTTCCAGACAAAACACATCAGTTTTAGAATGAGACAGCAGAAAACTGTAAATAGTCTCTGTGGATCATTGAAAAAAGTTACAGTCCTGACAATGTAAAGATTTATACTGCAGCTTCCTGAGTATGATTTTTTTTTTTTTTAACTGCAGTAGTCTTTTCCAGCAGTAGAGAAGTTTTGTTAAAGTAGTCAACTGCACGTCAATGGGAAAAAAGCACCAGTGGCATTATTTTCTACATCTGGGTAATCAACCTTTGACTCTCCAGCTCTTGGAGACTAGAACACCCATCCTCTCCAACCAGCCAACAGTAGGTTGAGGATTCATAGAGTTCTTGTCCCCAACAACTGAAGAGCCAAAGTTGCCAACTCCTGATCTAGAACAGGTTTACTAACCATGAATAGCCAGCTGTATTACTATACATAACAAACAAAGTCATTAGAAAGTAGTTATTAGGAATCTAGGTCTGGGTTCCACAAGTTAAGTCCTCAAAAGGAACCAGTATACCTTATTTACAATACACATCTTAGAATGACATTCTGAGATAGGATAAGTGGTTATTTGTTTACTAGACAAACATTCATTTAGCACTCTTCGTATACACAATCCATTCTCCCAAAGGTAAAGGTACAATGCAGTCTAAAGTAACAATGGAGGTAATGTACAAATAAGATGATGTGCAAAAACAGGCACATTTCAGCATTGAGTTGGACACCCCTCTGGTTCCCCATATGGTTAACGTCTTAACAAAGGTAGAATGTGCAAAAACAGTGTGAGGAAGGCACATTGAGACAGAACAAAGCAGAAAAGTGTTTTGTTCAATGCATGGTAGCCTATCAGGTGCTGCTCAAGTCAAGTTTTTCACTCCCATGGGCCATTGTAGAGAGGAAATTTCATATTCATATCAGACCTCCGACACTACAGCTCCGAAATGTCAGGCAAATCCTCTCTGCACGAGAGAAAACGCACAACCCCAGACTTACTTTTGGCCTATGGGTGCCTTGTCAGTGGGGTGCAGCTGATTCCCTCTAGGCACATGGAGAGGAAGGGAGACTACAAAAACAAAGAGTGAGACGAATGCAGAGACCGAACAAAAACAATTGTGCTTTGTTCAAGCCATGGTAGCCTCTCTGGGGCTGCTCAAGTTACATTTTTCACTTCATGTGCCAGTGCAGAGAGAACATTTCCATATTCATATCAGACTGGTCCCACCCTCACAAACACGAAAAGCAAAACTGATGCTGCTTATTTGTAATGGAACATGATTCGGTATTAGTGCTATAATTTTAGTGACTCACCCAGTCACATATGGTGTGGCAATCGGAGCAGACCCCGTCATTCCCAGCAAGATTCCAGCAGACGAGAAGGCACAGTGCGAGGGTGCTCAACGGACTCGCCAAAGCTTCAGTGACCAATCCGCAAATGTTCATAAAAGAATCATCGTTTATTCATCAAATTAAAAACATCACAAATAGTGCTGAGGAAGTAACACAGAAGTAACACAATTTGCCTAACGTGTTTCGTGAATGGGATTTCAATTACTCATAGGCTGAAATCGTAGTTCAAAGAGCTACTTAAAATAGGGACTTTGCAATCACTCCCAAAAGTCGTATCATTTACAATGAGACAGGTGTATATTGATTGAATGTGATCGAGTTGCATAGTTAATAACGAGTAAATTCACTCATAATTCAGGTAAATTAACCTTTGGTTCATATGATATAATGACCGTTAGATGTCCCTATCAAAATAGGTACTATAAGCATAGTAAAACAAGAAAAGATACATACATAAAAATACATTAAAGACAAAAGATAAATATGTAGGACCGTAAAAACAAAAACATTTGCGATATTAGGAGAAATATACAGACATAGCAATCCAACTTAATATTTAAGTTATTTATTTATTTAAAGCAAAAATAAAAATAAAATAAAATAAATCTATCTCAAATTCTCCCTGTGAATATAATTCGACGTCTATCAAAGAGGGACACATCATGATCTGAATTTTAGCCATCAGGGATCCGGGTCTCCAGATAGAAGATTCACTTTACTTCACTTCTATCTAATAGAACATTGATGTCCCCTCCTCACTCTGGGGTAAATACCCTCTCAATACCCTGAAACGAGAATTTGGATAAATCAGCATCTATCACAGTGCCCGTGTATTGCTGGCGACATTTTGACACATGATTTCTGATGCTTTCTTATTGGCTAGCATGTGATTACTCCACCCAGTGGTAGCCTTTATGTACTGTGCCCTGTCACTCATACAGGGCCCTTTCGTGGGGTTCCCGTTGCTTAGTGCTTGCTGCCGTTAATGTGTGATATCCTGTGTATGACCCGGACTGCCTAACTACTCTCTCTGATCCTGTTCCTGCTCCGTGTACCGACTTGGATTGGCTGACGCTCCTGCTCCGTGTACCGACCCGGCCTGGCTGACGTTCCTGCTCTGTGTATCGACTTGAATTGGATGAAGTTCCTGCTCCGTGTACTGACCCGGCCTGGCTGACGTACCTGTTCTGTGCCTCCAGTCCGGTGCACTACCACATCCGGTAGAGAGTATCTCCTGTGTGCTGTCTTGAGTGTGCTGGTCCAGTTGGTTGCCTCGAGTACTGCATTACCGTTCCGTGACTGCAACCCATTTGTGCCTTGCTGCCTCCTTCCTCCTTACCCAGGGCTGATGCTGATCTCACTTGCTCACTATATGTTTAGCTTGTTATTGTTACCACTGTGGTTGCTCTCCTGGGCGCCACAGTTAGTCTCCGCTCTTGCCAGTCACTAACAAGCCAAGCGCCCGTTACCAGCGCCATCCAGTACTCACCCAGGTAGGAGCAATTCTTTGGCATATTATACGCTGGCTGTCACTACTCTGTTACTGAGGTTGGTCTCTGAGGCGCCTCAGTCGGCTCTGTCACCCAGCAGTTGCCATCGAGCCTAGCGTTATTACATCTATTGTCCGATACCGTTACCCTGGGTCACAGTCCCGTTGTTCCTCCGGTTGCAGTACTACTGGTAGTCGTGATCCATCTGGGCCTTGCTCACGCTTCCTGGGCCTAGTCGCTATTTTGGAACTCATCCACAGAGAGTGCTTCTTGGGCCTCGCTATTAGGGCCTCCCAGCCTCCTGGCCTAATGGCATTTACCGTCAGTGTCTCACTATATCACACAAACTGTTCCTGACCTGTGTCAGTATATGTATAGCTCCCTGATATATGTATACTGGACCCGTGGGGGTTAATTTTATTTAGTAACCTGTCCTGTGTCAGTACTGTTAGTTAACTATTGCTGGACCCGCGAGGGTTACTTTATTCTGCCTGGTTTCAATAAAACTGTGTTTTACCAAATTGCCTGCCTCTGAGTGTACTGAAAACCGTTACAGCATCATTATGTAATGGAGGGCTGGTCAGGAAGAGGTGCTGCATAGTAAACAACATAAATAAAGTGGAACCCAGAAAGCAAGAAAACCAGTACACACACAATTAAAGGGGAAAACATATATACATATACTATGTAGGGAAACCGCAATCTCAGGAATCTTTTTTCAAGATGCACCACAGTTTAACTGAAGTGATCAACAGTTCGATCCCAACAGGGATCTTTTTCGAAACATTGATCACTTCAATTAAACTGTGTTGCATCTTGGAAAAAAATTCCTGAGTGTGCTGTTTCCCTACATAGTGTACATTTATATATTCGGCACAACAGAACACTCAATGAAATGTAAAAGAACAGGGCCTCTGGGCGTGGGGAACAGGGTCTCTGGGCACAGGAACAGGGCCTATGAGTATGGGGAACAGGGCCTGGGCACAGGAATGCAATCAGCTGAGGAACACAGGAGGGCAGCTAGCTCAGGAACATAGGACAACAGGAAAACAGCCAGCTCAGGAACACAGGGGTGCAGCCAGCTCAAGGAACACAGGGGTGCAGCCAGCTCAAGGAACTCAGGGGTACAGCCAACTCAAGGAACTCAGGGGTGCAGCCAGCTCAAGGAACTCAGGGGTGCAGCCAACTCAAGGAACTCAGGAGTGCAGCCAACTCAAGGAATCAGGCTGCAGCTAGCGCAAAGAACTCAGGATGCAGCTAGCACAAAGAACTCAGGATGCAGCTAGCGCAAAGAACTCAGGATGCAGCCAGCACAAAGAACTCAGGGTGCAGCTAGCACAAAGAACTCAGGGTGCAGCTAGCACAAAAAACTCAGGGTGCAGCTAGCACAAAAAACTCAGGGTGCAGCTAGCACAAAGAACTCAGGGTGCAGCCAACTCAAGGAACTCAGGAGTGCAGCCAACTCAAGGAACTCAGGCTGCAGCTAGCACAAAGAACTCAGGATGCAGCTAGCACAAAGAACTCAGGGTGCAGCTAGCACAAAGAACTCAGGGTGCAGCTAGCACAAAAAACTCAGGGTGCAGCTAGCTCAAGGAACTCAGGGCCCAGGCCTATAAGGGAAGAAATTAAACTGATCTGAACAACAAGGACTTCCATTCAGCAGAATATTTGCTATAATATTCAAGATGGCATTCAATCGCTTGAAGACACTTTTCATGTGCCATCACCTAATAAAGTGAGGTGACATCCATGGACCCCCATGACAAGCCACCTGTACCAGTGCATTGGTCTAAAATATCAAGTATATGGCTTCCTTGTGTAATTGTGTAGGCGTAAAACCAGGGGTTGTAAGTATGTGTCCAGAAAATCTGAGAGGTACTCATTTAGTGAAGAAATCCCTGAAACAATGGGGTGCCCCACAGGTGGTCTCTCCTTTTTGTGCACCTTTGGCAAGTGGTGAAATATCGGTGTCATAGGGTTATTAACTACCAAAAACTCCTTAGTTAGAAGTACATATATAACACCAAACTCAACCAAATTAGGCAACAACTTTGAGTAAGCTTTAGTGGGACCTCTACCAAGTCTAATATAAGAATCAGTATCACCAGGTCTCAGGAATTTCTCATTGTATGTACTCGAATCCAGGACCACCACACATCCCTCTTTATCTGCGTTAAGTACAGTAATTGAGGTATCTGAAGCCAAAGATTCCAGATCTCTCCGCTCCATCTGATTCAGGGTATTCCTTTTCTTCCTATTGTTATTACCTATAACCTACGTATCCTAAAGATTTTTCAGATCCCTTTCAACAAAGCTCTGAAAAGTGTCTGTATAGACTCCACTGGAGTGGATCTGTCTGAACCTTCTACCTTTATTAATTGAATCCACTTCAACAACACAGATGGCAACCTGGTCACTCTCCCTCAACAGACCCTCGTGATCATGAAGAACATAGAGATCTGGAAAATTAAAGGCATGATTTAATGTATGATTATCTATGATATTAAGATTATTGACATCAACTAAATTATTACTACTGGGTGTATTTTCCAAAATTGGTACACTACTTGTCTCATTTAAGGATGCCGGATCCACATTTTGTGACGCATGAGCAGAAAAAAAACTTAATTAAAGTCAATCTTCTCGCAAATCTATTGACGTCTAAGATGGTATTTAAGAGATTAATGTGTCCCGTGGGTGAGAATCCAAGTCCCTTACAGAGTAGAATAACCTCAGAATCAGTCAATGTCCTAGATGAAAGGTTTATGACCTCCTTGTCCCCTTGTAACGGAAGCTGAGAAGGGACCGTGTTGCCTTCCAATGTCATTCCCGGGTCTCTCCTTCTCGATGTCGGACTGGCGCAGTCGGATGCAGCGGTCGAGCAGATAACCAGTCCGGTGGTTGACTCAAAGTGGCATCGAACCCCGGAGTAACAGACTCTACCTCGAAGGATGCGGATGGACGAGGGGTCGATGGGCTCTTGAACCATGGAGCTTCGCAGAACTGGAACACCGGGCAGTAAAGAGTGAAGCCTTTACTCCTGAGCTACAAGGAACAGTGAAAATGCTGTAGGAACAAAGGTAGCGGTAGCCAAGACGTTCGAGCACTCTGGTGTTCGTCTCGAAGGTTGTAGCTGGAGCAGAAAAACGCAAGGCAGAGTCCACGTTGCCGCCTGACAGGATCCAAATTTCGGTATCGGGATACTGGCAGCAGACGGACGAACGATACAGGAACCTGGGCTCAGATGGGTGGGAGAGTGGCCACTTTAAAACCATAGGAGCACAAAACTCCAGGACTCTGGTTCACTCCAAACATAACTCACTTTATTGGCAAAGACCACAGATATTTATACACAAATCTTGCACTGGAACTGATGGGTGAAACCAGATACCAAAAGGCTTAATTCAATCATGTTACATGAGACAAAAGGCCAACAGCAGATGGTCTTAACAGATACAATAACAGGATTACATTTCAGATACAAAAGGGTTTGATTGAACAAAGACTTGAGGGCTTGAACTGATTACCACACGGCAGGGGGTCTGACTGCAGTTCACAATGGCTTAGTTAACACCCAGCAGGAGGTCTTGCTACAGTTCACATAGTCAATGCCTTGAGGGACTGCAATATACATTGGAATAATGAACCCCTCAATGCCACCAGTCTACCACAGGGCAGTTGTGTGTAATAAGGTCCATTAATGCATCCACATAACGCATATACAAAGTATTTTTAGTGCACAACCGGGAAAAATGTCCATAGTTTTTGGTTAAACAGTCTTAGGGCCAGACAAGGGCTCAAGTAACGGGTAGTATCCATTACCATTACACCCCTCATTTGGCATCCTTGACCTTTTCCTCCCACTGGACCCTCGTCTTGTTGATTTTGTGATCCGTCTCTCACACTGGACCTCTCCTGTTGGTGAACAGTACTTCAGGGACCCTGCCCACCTCGAGAGATTTTTAGGGGTACTTTAGAGTATCCTATCCTACGTTCTAAAAAGAACTCATTCACCTATTTGGCTCATTGCCACCAGTCTACCACAGGGCACTAATCATACACGTACATCACATATACACAATGGGTACAAACAGTAGTTATTGCAAGATACATAAGGGAGGCTCTACCGGCCTTGCCAATATACCGGGCAAGGCAGCCTCAAGGGTTACACGACAATCTGAATGTGGCTCTACCGGCCTTGCCAATATACCGGGCAAGGCAGCCTGGAGATTTACACGATGAACTGATTGTGGCTCTACCGGCCTTGCCAATATACCGGGCAAGGCAGCCTAGAGGTTTACACGAGGAACAGATTGTGGCTTTACCGGCCTTGCCAATATACCGGGCAAGGCAGCCTGGAGGTTTACACGACAAGCTGGTTGTGGCTCTACCGGCCTTGCCAATATACTGGGCAAGGCAGCCAGAGAAACAGCTCCACTAATGCTGCATAGATGGAGCAACAGCATAAGATGAAACAGTGGAGCAAACCAGTCTCCCAACCAAGGAGACCCAACCGGTTAGCAACGGAGACAGCAACAACCTGTGGATGTACAGTAACCCAGTGCCATATATAGAAGAAAAGTATAGCCCACCTGGTTCTACACAACAGATTAGCAACCGGTGGATGTGGAGTAAACCAGCAAAGCGTACTGGACAAACAATTGCTTAACCGGCTCTATACAGCGGAATCAGCAGCCGGTGGATGGTGAGTAAAGCTGCACTGATGCTGGTTAACAATAGCGCTCACACGGCACTAAACAAGTGGAATCAGCAGACGGTGCATGGTGGAGTAAACCAGTACCGCGTACTGGATAAACGAAACGCCCAACCGTTACTAAACAAGCGGAAGTAGCTACTGGTGAATAGGAATAAACCAGGAGTAAACCAGTACCGCGTACTGGATAAGCAAATGCCCAGCCAGTTCTATACAAGCAAATCAGCAGCTGGTGAGAGTGGAGTAAACCAGTACCGTTTACTGGATTAGTGTATTGCCCAACCGGTTCTATACAAGCAAATCAGCAACCGGGGAGATTGGAGAAAACCAGTACCGCGTACTGGATAAGCGAATGCCCAGCCGGTTCTATACAAGCAAATCAGCAACCGGTGAGAGTGGAGTAAACCAGTACCACTTACTGGATAAGCGAATGCCCAACCGGTTCTATACAAGCAAATCCGCAACCGGTGAGAGTGGAGTAAACCAATACCGCGTACTGGATAAGCGAATGCCCAACCGGTTCTATACAAGCAAATCAGCAACCGGTGAGAGTGGAGTAAACCAGTACCACGTACTGGATAAGCGAAAGCCCAGCTGGTTCTATACAAGCAAATCAGCAACCGGTGAGATAGGAGTGTACAGAGATCAGAATGTCGCCATAGCGACTTCAGCAGCCAAACGGATAACCAGCAGCAGCGACCACAGACAAGCCAGGACCACACAGGAAAAATAGCACCGCCAACCGGGTCAGGAACAGAACAGGAACACAGCAGCACGGGATCAGGAACGGAAACAGGAACAACAGCACCGCCAATTGGGTCAGGAATGGAAACAGGAACGACAGCACCACCAATCGGGTCAGGAACGGAGCAGGAACAATGCAGGAGAGGCACTGGCTACAGAAGCAACGCTGGTACTGGTAGCAAGCGAACAGGCCCAGGGAACAGGAACAAGGCAGGTGACTGCTGACATAGAGACACCACGAAAGGGCAACCAAAGGGTGCCTCAGCCCAGTCTATAAAGGCAATCCTGGGGGGGCAAAAGACAGGTGGTCAATGGGAGAGTACACACACCTGACTGACAGCACAAGTAAACAGTCACAGGCACTGTGATATAAGGTCCATTTAATGTATCCACATAACGCGTATTTTTAGTGCACAACCGGGAAAAAATGTCCATAGTTTTTGGTTAAACAGTCTTAGGGCCAGACAAGGGCTCAAGTAACGGGTAGGATCCATTACATTTCTCCCTATTTTTTGTACCAATCCAGCGGTAGTGAATGCTGGTTTGGGACTCTGGGAGAGCCTTACTGTTGGGAGCCGCTTGTCTGGACAGTCCGTCAGTCTGTAGGCCCTGGTCCTAGGCCAGAACCAATTGTTGAGCCCCTGGTCCTGGTCCTGGGCCAAGGAAACAGTACACAAGCCCCTTGCCCTGGGCCAGGAGAAAATGTGAGCCCCTTGTCCGGGCCTGGAAACACTGCACAGGCCCCTTGTCCTGGGCCAGGAGTACAATTGTGGTCCTTGATTCTGGGCCAGGGATATTGGTGCCTCCTGGTCCTGGCTATTACCAAATTGGGAGGCCTCTCCTGGGCCATGCTCCATGCAGGGCTAGGGCCAAACTTCTCTGGATCTGGGGCCAGTGGTTCAGGGTCCAGAGCCAGTCTATATGGGGGATCCTTTTGGAGTAACAGTGTCTTTGGGCTCCAAATGGCCTGGGGATCAAAGTGTGGGAAGAGGAGCACATGTCCCCCTTTTAGTTGGGCAAGTGCCCCAGAGGGATAGGAGAGGATGCTGTTCCCACTCTCCTGGATTGTTGCAACATTCCAAGAACTATTAGCACCCCTGAGAACTTGGTTGGCAGGGGCATCCAAAGGACCGGTGAGGAGCGCACTCCAACTCACCAACCCAGGGCAAACAGGTTCTGGGTGGAGACCAGAACAGGGCCAAGACCCAACCTCTTTAGGGAGGACAGCGGTCCCACTCCCTTTGGCTAGGTCAATAGTTGGCCTGGTGGGGACCGAATTCCCACCCACCAGGCTGGGATCAGAGAATCCAGGGGCATAACAACCTCCCTGGTGAGGACCGTGGTCCCACTCACCAGGTCAGGGGTCACAGAGGGGCTGATGGGGAGCGCACTCCCACCCACCAGTTCACAGGTCACAGGGGCACAAAAAGCATCCTTGGTGAGGACGGCAGTCCCGCTCACCAAGCTGAGGGTCTCCAGAGAAGTGGCAGTAATAGATGGTCTGGTGATGAGGACTGCTGTCCCACTCATCACTGCCAAGGACACATTGGGAGTGAGCCCGCCAGGCCCTCTCACCAGGTCAGGGATCACAGGGAAAGGGGAACTGGAGAGCTCTCTCTTACTCTCCAGACTGGGATCCTCAGGAAAAGTCACAGGGTTGCTGGTGAGGCATACCTTCTTCCTCACCAGTTCAGGGTCCATGTGGCCACTGGAAAGGACCGCAGTCCCACTTCCCATGGCAAACTCCTCCGTCACCCTGGGGAGCACACATCCTTCATTTTCCAGGGCAACAGCAACAGGGGATGGACTGGGGCTGCTGGTGGGGGCCTGCGTCTCTTCCACCACAGCAGGGGTTTCCCAGGCCCTGGTGAGCTCGCTCCTACTCACCAGGCCAGGGGTTACAGGGGGGCTGGTGCGGCACTCCTTTCCACCCACCTGTTCATAAAACATATCCACAGGAGGGCCAGCAGCACTGCTGTCTTCCAGTCTGCTGGGGTCCTCCTCTTGTAGGCCACCAACCACAGGGCCCTTCTCTGCCTTGAGGGAGACCGCAGTCCCATCCCTCAAGGCGGCATCATCAGCGGCCCTGGAGAGCACATCTTGCTCCTTCTCTAGGGCATCTACCAGTACAACAGGGGGCATCACTTTGGGGCTGCTGGTGAGCTCCTCCACACTCACCACAGCAGGGGGTTCACAGGGACTGATGGGATCTCTCCTACCCATCCGTTGGGGCATACAATTGCTGCTGGTGGGGACCTGCATCTCATCCACCGCAGCTGGAAAAGCAGGGAAAGGGGCCACATGCCTATCAGGGGAGACGACTGTTCCATCCCCTGATGCCGAGGCATCTTCTTGGTGGGAGGAACGCATTCTCACTCCTCAGTTCAAGCAAAACGTCATCCAGGGGCAAAGGGTTATCAGGGAGGACCGATGTCCCACTCCCTGATGTGGGGAAAACACAAGGGGCACTGGTGAGGAACGCATTCCCACTCTCCAGTGTGGAGTGAACAGGGAAAACGCCATCCAAGTCCTCAGCTCCCCTGAAGTCCTTCTCAGATGAGTAACCCCCCCCCAGTCTTTTTCTTCCTCTAGGGTCTCCCGGATTTCTTGCAATAATCTGGCATACATACATTCCACCTCACACTCCCAACTGACTGTATCTCTCAAGTCCTCTTGTAGGCTCACGGGAACGTACCCCCCTAGCATATCCTCTCATTTGGCCAACACTTCCCAGAAGCGGTTGTTTCCTGGACTGCCAAAGTTCGGATCCCAAAGATAGGCATCCCACACCAGCCCTTGGATCTCACATCGCAAGCGGGCTGGGGAAAAGGTTACTGGGGGCTCGAGGCCATGCTCCCATTCCATGTGATTTACCAGAGCCCAGTAGGCGTCTTCCATCCGTAACTCCTCTGTGATACAACCACCCAGCTCAGGGATAAAGTCATCTACAATATCGCCCAGCCGGAACCTCCACTGGAACCGGAATAATTCGAATCGGTTCTCGTATGAGCCAAAAGCATCCGCCATAACTCAATTGCTGCACCCGATAAACGAAGGAGAAATTCCACCGCTATGCCACCAGTGTAACGGAAGCTGAGAAGGGACCGGGTCGCCTTCCGCCATCTTTCCCGGGTCACTCATTCTCGATGCCAGATAAACACCATCAGATGCCCCGGTTGAAGTATGGACGGTCTCTGAAACAGTTGCAGGATCGCTGGAAGCAGAGAAACAGGGGCAGTAGAGAATGAGACCTCTACTCCCAGTCAAAGGATCACTGGAAGATGTCACAGGAACACAAGGATGAGAAGATTGAGTCCATGTCACCGCCTGACAGCATGCGAAGTTGGGTCGCAGGAAGCTGGCAGCAGGCAGTCGACGATTCAGGATACTTGACACAGATGGGTATCAGAGTGGACACTTTAGACCATAAGCAATACAAGACCCCAGGACTCCTTGTTCACTCAGAATAAGACTGACTTTATTGTACAAAACCACACATATTTATACAGATCAACTACATTGGAATACATTGACCAACCAGATATAATAGGGTGAGGGGCAGAGATAATACAATCCAAACATAAGACAAGGAACCAGCAGCAAATTGTAAGGGCTGACACAATGGGAGCATTCACAGAGGTAATCAACTCACAACATATAATACAAAGGACTGACAACAGAGTTTCAGGTTATACAATAGGTGACTCACAGACTGAGGGCCGTGAATGGATTACCACACGGCAGGGGGTCTGACTGCAGTTCACAATGGCTTAGTTAACACCCAGCAGGAGGTCTTGCTACAGTACACATAGTCAGTGCCTTGAGGGACTGCAATATACATTGGAATAATTAACCCCTCAATGCCACCAGTCTACCACAGGGCAGTTGTGTGTAATAAGGTCCATTAATGCATCCACATAACGCATATACAAAGTATTTTTAGTGCACAACCGGGAAAAATGTCCATAGTTTTTGGTTAAACAGTCTTAGGGCCAGACAAGGGCTCAAGTAACGGGTAGTATCCATTACACCCCTCATTTGGCATCCTTGACCTTTTCCTCCCACTGGACCCTCGTCTTGTTGATTTTGTGATCCGTCTCTCACACTGGACCTCTCCTGTTGGTGAACAGTACTTCAGGGACCCTGCCCACCTTGAGAGATTTTTAGGGGTACTTTAGAGTATCCTATCCTACGTTCTAAAAAGAACTCATTCACCATATTTGGCCTATTATTCTGTGAAGATGAAAAAGGGTAACGGTATCATGCTCCATCTCATATGGATCCTGTTCTATCCTTAAAAAGCTAACTCTTAATATCTGAGCTAGAACACAAAATAGACCTTCCAGGGTTATTCTTAGGAGACTTCACTCTCCAATTTCTCCTCTCTTTAGGCTATGTGTAAACGCTCATTTTTTCATAGTCATCCCTGTCTCTGTTGAACTTCCCAGATTTAGGCCTTGATCCAAATGTTGGAGACGGCTGTTTTTTCTGCCGACGGCATTTTTTCCAGCAAAGTAAGCTATTCAAATGTCTGTGCTGTGAAAAAATACCAGCAAAAAAAGAGCCATCGGGGGTTGAAGTTAAGAGGTGTTTTCAACCATAAAAATGATGAAAACACCATAAATTGCAAATGTCTGCGTTAGCCATGAAAACCCAATAAGGGACTTAAGTTATTGCAGGAAAGTTAACACCTACTTTTTTTATTTTAACTTGAGTCTCTTATCGGCTCTTTAAACAGCCGACGCAGAAACTTATTTAAAAAAAAAAAAACGAAGTCCACAGTGGATGTATTGATATGGAGCCCTAACCCCCATATCAATATATCCAAAGGGAAATGAGAAATAAGAAACCGGCTGATAAAATGTTTAAGTCAAACAGGTCAGATGCATCATTTACAAAATACAAAGAATGTAATAAAATCTGCAAACAAGAAATTAAGCTAGCTAAAATTGAAAGTGAGAGAAATATTGCAAAAGAGAGTAAGAAAAATCCTAAACAATTCTACAAGTATATAAATAACAAAAAAGATAAGGTTGATATTGGTGCTCTTAAGGCTGAGACAGGTGATTTGATTAGTGAGGATAAGGCTATGGCTGATACCCTAAATACATTTTTTGCTTCAGTATATACAAAGGAAGCAACAATGACAGGCTATGTGCAAATAGACAAAACCACAGAATTTCCTCCATCATGTATGTGGCTTACTGAGGACAAGGTCCAAAAGAGACTTGAAAAGGTTATGGTGAATAAAGCACCTGGATCTTACTGTATACACCCAAGGGTACTTAACCCCTTGGTGTCCGTCACGGCTGTCCAGCACTTAAGGACCAGTGATGGTACTGCAGGAGTGCTGTGAGTAACAGCAGGGACTGAAATTGATTGCTCCAAAACCGGAGCGATCTCTTTCAGTTCCCTATTCGGCATGTCGGCACACATGATCAGTTACATGGGACGGCACGTCAAACTTTCCTATCTGGTCCTTAAAGGACCACATACCCTGGGACCGCTGGTCCTTAAGGGGTTAAGGAACTTAGTTCAGTAATAGCAAGACCATTATACCTAATATTTATTGATTCACTTTCATCAGGCATAGTGCCTTTTAATTGGAGGAAAGCTGATATAGTTCCATTGTTCAAAAAATGGGGAAGATCCAAACCAGGAAATTAGAGATCTGTGAGCTTGACTTTCATATTAGGTAAGATACTAAAAGGGTTACTAACTGACATGATTCAGAACTATGTGAAGACAAACAATATTATTAGTAGGAGTCAGCATAGTTTTATGTAGAATAGATCATGTCAGACTAATTTACTTGCATGTTATGAAAGAGTAATTAGTAATTTGGACAAGGCAGTTGCTGTTGATGTAGTATGCATGGATTTTGCAAAAGCCTTTGATACAGTGCCTCGCAACAGATTACTGCATTAATTAAAAAGCTTCAGCTTTGGCAGTGTTATCTGTACATGGATTGAGAACTAGTTAAATGATAGATAGCAGAGAGTTGTTGTAAATGGAACCTTTTCAAGTTGGTCTAAAGTTTAAGTGGGGTGCCACAGGGTTCAGTCCTGGGCCATATTCTTTTAAATTTGTTTATTAAAGATCTATAAGTGGGAATTGAAAATAGCCTCTCAATATTTTTTCTGATGACACTAAGCTGTGTAAGGAAATCCATACAGAGTTGGATGTTTTTTCTCTGCAGAAGGATTTAGATAAATTGAGTGGGCAGAAAAGTGGTAAATGATATGTATATAAAGGTAAGGTTACTCATCTGGGCTGTAGAAACAAGCCTGCAACATAAATTCTAAAATGGGAAACAACTTGGGGAATCCTCATTAGAGAATGATTTAGGAGTGCTGATAGACAATAGAGTTCACAGTAGTGCGCAAGGTAGTAGCCTGCATAAAAAGATGTGTAGATGGAAGGGATGCTACTATTATCCTACCTTTATATAAATCCTTGGTTAGGCCTCATCTAGAATATGGAGTACAATTTTGGGCACCAGTTTGTAAACAATACAGTGTTGAATTGGAAAAAAGTGCAGAGACATGCAACAAAACTGATAAAGGGATTGGAGGATCTGAGTTGACTAGCCAAACTGGGTTTGCTTAAGGGAGTCTAAGGGGTTATATGATTACCATTTGCAAATACATTCAAGACCTATCCAATTAATTATTTATGCACAGAGCTGAGCTAGGAATGAGAGGTCATCCATTAAGACTAGAGGAAAGGTGCTTTTGACTAAAAGGAGGGCAATAAAGCTATGGAATTCCTTACCTCGGGATACTGTACTTGTAGATAATGTAACTGTTTTCAAAAAAGCAATGGATGCCTATCTAGCACAGAGAAATACTGAAAATTATGACAGATGTCTTCAATGAAGATAGGTTGTTGATCCAGGGATCTATCTGACTGCCATTTGGAGTCAAGGAGGAATTTTTTTTACCCACTTTGGGTTAAACTGGAAATGGTTACAGGGTTTTTTTTTCCTTCCTCTGGATCAACAGGGGTGTTTTTGGCATGGGCTGGGCTTGATGGACTTGTGTCTTTTTTCCGCCTCATCAACTATGTTACTATGGTAACTATATACATGTCTGTCCCATTATAATTCTCCATGAGAAAGAAGTGAGAAGACAATGCAGTACTTTGAAACGCGTTGTAAATAACATCAATTGAGAGTAGACAGCCGTCATTGTAGTGATATCTACATCCGGTGTATTGATATCTATATGCGGTGTATTGATAAGACAAAGATTTCGGGAAGTATCGCTTGAAGTGTTAGGGTATACACAACAACGCTTCTTTTTTCTGGCCTCTGACAGCAGTATTAGCGGTTCCATTGCCACTTCACAGTGTGGTTTATGGCGGGCAGAGATTGGAAGATGCTGACACATAAGCCCTGATTGAGAGTGCAAAGGATACACTGGTAAAAAGCTGTTGTATATTTGAGGATTAACCCCATAAAGTAGTAGCATTACTCTGTGACATCCAATATACAATAAACATACACCATTCAATTTTATGCTAAGATGGATGGCAAGTGTATAGATATGACACATTTAGACATTTGTTATGTGTCTATTAGTGTTTTCATTTTCTGCTACAGGAATTTATGTATTTTGACCTACTGCAGAGGGCAATTGCGGATTTTTTACTATCCAATATCCAGTGGAGTGTTATTTAACATCCATTTATTTTTTGGGACCATCCTTTGTTGTATTTTAAGTTTAATTATTTTATTGTATGACTTTACAATTTGCATGACGTCACACAGTTTTGGTACACAGTTGTGTGATTTGGGTACTATTAACTAGATTTATTGGGACCATTTCTTAGTCATTGTTTTATTATCTATAAAACGTTCATATTATATTTGTCACATTTACACTATATATTTTTGGTATATATAGGTATAGGCATTTCAATATATATAGTAGTTGTATTGTCAATTATATACAAATGTTAAGACACTTCTATATACCTGTGTGACACATGCAATATAGTATATTTTGTATTTTTTGTGAGCCATATGTACGGTTTTATACAGTAGGCTGTTCAGTTTGAAATAAATAGGACTAGAGTAGTTCCTGTTTGTTCTAGGTAAGGTTCATATTTGGGCTATATTTTTAGTTAGAATTATCAGGTATGTACCCTTCTATGTCCAACTCCGGTGGGAGGGTTCACTAAGCGGTGATAGAGGTGATAAAGTGAAGATGACTTCTCCAGTTCCTGTGTTATCCCTTGGAGCCTATGCACTTCTTCAACTTTGGATATGTTAGTGAATATGCACCATAGAATAATATAGGAACTGGAGAAGTGATAAACTGGAGAAGTCATCTCCACTTTACCACCTCTTTATCACCACTCAGTGAATCTCCTCCACGGTGTTGGTTCAAGAGATAGACTGGATATCTCTATCTGGTACATTTATTATCAGATGTATGTTGCGATGTGTAATTATATCGGGACAGATATATACTATACAACTGTTATTAGTAATGTGATTTTGTACAATTTTTTTTTTTTTTTAGAATTACAGCAAATAACTTAATTATCAGGCCAGTTTTGTGGTGTTTGTATTAGTGGTCAAATATATAATATATGTTTTAAAGTGAGATGATGTCCATGATTAATGAAGGTACTGGCCTCGTTACTTATACTGATGACTTGTGAGGCTCGTGTATAAGAACTAGTCCAGGCACTTTGATGTATCACGGACATCTACTCAGGGTGTGTCCTTTGTTTTTTTATTAAGTCTTTGAAATGTGAGTTGCAGTTCAAATGTATATTTTTGGAAATTGTCATGCATAATATGTCTTTGTTATTCTGACTGTGAGACCGAATAATAACAATGACATATTATGTATTTGTACCCATGACAAATGCCATGAAAATTCAAGAATACATGTTGGGGGTGCCTTGAGGAAAAAAGATTGAGAACCACTGGTATAGACCATTTTCTATGGAACCCATTCCAAGATATATACCGTATATAGTTGTTCTACATGTTTAGGGGTATGTGCTCAATTAATTTAAAGGTATAGTCATTCATAATATTGAAAAAACATGTATTTTGCAGGGTTTGCCCTGCTGAGTGAAACAAAGGTACTGGCATTGCTGTAAAAGTATTGCAGCTCAAATCTTTAATTTTGGAATGTAGTACCTTTATGGCCTGAAATGTGATAATGGTGTTGTTGCATCCCATGATGGTAAACTGACTAGAGCTGTCCATAGACTGCTGTATTAATAGCAACACTATAACATTTCAGGCCATGGTGGTATTGCATCCAAAAATACAAGTTTGTGTAGAATTAGCTTTTGAATAAAACATCTTTCAGCATTGGGAGTACCATTTTTCACTCAGCAGGATAAATCTTGTTACCAGATGGAATTGTAATGGGCCCATAAGCAAGAAACCATCAGGTAAGAGGCAAATTGAAACATAGCTTGGGTCATCTTGGCTCCTGATCAAGGGATTACCTATTTTATGGACTACCCATTTATCGCTCTTAGCGTACTCCCCATATATAGGTCCCGTTTTGTCTCGTAGATCCACCTGTCCCTTACCTGACACTGTGATCTCCATACTTTGGACTCTACGCTGCATTAATATATATTTTTTCTATATTTTTTAGAAGTTAATAAAGCATTCAACTCTTTTATTATTTGTGAATATATTTATGTTGTTTTACTGCACTTAGAGGTCTTCGTGCTCTGTCTTTTGTGCTCTTGCCTTTATATATGGTTTGAATCTGATTGGCTGGCATGTGAGTAAGCACATCTCAGCCAATAGCTGTGAGGGAATTGGATCAGAGACTGCCCATATATGAAGGCAGTCTCTGCTCAAATTCCCTCATTACAGAACTGGCATCGGCCATGAAGCAGAAGAAGTGGGGATCTGTGGCACACAGCAATGTCTTTGACGCCACCACTTCTGCGGCTGCTGAGACATTATTAAGCTAAGGATATTATTATGTTTTTTGAACATATTATATTGTGGCAACTTTACTATAATGGCTTATTTCTTCAAATAATAATGGTGGCATATTTCTATGAACCTGGGCACTAATATATTGCTTAACTCTTCGAGCCCCAGAGAGGTCCTCAACACATTGCTTTGCAATGCATCGTGTACCCCTCTGGCACTCAAGGGGTTAAACTATGTAATATAATATTCGGCATTGTATTAATACTTTTTTTATGTTTTACAGATAGAAGAAGACTTAAGAGAAGGACAGAAGATGACCAGCATGCTGAGGACTCCGCTGGACATCAGGATTAATGGTAAGTGTTACTTTTAATAGGACGTTGTTTTTTAATTTAGTTGGGTTAACCCTATGAATGCCGTCAGGTAATTATAACCCACTGGCGCTCATAGGGTTAATTCTACTAACATTTAACACATTTTTCATACTTTAGATGTATTGATATGGGGCTCAGAGCCCCATAACAAAACATCCACTGAAGACTTAGGTTTTTTTTTTTTGTTTTTTTTTTTTACATTCAGATTCTGAGTTTGTTATTTGAAGGTATGACAAGAGACTCTAGTCCCAAAAATCTGGGTCTTAACTTTCCTGCGATAACTTGAGTCCCTCATCAGATCGTCATGGCTAACACAGACATTTGAATGCCAAATTACGGTGTTTTCATCATTTGCTATGGGTGAAAACACCTCTTAGCTTTATCATACAACAGCTCTCTTTTTTCACCGGTATTTTTTCACAGCACAGACATTTGAATAGCTGACTGTGCTGGAAAAAATGCCGTCAGCAGAAAAAAACAGCCGTCACCAACTTTTGCAGCGAGCCCTTAGTTTGTACTTGGTGACACAATTTGAACTACATGAGGCAAATATAGTTTTTGCTACCTTTTATTGGCTAACTAAGCAGATTTAGAATGCAAGCTTTCAAGACCTTAGGTCTCTTCCACAGGCCTGAGGAAACTATATTTGCCTCCTGTATTTCCACAGCTAACACGGTACCAACTCTCAACAATTTGAACTCACCTTCATTTTTATATCACTCAGCACTTTGACCACAGAGCGGATTCTGAGAATTCAACTTCTCACATTCCTCTTAACTTGATTGACTCACAGGAATCCAAATGATCAAGATCTAAAATTTGATGGGGATGCATATAAATCTTTGTTTTCTGTTTTTTTGTGAAAAGCATTTTTTATCACAGCACAAATGGCAGATTTATCAAAGCAAAGAAGTACAATTCTAATATAAAACAATTTCACCATGTTAAAAAATTGCTTTTTCTTTGCTCAACCATTGCCATGTTAAATATGCCAAAATGACGTTCACATTAATATATTATCACAATACTTACTGAGCCTGGCAACATTTTGAGAAATGTTAATGCTGGATGTCTTTGTAACTGTCAAATAAAATAATGTGTAATGTTTTAACATCATAATTTATTAATAACTAGTGAAAAATCCAGTGTACACAGGCTTAGGTCCAGGTGATGTTAACCCTTTGAGTGCCAGAGGGGTACACAACGCATTGCAAAGCAATGCATTGCATACCCCTCTGGCACTCAAAGGGATAACATAGTAACATAGTAAATTAGGTTGAATAAAGACACAAGTCCATCAAGTTCAACCTTCTCCTTATACCCCAGTAACTGAGATTTGTATAGCTTTCCTGTTACCAATTAAGATAGTCTTTATCAGACCTTCCTGATCTTCCTACTGATAAACAGTATAACTCTGTATGTTCCCTTTTGAAAGAAATGTATCTAATCTTCTCTTAAATGTATCCATTGTATCTGCCATAACTACCTCCTTGGGCAATGAATTCCACAATTTAACAGACCTTACTGTAAAAAACTCCTTCCTCTGCTGAAGTCTAAACCTCCTTTCCTCTAATCTCAAGGGGAGTCCCCTGGTCACCTGATCAGGCCTTGGAATGAATAGCTCGCCGCAGAGATCCTTGTATTGACCTCTCATATACTTGTACAATGTGACAAGGTCTCCTCTTAGTCGTCTTTTCTGTAGAGTAAATAAACCAAGTTTGTCTAGTTGTTCCTCGTATGTCAAGTCCTCCATTCCCTTAATTAATTTTGTTGCTTTTCGCTGTACCCTCTCTAGTTCTAGTATATCCTTTTCAGAACCGGAAAAAGGCCGGTCCTGCTCTTGTGTACTGCCGCCACCTCACTTGCAGCGCATGCGATATAGTCATGCACCGTAGAGACTGCACAGAATGTTCCCAGCATTTGGGCAGTCTCTACTGCTCATGACTGCATCGCTGTGACAGTACCTTGTTTCCAGCACTGCCTCTTCAGCGACGCTCGGCATCTTTCCACGCGTCATCTGCAGGCAGAGGCTTCAAGCATGCTGCAGGCCTCTGTTTTATGTGTGTTTGTTTCCTGTAGTCTCCTCCTACCTACTTCCTCCCTCTAGCTGCTCTGCCTATCTGTTTCCTGTGGAGGCGTTTAAAGGGTAGACCTGACTCAGTCACCCTTACGTTGGTGTTCTGAGCAGTTCATTATCTAGTATTCCTGATTCCTGTGCATGATCTGGCTTGTCTGCCCATCCATTCTGGTGTTGACCCGTGGCACTGTCTGACTATTTTCCTTGTGCATTCCGATTTGGCTCAGATATCCTATCTGGTGCAAACCCGTGGCTCTGGCTGACTACCCGCTCTGTGTATGACCTAGGCTTGTCTGACTACCCACTCTGGTGTTGACCTGGAGCTCTATCCACTGCGCATCCAGCATTCCCTCGCTTCAGTGGCTATCCTATCTGGTGCAAACCTGTGGCTCTGGCTGACTACCCGCTCCGTGTATGACCTAGGCTTGTCTGACTACCCACTCTGGTGTTGACCTGGGGCTCTATCCACTGCGCATCCAGCATTCCATCGCTTCAGTGGATATTCTATCTGGTGCAAACCCGTGGCTCTGGCTGACTACCCGCTCTGTGTATGACTTTGGCTCATCTGACTATCCTATCTGGTGCTTACTAGAAGGCCCTGTCTGTTCGCTCCTAGGGTTGGTTCCGTTATTCAGACATCCTTTCTAGTATTGACCTGGGGCTAGCAGACTCCCAGCTACTGACTGCAGGCTGAGTCAGTATCACTCTTGGGCATTACCTTACCGCGAGACTCCAGCAGGCTGAGGCCTAGTCTCGGACAGTGAGGTGGTGGTATTGGGAGACTGCTATTCCTGATACAGTACTCGCCTTTTCGATCACCCAATGTATGTATATATTTATATTGCATGACTGTTATTATCCTCATAATAAAGGTTCTATTAACTATACCGTCTGACTCCTGGTTTTGCTTGCCAGCCGTAACAATCGCACACAGGGAGCTTCGCATTCTAGCACTTTATATAAAGAGATGAGATGCACAAGACTGTGTGGATATAATTATGTAAACAGAACTTGAAAGAGACATAAACCATCACATTGATTATACAGCACTTTGTGTATTTTTAATCAAAAAAAGGTGAGGGACCAGTTATCTTCCCATTATAAAGGCAGGTAGGCATGTTAAAAGGATATTTCACTTTAAGAATATGTTCATATGGGTGAATGAGTCTCTGCAATTTATTTGCTTCAATCACACAAATTAGTTGGATCGGAAGGAATCATTCACATGGGTGATTATCATTTCAGTTGTTGCCTGTGAACACAGCATGATGCAGCTTTCCTGTGATTATTGATGATAAGAAGATAAATCATATTGCAGGGTTCCTATCCCTATCCTTGAGGATGCCTAACAGGCCACGTCTTTAGGATTTTCCTGCTTGTGTACAGCTAATTAAATTATATGATTAAGCCTCTGATTCGCTCACCTGTGCACAAGCAGGAAAATCCAATAGCTATAACTTATTAGGCGCCCCTGAGGATAATGTAGGGAACTATTGGCATAGAATGTCTTCACAGCAATCTATGAAGTGACTACGCAGACATTCATATGACTGATTTGATAGTTGTGATACACATATCGATATCCAGTCACTGTTGGCAAAGTTTTGGTTAGTAAAAAATGTGGCTACCCTTGGTTTCTATTAGCAGCTTCAATTCTGGTTCCCTACAATCCTATTCCAGGGGAGATATAAGAGACTTAGCAGCTTTGTCATTGCATTTCGATTACTCTGAGTCTATGAACATAGCTCATAGGTTGAGTTTGAGATGTTCCTTTCCATTTGGTATGTATATATTCATGAAGCATCCTACAGATTTCTGAGCTCCTGACTGAAAGCAAAATCAATTTTATAATTAATTAATTTTACTATTGAGATTTAATGGTAAGTTTTACTTTGCATTCATTTTATTGATTGACTCATAACTTAAAAGTAGAAAGCTAAATCTGATACATGAAATGTTTATATGATAATGCAGTACACTCCATTATGCACTGTATCAGTCTGCGTACTGGGTAGCACATGTCTCTTCCTAAAAGACTTTGGAATTCATATGAGCAAGATCTTGTTCCCTGTGAAATAATTCTGCCATGTGAAAGCATGTGTGACTATTCCTGTCTACTACTGCCTATTAAATATAGTGGAGAAGATTAGCTTGCCTTCAACATTTCAGTTGAATTCTCCTCTTCTTTTCAAATTATTGGCTTTGCAAAACAAATGTTCCTGAAAATGTAAGGTCTTTGGGTCTGTTCTCTCTCACAGTTTTCTCTGAGAGTAAAACTACTTATTTCTAATTTTGTACCATATACTATTTCTGTAAACCACTGAATAAATTGTTGGTGCTGGGAATATATATACATCATTATACAAAATACAGAAGATATGATTAGAGGAATTGCATGCACAAATGTATAAAATTAATAGAAGACACTATTTCTACCTTAGTCGGGCTGATGTACGGAGAATTGGATAAATCGTAGGAATAACCATCGGCATCATAGTGGACAAATACACACACATGGAAAAAAAATGTAATCGGCTTTTTAACCCCTTGAATGCTAAACAGGGCTATGATGCTTGCATTGGAAACCTCTATAGCATACAATATTTAAGAAATCCACTGAAATCAAAGGACAGTTTTACATTATTTATTTGCCCCCTATGGTAAAGTTGATTTGCTCCAGCTTTACTTCTATTCATCTTAGTACATCAGCATTAGTATTTTGAAAGGAACCTAAGCCTACATATAGAGCTAGGAGGACACTAACTGTTGTCACTAGAAACATTTTGGCCAAAAAGAAAAATGAAAAAAAAAAAAAAAAAAAAGAAGCTTTTTAGCGAAACGCGCGTTGGCAAATTCATTTCTTTTCTGACTTTCTTTTAGAGAATAGCGCTTTTGACTCCAAAGTCAGTTGATGTAATAGCCCTTTTTAGGGCTGATAATAGGGTTTAATTTCGGCAAGCCAGTATGTGCCCTGGCATATTAGTTATTAGTGTTAGGTAGGGATTTTTGTAATGGCAATGTTACGGTTTTCTGACACACAGACCAGGATGTAACGTAAAATACACTTTATTGAAATAAAAATGAACAACACTGCCCCTAGGGGCTAGTAAAGTTAAGAACAGGCAATATGAACAGAGGATGGAGTAAACTACAAACAGTAGTGCATAGAGGGTTAAGTGGAGCAACTGGTAAGGCTCAGGCTAGATTGGCCAACGTCCAGGGTATATAAAGCAGTCTATGGTAACAGTCTTTAAATGTAGATCAGGAACTCAGGAAAAGCGCTGTAACACTCTTGAAGCATAAACAGGATGAGCCCCTGTTGCTCTAAGCTGAGCCCGTACCACCACAGTGGGCTTATGAGGATTGCAACTGCCAAATTGATGTAACCAGAATAGGAATCGCCCTGAATGAGTATCGAGTAACCCTGCGTCTGCCACTGAAGTATGCCAGCCCTTGGGAGGCCACAGTAGAACGGAATTGCCCAAGCTATGAAGAGCCGATGCACAGAGTAGTGCAGTTGGGATAAAACACTTTGAGCGAATGAGGTACTGCCCAGACACCCACAAGGTGTGACCCAGAATCCTTGTTGCAAGAGCGAATGGACTACCAGTGTCAACCAGCGTGATCACGATGCTCACCGGGCATTGAACAGGCGGAGCTCTGCAAGGACTGGTATAGCGTAAAGCGGAGGCTCAAATGTGTTAAGGCTCAGAGAATCACCGGAGCTTGGCAATGAATCAAATGGCACGTAATCGGAGGCTACCGGCAGTGCAAGGGGTAATCTGGTACATTTGAAATGCTCAACGAGAACAAGGCAGGCAACCTCGGCTGCAGCGTAATGAGCTAGGAAACAGAGAACAGTCAGAATGTCGCCAGCGCGACCGGAGTACACAGGAGCAGCAACCGGACAGGAGCAGTAACCGGACAGGAACAGTAGCCGGAACCGGATGACTGAGTCGCGGGAACACCACCGGAGAGTGGAGCAGTCACGGAGCAGGATCAGGAGCCAGAACCGGGTCGAATCACGGAGCGGAGTCGTCAGCCAAAGCCGGGTCGGATCACGGTGCAGGGTCGTCAGCCAGAGCCGGGTCAGTTCACGGTGCAGGGTCGTCAGCCAGAGCTGGGTCAGTTCACGGTGCAGGGTCGTCAGCCAGAGCCGGGTCAGTTCACGGTGCAGGGTCGTCAGCCAGAGCCGGGTCAGTTCACGGTGCAGGAGCAGAAGAAGAGTCAGACTAGCCGGGTCGGTACACAGGAGACACTGGAGATCAATAACAAGGCGCAGCAACACAACACCACGAAAGGGCAATTGACAAGTGCCCAAGCCTCAGTATATAAAGGCACATCCTGGGCGGGCCCATCAGACTCCTCCAATGCAAATGTATACCTACAGAGATTGACAGGGAATCACGGGGACCGTGATAGGCAAGCCGGTATGTGCCCCGGCATTCTTCTCTTCTTTAGAGTCAGGTAGGGGCGATTAGCCCTTTTTAGGGCTGACAATAGGGCTTAGACCATTTTCTAATTTTGGCAAGTCGGTTTATGCCCCGGCATATTTAGCTCCTTGTTAGGCAGGTGGTTTGCTCCTGTATTATTTTCTCCGTTTTCTCAGTAAACTGGATGCATGCCTTTGCTGTATCAGAGATATAGAGCGTAGTGCCATATGTTTACTTTGATAATTGGCACAATGCTTTGATACTATCCATTTTTACAAAGGCATTTGGGTTATTTAACCTACTTTTGATAATAGTTACATTGTAATTTAATTTGTTTTGATACTTATTGAAACAAAATGTAAGTAAAGGCAAGCCGGAATTTATGCCCCGGCAGTGCACTACCCTGCTTATACACTATAGTTTTACTAGTTATATTTTTTCACAGTTCTTTGGTAGTTTATATATAAAAATCGCTCTTCTTCTAATATAGATTTTAACCGTTAACTTTTGTTAATAAAAGTTACATTTTATTAATACTTTCCATTTACCTAATTGCTTGATTAGTATCTGATGAGTGCTAGTTCTGCAGGGTTTCCTGTTTCTCCACATATTTGCTCTATTTTCCTGTAGCACCTTCAACTATCAGGATTTTTTTAGGTGTTGGGAGGTTTGTTGCTCACAAATTTGGGTGAGTGCACTGGGTTATATATTTGTAATTATTGTAGAGTCCCCTCAAAAAGCGGGGTCCAGAACATGTCACGTTATATACACCATTAAACAGTATACTACACACATGTTCAATGAATAAATACCGCTGCCGCTATTCTCTGAAAAATGGGTTCTTTTATGACATATTGCGAGTGGACATTGTTGCAGTATTACTGATACAAAGTTAAAGACATCAAATTCAACAAACATCAATATATGTGGCTCAAAGCGTATTGTCCAATGTCAGACAAAGCGGAGACCTATAACAGGGCTTACCTATCCTTTATGTGCACTGTATCCAAAGTTTGTCCTTGTTTCTCATAGTCCCAAATGAGTTACAAGGTTTCCAAATGTTACAACCCCCGATGGGGTAGTTATAAGCAATGATCTCAATTCCATCCAATGTTTAGTTGATCATAGATTGATGCCTTCCGTATCAGCATATGCATTCCAATCGGGTTTAATAACCTTGTTGACGAACCTGATCCCCTGGCTCTAAGTGTGCTGTATTATAACAGACATCAAGGAGTCCTATAACAAGGAGCTCGTTTTAATTGTAATCCACAAATAGAAATGCCATAGTGACTAGATTGTGATAGGTATGTGTGGGTCTGGTAGTTTCCGCAACGGAGTCACTTTCAACCATTCTGATAAATGTTTTTATGGATGGATTAAGACTGGGAGGGTCAAATGTGGACTTGAGAAGGGTGTAGATGTACCTATTGTTTTAGAGTCATTTGAGAACAATTCCTAAAGTCTCAAGGAGAGTCAAATTTTGAAAACTTATTGGTGGGGACAAAAGATAATCCTCGTTGTAAAAGTCTTGTTTCACCCAATGTTAGAGTATGCGAAGACAGGTTAAAGACTAGGTTTTCGGGAGCGGGGGTTTGGCTGCTCCTTCTGCTTTTGCCCTTGCCTCCCCTCCTCTTCTTCTTGTACCTCCTCTTTCTTGTGCCCTCGTGGTGACCCCTAAAAAAGGTGTCTCAGTGGGGTTGTTATCAGTTTCTGAGTCTGGTGAGGATGATAATGTGTCTTCTTTATCAGTGAAACCTGGAACACAAGGTTTATATGTTTGTCTCTTTCTGAGTGGTCTTGTACTGTGTTCTGTCTCCCCACTCAACCATCTATATACCCTATGTTCTCTGTAGTCTTCTAAAACTTTATTACACTTGTCCCTCTTATATTTAGCTAGTTTGTTCTTGTATGTCTCTACTTGGTCATTGAGTTTTTTTAACCCAGTCAGTGTCTGAGTCGTTCTTTATCGTCTCACTATGTTTTATATCAAAATCTGCAATGTTCTTTCTGACGTCACTGAGTTCCCTGTTAATTTCTTAAACTAGAAGGACCATTAAATCTAACTGTCACAGACTCGAGAACGATACACATCGTACAGAACAACGGTAACAGCAAGAACACCATACAATATAGATGACATCAGGAAGGATAGTGCTGCTGTAGTGGTACTGACTGAGTCCCAGAATGCAAGTGAAGAGAAACCGCGTCAGCTCCGCACCTGAAGATCTACTACAGGTCCGCACCTGTACAGACAACGTTCCTGAGTAGGCAACTGCATTACAGGTCCACACCTGTATAGACAGCGTTCCCAAGTAGGCTAACTGCGCTACGGGTCCGCACCTGAATACTGCAGTATGAGAGCAGAAACAAGGGGAAGTCTGCCAGAGCCACCAAGGGCACCCAATAAGTTATCCACTGAAGCGTTGGTATGCTGGGTGTGCAGTGGACAACCCCAGGTAACTCCAAAGTGGGTAGTCACACAAGCCAGAATGAGACAGAGCAAAACGTAAACCAGAGCCACAGGTCTGCACCAGATTGGTTCTCAGACTAGCCAGGGTCATACACAGAGTGGGTAGTCAGACAGAGCTACAGATCAGCACCAGGACGGATAGTCAGCCAGGCCAAGGGTCATGCACGGAGGAGTTAGTCTACCAGAGCCGCAGGTCCACACCAGAAGGAATGTCAGCCAAGCCAGGGTCATACACAGAGCAGGTAGTCAGACAAACCAAAGGTTGGCACCAGAACGGGTAGTCAGACAAAACAGTCAAGCACAAAACCACAAGCCAACTGCACTGGACACCACTAAAGGGTGAGTGAGCATAGTTGCCAGGCAGTATTTAAGGTTAGGAGCCAGGAAGAGGAGGAGTCACAAAATGTGCGCTGTACCTTTAAATGGAGAGCACGTCCATGCCTTGGACACGTGCCCATAATCTATACAGACCCGCGCCGGAAGCCAGCCCAGAGCGAGTCGCCAGTACATGCGGTTCAGCCACCAACAACAGTGCGGCTGAAGCCGCAGGTCAGACTGCAGCTGGAGCTGCTGGATACAACCGCGGCTGGAGCCGCTAAAGGAAGCCGTGGTCAGCCGCCAGGTACACTGACACTAATGAGCATCGGTTCAATATTCCTGTCCATTTCCTGCAAAAACTGGCATTTAATCGTCCGATAGTGGGGTTGTTTTTAATCTGAAATCCTCTGGGGATTTTTTTCTCTCTATGTTATACAGACAATGTAATACCATGTAATATCAAGTCTACTTCTCTTTTTTTGTATTTAAGGATCTGATAGTGTAACTCTGGAGTTGATTGTCCATAAGTAATGGTGAAATTGTCTTTAAACAAGATAGAATCAATTAGAGTTTGATCTATTTTATAGGTTTGTGCTTCTAATTCTTTATCTCCTGCGGTCTCAAAGAATCCTTCCATTGAGCAAACGTGTGCAACTGTATTTTGTATACAGGGTCTTGGAAATATAGATGTAAATAGTCTATTAAGAGTCAAAATCAGGGTGCTCCATAAAGTACTGTGTTGAAAAGATGAATCCAATACCACTAAACATATAGGCAGAGACGGGCACTCCTTAACAATGTCAATGTAAAAGTACTACTGCCTTGGTGATAACGATCAAAATATGTAATGTAGAAAAAGAAATGGAACAAAATCCATGCTGGAAAAAGCACTCACAGGTCTTGCTTGTAGAATTATGCATTTATTTTTGTCAACGTTTCGACCCCATCAAGGGCCTTTCTCAAGACAACCAGAACCAGCCCCCATGTGCCCATATATACAGTGCTATAGTTTAAAAAACCCGCCAAACTGTATCTTAGTGAGGCTACATGATGTCACCACATGTAACACGAACAGTGAATTAGCTAAGGATACCTGGAATTGTGGCCCGTAATCCATAGTGCATCGTAACTGTACCAAAATAGTAAATTATTGTTTAGCCCCCTCAAAAAGCAGGGTCCAGAACACGTCACATTATATACACTATTAAAGTGTTAGTAATGTCCAAAAAACATTTTTTGCATTTAGAAGAGCTTAAAAAGCTGAGCTAAATGCAAAAAAACGTATCTCTCAAACTGCTATGGTTTAAGAGATACAGGCATTTAAAATTCGCTGTTTCCTACTGACAGCTGTAAAGCTGTCAGCAGGAGATTTGTGTCGGTCGACACGGAGGCACTTGAGAAGTGCCGAGATCTCATTACTTACAAGGAATCCCTTCATTGGAATGGTCTAAAACGTGTGCCTGAACGTTTTATTCTCTTCTTACCTGAGCAGCTCTTTGCTGCATGTCTATCCGTTCTGCCTCAGGTCCCATCTTGTTGGAGGTGCCTCAGAACTCAGGCACCATTGTATCTGACCCTAAATTTTAAAATACTCCCCCAATCAAAAATTACAGCAGGGTAGAAAGGGGAGTAAGTATGGTAATAAACACAATCAATTATGCCAATGACTAATTGTTTGCAAATAAAATGAACTGACTAGTGTCCAAATGTTGGTGTCCAGTACTTATTATATCAGATTCCACTTGCATTTCACCACCGGGAGAAGGTCCTAACTGTTGCGCAGATGCTGCCCTCTCATTTATTGCCTCTCACGTTAACCACGGCACACCACCAGCACCGGAGGGGGGCCCATCCTCTAAACAATCACCATATCCTTGCATGTTGGGGTTGTGATTTTAACACTTACACTTTGTCACCTCTTCTCTCCTTGCCAACCCTCCACATCGCCACTTCCTCACATAAATTCATTTACTACACTTCACATTTCATAATATAGTTACCAACCTCATTGCACCCTCCTCTTCACTTCATTGCACCATACCCTTTATCCTCCCACTCCCTTCCTCACCCCCACACTTTATATATACTTTGTGTAATTGCACAGTTCTGCAAGTATCAGTGATATGGACCACTGCCCTGCAAGTAAAGGGGTGTGACATCAAGCCTCTGTAAAACGCTGTTTCATATTGCAGCCACCCTTTTGGCACTCAAAAGGTTAATAAAGTAGTCATTAACACATTGTACAATCAGGACCTGCATTACATAGAGAACGCAGTCCCAATATATTATCTTATTAAACTTTCTATTTCTTTATATTGAACTAGAGCATAAAATAATCAGTAGAAGTGATCAGCCTGTCCACTCATATACTATAAAGATAGATGCAAAAGTCATATAAACATGGATACAACAGTACTACAGAACTATAAAACTATAAAATATCATGATAATGTGTCCAATATAGTCCAGTGGACAAATGTGGATAAAGATACTAGATGTTGAAAGTCCTTGGCATACGTTGTTGATGTATATATAACTGTTAAAGGTCTTATATTAATACCTCTCCCGACCATATAGGCCTACAATATGGCCAAGTCTTGGCTCCTCGGTCTGTCCTTGATCCATTGTGCTGATGTAACAGCTTGATGGTAAGCACTAAATCTGCTCCTGTCTACTGTCCTCCAACAACCCCTGTCAGTAACTGGTGCAATGATAATTGCACTTGCTGATTGATGTAGCTGATTGAATGAACGGGGTTTCCTCTTGACAGCTCAGCGCCAATTCGCTGGCAAGCAAAGGAAGGAGGAATGTGGGTAGAGATCTGCGGCTTCTCATAAGTCAGTATGGACAAAGGCAAAGATGAAAAAGTGGGCAGAGGCTTGTTTCAAGCAACAAAGTTCCTAGCAGCATAGAGCTAAGCAGTAAGCAGTGGCTTCGGACAACAATATAGTGTCTTTACCGGACTGGACAGAATAAAAACATTGTTCTTCCAACGCATTTTTGTGTCTATCACTGACACTGAGGAAGTGTCTGAAACACAAAAAAATGCAGAAGTCACCCTGCTGCGCAAAAAAGGTGATAAGGCGGTATCACGGTTCCCGTGCTACACTGTCAATCAGGGTTGTGCTATCTGTGCATTGGAGGATGCTGATTGGCCCGCCCAGGATGTGCCTTTATACTCTGGGGCTTGGGCACTTGTGAGTTGCCCTTTCGTGGTGTTCCAGTATCTGCGCCTTGTTGCTGTGTTCCAGTTCTCCAGTGTACCGACCCGGCTTGTCTGACTCTTCTGTTGATCCTGCTCCGTGTATGACCCAGTTCTGGCTGACGACCCTGCTCCGTGATTGATCCGGTTCTGGCTGCTGATCCCGCTCCGTGTATGACCCGGCTCTGGCTGACGACCCTGCTCCGTGATTGATCCGATTCAGGCTGATGATCCTGCTCCGTGTACGACCCGGCTCCGGTAGACGACCTTGCTCCGTGATTGATCCTGTTCTTCGGCTGCTGTTCCTGCTGTGCTCCGGTTCTGGTTATCGCCTGTTTCAGTCTGCTGTTCCGGTGTACCTACACGACCCGGTCGCGTCCGCGACATTCTGATCACTTAGTGTCTCGCTATTACTCTCACTACTCTAGCTGAGATATAGGTGCTTTGCCATTCCTAGTACGCTGCGGTGTTCCGGTACAGAACCTGTTAACTCCTGCAGTACTTCGTAGTCTCAGTCTTATGCCTCAGTTCTTGCCAAGCATACACTTATGAGTTAAGAGCCACTCCTTCTGTACCTCTGATACGCTTCATTACTATCTGCAGAGCGTTGCCGGTCCGGTATTCGGTGGGCATTGGCCAAACTAGGACTGAGTTCTCCTCTTGCACTTGTTAACCCTTTGGGGTCATTTACTGTCTATCCATTGTACAGTAGTATTTGCTGTATTGCATTCACTCTGATCGTGTTTGCTATTTCTGCTATTCCTGTACTGGCCCCTAGGGGCATTGTATTACTCCTTAATTCAATAAACTGTGTTTTTACTTTACACCCTGGTCTGAGTGTCAGAAAACCGTTACAGGCGGACCTAAAAACCTACTGACCAATAAAGCTAGTACTATCAAGTAAAATGGACACAATACTTAACAAGGCACAACCTAAAGAATAGGCTTCAGGAGGGTTTCAGTACAATGAACCATATTCAGACAGTGAAACAAGTTAAAGAGAGACATAATTAATACAATCTTCCATTATGCATAGCCATCATTGACTATGAAAAGGCCTCTAACTCAGTGAAAAAGCAAGTAATGTCCTGATCAGAATAGAGTTTATATCAATCAAGATATGAAAATGCAGCTGCATCAGTACTGATCAACAATGATAATTTCTAGATCAACATAGAAAAAGGCATCCAACAAGGAAACAAAATCTCCCCAAAACATTCTGCTTGTTAAGAAGAAATTTTCCACCAACTAAATTGGGACGAAAAAGAACTTAAGATCAATAAATACTATCTATATCACTTACGTTTTGCAGAGTAGCCCAGTAGTCCTGAAGAAATGCAAGAAAAAATTGCAGAGCTACAGCAGGAAAGAAAAAAATTTGTTCTGAAGATGAATATCAACGAAAAATGCAAGTCATATTTAACAAATATACCATACCAAGGAAAATCACAGTAGATGGATATGAACTAGAAGAAGTTGTCAAGCATGTTTACCTTGGACAGAAAATGTCAACAGATGGAAACACCATGATGGAAATTGAGTGACTAATATAATTGGGACGGCAAGCATTTGGAAAACTTAATAGTACCATCTTTAAAACAAATTTACCACTCTGCCTCAAGCAAAGGTTTTATGACCAATGTGTCTTCCCAGTCCTTACATATATCTGTGAAACATGGATGCTGAATGCCAAAGACATACAAAAACTTAAGGTTGCAGAGACGTATGTAACGGGAATTCTAAACATAGCAAAGAGACAGAAAAGCATGTGCATGGATTCATTAGTAAACAAATGACATCATTGAAAGAGTAAAGTGCCATAAATGGAAATGGACAGGCCAGAAAGCAAGAAGACCTAACAGCAGATGGTCGAAATTAGTTTTGGAATGGATTCTATTCTATACTAAACACCCAAGAAGACCAAAGATAAGGTGGGTTGATGAAATTGCCAAATTTGTTGGTACACAGTGGCAACAAAATTGGAACAGTACCTTGTAGCACCGCCGCTTCTGGCGATGCTCACAATGATGCTCCAGCGTCGTTTCCATGAGTGGTTGGAGGCATCGATGCTAGATGTGTCATCTGCAGGCACGAGGCTTCAGCATGCTGCAGGCCTCTTTTTTATGTGTTTGAGGCCTGTAGTCTCCTCCTACCTACTTCCTCCCTCGGAGCTGCTCCTCCCACCTACTTCCTGAGGAGGGGTTTAAAGAGCAGACTGAGTCCTGACTCAGTTACCCTTACGTTGTTGTTCTGAGCAGTTTATTTGGTATTCCTGATTCCTGTGTATGACCCGGCTTGTCTGTCCATCCATTCTGGTGCTGACCTGTGGCTCTGTCTGACCATTCTCCTTGTGCGTTCCGATTTGGCTTAGACATCCTTTCTGGTGCAAACCTGTGGCTCTGGCTGACTACCTGCTCCTTGTCTGACTACCCACTCTGGTGTTGACCTGGGTCTCTGTCCACTGCGCATCCAGCTTTCCATCTCTTCAGTGGATATCCTATCTGGTGCAAACCTATGGGTCTGGCTGACTACCCGCTCTGTGTATGAACTGGCTTGTCTGACTACCCACTCTGGTGTTGACCTGGGGCTCTGTCCACTGCGCATCCAGCTTTCCATCGCTTTAGTGGATATCCTATCTGGTGCAAATCTGTGGCTCTGGCTGACTACCCGCTCCGTGTATGACCTGGCTTGTCTGACTACCCACTCTGGTGTTGACCTGGGGCTCTGTTCACTGCACATCCAGCATACCAACTCTTCAGTGGATATCCTATCTGGTGCAAACCTGTGGATCTGGCTGACTACCCACTCTGTGTATGACCTGGCTTGTCTGTCTATCCTATCTGGTGCTTACTAGAGGGCTCTGTCTGTTTGCTCCGTGTGTTGGTCCCGTTCTACAGACATCCTTCCTGGTACTGACCTGGGGCTCTATCAGACTCCTAGCTATTGACTGCAGGTGTGAGTCAGTAGTCTCCGTGGTTGCTTACGATATTGAGACTCCTCTCCTAGACTGACTGCAGGCTAAGTCAGTGCTACCTCTGGATGTTACCTTTTTGCCACTAGACTCCAGTGGGCTGAGGCCTAGTCTCGGACAGTGTGGTGGATCTATTGGAAGACCGCTATTTCTGATACAGTGCTTGCCTCTTTGATCACCCTCTGTGTGTTATTTGTTATTTGCATTACTGTTTATATATTTCTAATAAAGGTGATCTTAACTATTCCGTCTGACTCCTTGTCTTGCTTGCCAACCGTAAAAAAAAAATGCACAGGACCGAAGTTGTTTGAGGCTTGCTGAGGAGGCCTTCATCCTGCAGTGGACTGACAATGGCTGTAGATGATGGTGATGATGATGAGATTATATGTATGTATATATATATATATATATATATATATATATATATATATATATATATATATATAAATAAATATAATAGAGTGAGAGAGAGAGAGATAATACACACACACATGCAATTATTACCACATTTGCTCAAGTGAAATATCCAGGAAAATATCTGGTAATCTACACTTTGAATCCCTGAAGTGGAGCTGAATTGCTCAGTACCCCACTCTGGCATTCAGAGGCCTGTTTTTCTTGAGATTTATATTTATCATTGCAGGGGTTAATATTATGAGAATAGGTGCATTTGTGTGTGTTTGTAAGGGCTGGAATATTATATGTAGAGGAGTGTGCTAATAGAACTCTGTTCAATCATGGCAAATAACTTTTTTTTCTGCTTTGCATGATTAGTTACAAAATGGCTACTTTGTGCTACATTTTTCAAGGTATGATCAGTGTGGAATTGTGTGGGAATTTGGGCTGTACGATTCCTCTGTGCTCAAATTTGCACTTATCAGGTACAGAGGAAATTCCTGCAATAAATGTCCTTTCCTTTATGCCTGCTGTAGGGGTGGCATAAAGGAAAGAATAGAATAGAAGTTGTTCACTAGTGTCTGTACTAGAATATACTAAAGAGTTAAAAAAAAAAAAAAAAAGGTTTTTTAGTACTATTGTTGTTTTCTTAATAGTTGTATTACATTATCAGTAAGCTGCACATTCACACATGTGAGATATTCACCTGCTAAAAAGCATTTGAGCCCCCCACTGTCATATCTTACATTCTATCAATGTATGCGAATTGCAGATGGCTATACCTGTAAAAGTTGCAATCTGTTCTTTCAATTAAGAGCTGCTTGTTCTTTAACATCCATTTTTAATTCCTGTGGGAGACTAGAGATGTCTCAAAAGCATTGTGATCAAAGATTTTGAAATACTTTTTTAGCATCCAAGGGGTTAATAATAAAAAAAATAGAATTATAAATATTAGTAAAAAAATATGTTTATTATACATAATTTTACTTCTTTCACAAAGCAGGTAGACTTAAGTTACCCTGAGTGAAATCACGTGCATGTATATAATACCATTCCTTAGGATATTCATTCATGCATCAATAAGCTCAACAGAGTGCAAACAGATAGCACAAAAAGTAGATGATTTTATTATACCTCCCACAGAGCAAGTATATTCATATCAAAACACTTTAGTGGGTGTATACAGAGAGGGTGAACAATTGCTTTATTAAAGCTGTGTTGAGAAGCATGAACTGATGCATGTGAACACCAATTAGATATGCACCAAGTAAAAACATCCATGGTCTTGTTATGCTCTAGATGGCCCCCGTTCCAGCAGAAAGATGTAACTATGTGATGAGTGAATGAATACTTCAAAGAAACTTGTGTTCAAGTTCATTTGAGCATATCCTCACACCTGCACAAAACAGGCAGACTTAACATGGCACAAATTAAGATCTTGTGTATGTGGAGTATCAGTCTTCCACTACACTGAATACTGGAAATAATTAATAAGCAGCCTTCGGATGTTGTTTCTTTACTCTAAATCTAAATCTGCAGACGTAATTTTTACACAATTATAGTGACTGATGTACTAAGACAAATTAGAGCACTGCCCATTGATTTTAATGGGGCATTTAACCTATTAAATGCTAGAGAGATATCCATCATATTGCTTTGCAGAGTGTTGGAGATTACTTTAGCTTTCAAAGGATAACAAGCCTCATTGAAAACAACTAGTATTTCTCCTCCAAGATGCAGGTAGTTTGATCCAGTTATTCTTAGTAGATCAGTACTAATGAGAATGCAAAACTGCAGTATAACAAAGAACTGAAAATTGCAGTGAAACATGTGACATGCATAGAACCACTGTCTGTTTTTACTAATGCTTCCTCTATTATCACAAATGGTCATTTTCCTGAGGCTGAAAAAATATGCCTATCAAATTTAGCCTTTGACATATCTCCCTTTATGATCCAGAGGACTGCAAAATAATAACACTGTTGAAGATATTTCCAATCAAAGCATCAACTTATTAAAAAAAAAACCTTCCTCACTCTGCAAATGAGTCTTTCTCCCTGAATCAACATTATATCTGCACAGAAACCAATGGTTATAATTCTATATTTTTTTCTGAGCTAGAAAGGTATCCAGTACATTTTGGAAGCAACTATATTATTTGGGTCCTTAAGGGTATAACAAGCCATGATGGTCTCAGGACCGTCATGGGTCCTCAGGGCTGGTGCAAGGATTTTTGCCACCCTAGGCAAAACCTAATTTTGCTGCCCCTTGGCCCTGCCCTTCATGCTCCGCCCACTTATACCCCACCTCTTTTATGATTGTTACTTTAGCACCTTTTATGTGGGACACTTGGGAGGTATGGACCCCTAATATCGCCTCAAGAGGGACATTTGGGAGGTATAGACCCTTAATATATTCTAATGAGGGACACTTGGGAGGTATGGACCACCAGTATCTCCTAAAGTGGGACATTTGGGAAGTACAAGACATTGCTTTGCAATGTGTTGGTGACCTCTATAGCATTAAAGGGGTTAAAAGTCCAATTTAAAACAGTGGACATTTGGGTCATTTTTTTTGGTCCCTATAGTGGAATTTGTTTAATCCACAACTTATCATTTTCTTTGTGCATTAACCCTTTGAATGCCAGAGGGGTGTGCAACACATTGCAAAGCAGTGTGTTGCGTACCCCTCTGGCAATCAAAGGGTTAAAACTAAGGTTGACTAGTCAATCCCATTAAAGCAGAACAAAAGTCTCATTACAATAAACTAAAGAACAATGTAACACAGAGATGGCTGACTTCACTGTCATCCATACTACTAGGTCTTTCTTGCTGCCCTCTCACATAAATTGTGTCAGTGTCAAGTATCTGAGAGACAGAAAGCCGTATATTCAGCATAAGGGGCAGGGTGTCTGATCACAGCTGAAAACTTTGCATTGTGTTTATCTTCCCTTTCGGCCGGCTTTCTATCCTCCACCCCACCTCTCTTCTAACCAGGCTCTTCCTTTCCCCACCAACAAAAACGTATATTGCTTCCTTCCACCAGGCCTCTTACACTGTCAACAAGTTTGAGTGTCAGAGATGTATCTAATGCATTGGATACCTTTCTCATTCAAAACGTTAACCCCCAGCATGCGCACACATCCATCAGTTTTCTGTCCCACTCACGTCTCTCTCCTACACATACAAGCTACCCTAACCATACATACACTGATTTACACACAGCTCTGTCTGAACTCCTCTCGCTCCCCGCCGACTGCTGCCACCTCCACCACAAGAAGAGGGATCAGTGGAGAGACACTCTGCTTGGTGCAGAAGGCAAGTGCAGCACTATATCTCTCACATCCATAGAAATGGGACAGAGATACAGAGTGCTTGTGCCCACACAGCCAGTAAAGTTTATTTAATTGCTTGCAGTGATTTGTAAAACAACTCACAGCAATAACTGTGCTTTGGCAGTGAGGATGTAACTCGGAATCTCATCCTATATAATAATTCGCTAAGGATGTTTGTCAGAAACCATCATGCGCAGTAGAGACAGCTGCGCACGCTACAGTCATGCACAGAAGGTGCGCAGAGAGGACTACGGACTGAATTCAGAGTGCCCCACTCTTATCATCTGCGGCACGGGCAGTCAGTACTGAGCATGACTGCGGCGCCACCAGTGCTGGCCCGTGTACACGGGCTTTAAAACTAGTAAAAAAATACTGTGCCACAATTTAAAAGGCAGAAAACTAGCACAGTTTCTGCTATCTTCGCTCCTGATTACTATGACCATATCGTAATCCAACCCTGGCTTAGTTCTGCCTTCACCCCATTTCACCAACCCTCAGCTGAATTTGCTTTTGATTCGCTGGTTGGGCTGCAGACCACATTCAGAGACACTTTATTCAGCGTGCAAAGTGACAGTGGTAAATTATCTCTTTGAGCGCCAGAAGGGTATACAACAGATTTCTTTGCAATGCGTTAGACACCTATTTGGCACTCAAGCGGTTAAATGTAACAAGGGCCTCCATCAATTAGCCCCATGTTGGTGATCCCAGCAATTTCTTTAAGCAATACATAACCCTGCACACTTCCCATGGTTCTGCCCCCTACCCTCCCTCTTCTCTGCCCGCAAATTGCTCACTTTGTTTAATCCATGCAAAGAGGAAAGTATGAGCAGTTCACGCATCTACTCTATGCACCAAGCATCACAAACTCACTGGAGAGCTTATGAGCGCCCACCCATATGTACCACATGCTGCAACTGGCTGCAATCACAGTTTCTGCCAGAGAATAAGGAGACTGCCTGCATTACCAATGTTAGCACTTTGTCTTAGTGCTAACATCAAATCATCTGACAACTAGAAATACTTAACACAAGCGACCACAAGCAATGAAGAGCACTGTCTGGTGCCCCTGGGGCAGAATGCTCCAGTAGATGTGCGCCCTAGGGCGGCGCCTACCGTGCCTATAGGTGGCGCCGGCCCTGTGGGTCCTTAAGGGGTTAAGAACTGGTGTCCAAATCTGAATTTTCATTTCTAGATGAGGCATTGCCAAGGATTTATATAGAGTTAGACTTACAGTATATTCCATTCCATGCCTCTGTACCCCACTTCATCCTACAGTAGCTGAGTGATACTGCACACTGCTGTGAAGTCTATTTTCTATCAGTACTCCTAAATATTTTTCTAATAATGATTCTCCATGTATTTTCCCATTTAGGCCTTGATTTAGAGAAGTCCATTTAAAACAGCTGGTAGGGCAAAATTGGATAACATCCCATTACCAAAAAGTGCTAGCAACCTATTCAATTGCCCTACCACCTGAAAGCACAATGGACGTTGGGCCACAGTAAAGAACTTGTGGCCAAATGTCTGTTTTGTGCTTTAAGTTCCCAAAACACTGCTAAATAATGGGAACATCAAAGTAAAAAAGCTAACGATCGGTGCCTGAGATACTTTCAAGCACTGATCATTAGCTTATCTGTGTTACGCTTAGCTGTCATCCACTGTCCAGGTTCTTCTCTCTTCTTCCTCTCCTCCTTCTTCTGGTCAGTCTTCTTTTTTTCCATCTTCTCTACATATATATCTGTTAAAAAAAAAAAAAAAAGTGAGAGGTATAAATAAATGCACCATGCGAAGAACCTGCACATCTGTGCATGGTTTAACCCTTTGAGTGCAAGAGGGGTAAGTAATGCATTGAAGAGCAATGCATTGAGTACCTCTCTGGTACCCACAGGGTTTAACAATGCAGAGATGTCCAAGTGAATGTTGTACAATATGCCAAAACTTCACAACAGATGTCCCCATGTTTCTGCTTTTAGATGTATGTTTTCTATTACAAAATTATTCTGTGGGCAGAAAGTTGATAATCCAAAATATGTCCTCTTTTCTAGTTCACCACCATTGTTTGTGGTGGCGGCATAGAAAGTAAGAATGAGCAGACATCCAGTGACATAACTACCATGGTCTCAGTGGTCACAATTCAGACCGGGCCTGTCACTCCAGGGGGGCAGGCCTCCCAGTCGACTCCAGCAAATACAGCCTGACTCTGAGTCTAATAATAAATATGCTTGGCTACCTCTTTGTTAAATGATCTGGTGATTATTCTGCTTGCCAGGATCTTCATCCAGAATCTTCAGAAGATATTGGGGCAGACATGTCTTAAGTAATTGAAAGGGGTATTATCCCTTCTCTCTGGCCTGTACGCGCTGTGGGCCTCCTGCTAGAGGGGGCACAGTGAGGAATGGATGCATGTAGCAAGGCAGTGTGTATAGGGGGTGAAGAAGTCCTATATGAGACAGGGCTCCAATAAGCCTTTGAGTGCCTGGTCACTCAATAATATTTTGCTCACCTCTTTCAATTACTTAAGACAGGTCTGCCCCAATAACTGCTGAAGATCCTGGCAAGCAGAATAATCACTGGATCATTTAACAAAGAGGTAGCCAAGCATATTTATTATGGGAGAGGGCATGGGGGCAGTGATGTATGGGAGAGGGCATATGGGCAGTGATATACAGAGAGCATGGGAGGCAGTACTGTATACAGGAGAGGGCATGGGAGGCAGTAATGTATACAGGAGGGGCATGGGGGCAGTGATATATACAGAAGAGGGCATGGGTGGCAGTAATATACAGATGGGGGCAGTGATATAAAGGAGAGGGTGCAGGGTCAGGGGGCCCCTTGGCAATTTTCGCACTAGGGCCCGGTGGTTTCTAATTACGCCTCTGCAGACATCCCAATTAGTACGTGATGGGCCGATGCCCATTCCACTGTGAGGGAATTTTGAACAGAGATTTCCTTTATATATATATGGCCAGTTTCTGTTCAAAAGGACTCACAGCCATTGGCTGAGATATGTGCTTACATACTTCCCAGCCAATCAGCTTTGAGCAGGTTCTTCCAATCCCCCTTTGAAGCTGATTGGCTGGGAGGTGTGTAAGCACACATCCCAATCAATGGCTTTGAGTCCTTTTGAAAAGAGACTGCCCTTATATAAAGGCAGTCTCTGTTCAAAATTCCCTCACTGTGGAACAGGCATCAGCCCTTCAGGTACTAAGGGGGATCTGCTCATTTTTACTTTCTCCGCTGCCGCAAACAGCAGTGGATTACCAACTTTTCACACAAAAGGGACATATTTTGGATTATCAACTTTTCACCCACAGAATAATTTTCTAATAGAATACACAATATATCTAAAAGTGGAAACATGGGGATATCTGTTGTGAATTTTTGGCATATTGTACAACATTCACTCGCGCATCTCTGCATTGTTTAGCCCTTTGAGTGCCAGAGAGGTATTCAACGCATTGCTCTACAATATATTGCGTACTCAAGGGGTTAAACAATTTGCAGGTTCTTTTTATGGCACATATATTTATATCTCTATTTTTTACAGGTATATGAAGAGAAGACGGAAGAAAGAAGACAGACCAGAAGAAGGAAGAAGAAGAAAGAATAAGAAGATGGACAGTAGCTGACCAGGGTGCTGAAGGACATCAGGATTACCCCACTGGCACTCATAGGTTTAATTCAACTAACAATGGACACATTTTGCGTGTAGGGCCCTGTATCAATACATCCACTGTTGTTTTGGTGTTTTTTTAACATTCAATTCCTGTGTTGGCCAAATAAAGTTGCATTAAGGGACTCTGTACCCAAAAAACCTGGGTGCAGAATTTCCTGCTTTAAAGTGGGCCCCATATCGCATCTTGCCACCTAACACAGTCCATTGAATTAAAGATGAAACAGTTTGTAGTATGCTTCTAGGGTCAAATGGCCGCTAACTTTAACGGCCAAGATGTTTCCTTTTCTGCTGGCAATTCTTTATAGCACAGGTATTAGGATTGCTTACCTTGCTTGAAAAACTACCAACTTTTTTTTTTTTTTTTTTTTTTTTGCCTAATGGGGACCTTTAAATCTAGCCCTTAGTGTATATGTCTTAAGCTTGTTGCAACCCACATGCAATACCTCACATTTATGTACAGTATCTCACATAAGTGAGTACACCCCTCATATTTTTATAAATATTTTTATTTTATCTTTCATGTGACAACACTGAAGAAATGACACTCTGCTACAATGTAAAGTATGGAGTGTACAGCCTGTATAACAGTGTAAATTTGCTGTACCCCTCAAAATAACTCAACACACAGCCATTGATGTCTAAACATTGGCAACAAAAGTGAGTACACCCCTAAGTGGAAATGTCCAAACTGGGCCCAATTAGCCATTTTCCCTCCCCAGTGTCATGTGACTCATTAGTGTTACAAGGTCTCAGGTGTGAATGGGGAGCAGGTGTGTTAAATTTGGTGTTATCGCTCTCACACTCGTCACTCAAATTTAATCATGGCAACTCATGGCAAAGAACTCTGAGGATCTGAAAAAATGAATTGTTGCTCTACATAAAGATGGCCTAGGCTATAAAAAGATTTCCAAGAACCTGAAACTGACCCGCAGCACGGTGGGCAAGACCATACAGCGGTTTCACAGGACAGGTTCCACTCAGAACAGGCCTTGCCATGGTCGACCAAAGAAGTTGAGAGCACGTGCTCAGTGTCATATCCAGAGGTTGTCTTGGGGAAATAGACGTATGAGTGCTGCCAGCACTGCTGCAGAGGTTGAGGGGGTGGGGGGTCAGCCTGTCAGTGCTCAGACCATACGCCACACACTGCAATAAATTGGCCTGCATGGCTGTCGTCCCAGAAGGAAGCCTCTTCTAAAGATGATGCACAAGAAAGCCTGCAAACAGTTTGCTGAAGACAAGCAGACTAAGGACATGGATTACTGGAACCATGTCTTGTGGTCCGATGAGACCAAGATAAACTTATTTGGTTCAGATGGTGTCAAGTGTGTGTGTCGGCAACCAGGTGAGGAGTACAAAGACAAGTGTGTCTTGCCTACAGTCAAGCATGGTGGTGGGAGTGTCATGGTCTGGGCCTGCATGAGTGCTGCCGGCACTGGGGAGCTACAATTCATTGAGGTAACCATGAATGCCAACATGTACTGTGACATACTGAAGTAGAGCAGGATCCCCTCCCTTCAGAGGAGTATTCCAACATGATAACAACCCCAAACACACCTCCAAGACGACCACTGACTTGCTAAAGAAGCTGAGGGTAAAGGTGATGGACTGGCTAAGCATGTCTCCAGACCTAAACCCTATTAAGCATCTGCGGGGCATCCTGAAATGGAAGGTGGGGGAGTGCAAGGTCTCTAACATCCACCAGCTCCGTGATGGAGGAGTAGAAGAGGACTCCAGTGGCAACCTGTGAAGCTTTGGTGAACTTCATGCCCAAGAGGAAAATAGTGGTGGCCACACAAAATATTGACACTTTGGGCCCAATTTGGACATTTCCACTTAGGGGTGTACTCACTTTTGTTGCCAAGGTTTAGACATCAATGGCTGTGTGTTGAGTTATTTTGAGGGGGACAGCAAAACTACACTGTTATACAGGCTGTACACTCACTACTTTACATTGTAGCAGAGTATCATTTCTTCATTGTTGTCACATTAAAGATAAAATAAAAATATTTACAAAAATGTGAGGGGTTTACTCACTTATGTGAGATACTATATATTAAAACTAATCTGCCATTTTTACACCTATTTCCTTACAAAGTTTAGTGGCATCAACAAAGGCTGAGATGTTACTTTAAATACACACATTAAAACAGCAGTAAACTTTTGATATAAAATATTTATGCTGTATGGCTTTGAGTTAAACAAGGGTACTTTCACTGGTCAAGGATGCATATTTTCAGAGTTATTACATTTCTGTACATTAACAGTGCCTTCTAGCAATCCGATTTCAATTAGTTATTCTGTTACATTCTCTGGGAGAGGTAAGTCACTGACAAACAGTTTTCCATAGAATTTAATAGTCATGCTGTCAGATTGAAATTTCTGGAAGTAATCAATCTGTGATTAGCTTCCTGAGAAACTGAATTAAACAATTCTGAATAAAACAACTGACCGCAGTGGGAGTACCCTTGTTTTACTCAACAGGAAATTCTCTATAACATATAGGTTTTTAGAAAAAATGTACTGCTCCTTTAAGATCATTAACAAACAAATTTAAAAAATAACTGGTCCCACGACTGAATCCTGAGGCATTTCAATAACATCCCTCATTTCCAATAAATCTCTGCATGCAGTCCTTTATCCCCTTAACGTCCAGTACCATGCCAGGACCGTCACGGCTGTCCTGCACTTAAGGACTAACGACGGTTCTGGCACATCATGGAGTTCAGGGCTCTCTGCATGGCTGCATGCCTCTCGGGAAGCCCTGAATCGAAATCAAAATTAAAAAAAAAAAGCTCCGTCCTTCAGTGCCGGCCACGAGTGTGCCAGTCCTTAAGGTTAACCAGTTATATATCCATGCACAGCTATCACCTCCTGAGTCCCAAGTGGAATCCATTTGATTTATGTAGTAAATATTTGGGAGAAACAATATCAAAGTTTTTTACCCTTTTGTAGAATAATTGTAAATGAGTTTTACATGATCTATTCATCATACAACCATGCTGAGTCCTAATAATGTTGTTGGTCATCACATAATTCTGAATACTATTAGTTAGTAATCCTTCTAATATATTACCCATTATGGAAGTCACACTCAGAGGTCTTTAATTTCTGGTTTTTATCTTGCCCCATTTTTTAATAATATTACATCTGCTTTTCTTTAATCACAGGGAACTATGCTGGATGATTATGAATCAATAACTATTAAGCATACTGGTCTTGCTACACCTGAAGTAGGCCCCTTAAACACTCTTGGGTGGATTACATTAGGTCCAGGTGCTTACCCTAATGTCTTACATTTTTATTGGACTTCTTGGACTCCTCATAAAATCATGTACACCATGAAGGAATGCTTTGATTCTTCCTCATTGCCTAAAGTCTGTCATTGATACTTCTTGTGTATATACTGAAGAACATAAGTTGCAAACCATTGCTTTATCCTTACTAACTCACCTTTCTCAGTTTTAAGATTTCAGATATGAACCTTAATTTGCCATTTATATGCTTTTAGGGTTTTCCTTGCTGTCTCTTGCAATTCTTGTCTCATTTTTAATTTAGCTGGCCTAATTGCCTGTTATATATTTTAAATGATGCATCTGACCCTTCTAACTTAAGGAATTTAAAAGCTTGCTTTTAATTCCTTATGTTCCCGTGAACCTTTTTGCTAAGCCGCATTGGTCTTATTTTGTTTTTATTTTGTTCTTTCTCTATTCATACCCCATGGTATGGCATGTATATTTATACAAAAGCATTTTGAACAAATTCTGTCTTCCTTCTACAAAATAAACAAAATAAATGTAGGACATTGTGTAGAAAACAAAAGACAAGAAATTATGCAGCTTACCAAGCTTACCATATGGGAAAATAGAACATTTTCCAAATCCCCATTGATTTAAATGGGGCTTGTAAACCCTTACATGCTAGAGAGGTCTCCATCAAATTGCTTCACATAGTTTTGGAGATGGAGTCCCTTTAATTTATATCAATGGATATTTTCAGTTCCTCCCCATGTTGCAGTTGCAGATAGATTGCTGCAAAATTGTTCATCATTTGGTTTCTGTGGAAGGCCCTTAATAACTTTAAATCTAAGCATTTGCTAGCATTTAGGCTAGTTCATAAGTAGGCATCCTTTGGCTCTCCAGCTGTTAGGGAACAGAACACTCCCCATCCCCAGTCAGCCATCCAAGAAATTGTAGTCTTGAACAGCTGGAAAGCCAGATATAGCCTACAACTGAGCTAGTGGTGCAGGCAACCTTTAATATAGAATAAAAATCTGCATTTGTACACTTTTGTTTCACTTTAAGAAAAACTAAACATTTTTACTGTTCGACTGTCTTCACAACCACTGTATTGGGCTAGTTTTTGTATTAAAAAAAAAATATATATATATATATAAACCATTATTTTGCTTTTACTATTTGTCCTTTGAACCTTATTCAACCTACATAAAGACTGATGACGAAAGAGGTCGAATTAGAATGGCTGTGACTGTCCTAATCTCTGCCAATCACAGATAATGTGTTTACATTTGGATGTAAACATTTGTATACAGACTTTTATAATACATTCCCATATGAGGTTCAGTAAGTCATCCTACGTACTAGAGACAGTATGATTTCAGCTCTCACTGCCGACTGTAGTTGTTGGTTTATTTCCCACAAAGGCTCCCATGGGATAGTAACATTTTTAAACTAACATTAAATATACAGTAATAACATGACTAATATTCTTGAGAAATGTATTTGTTATTAATTGAGGCAGATACTCTGTAGTCCAAAGAATTGTCTCATCATCTAATGAAACATTAAAAGCCTCTCTTCTGAAACAGAGTTGTATACTCGTGTATACGTATTAATATAAGAAGGCATACAACACTTAGGAGCCAAAATGTCTTATGAAATTTTTAATGAGGGGCTAGGACTCTCACAAACAAATAGAAAATAAATATTATTTGTGTGGCACATCGACATCCCACTTCCACTGGCAGTACTTTCTAACCCTTTGAGTATAATGCATTGCCTTGGATGCCTCTCTGGAACACAAAGGGTTAAAGAATATTCTCACAAAGGCTGGTGTACTATGGAAAAGTGGTACTATTCTGGAGCAAAGCAACTGCACCAGAGGGGGAACAAATACAAATTCCCATTGATTTAAATGGGTTTAAATGTCCTTTAATGCTAGAGAGGCCTCCAACACATTGCAAAGCAATGCGTTATCAACCTCTATAGCATTCAAGGGGTTAAAAGCCCTATTTATAGCAAATAGAATTTTGGTCATTTTTATTTGTTCCTTATGGTGCAGTTGTCTTGCTTGTGAATTACACCATTTCTTAGTAGATCAACACCCACAGTATTAATTTTACCTTTTTGGTAAATTCTAGACTTATTATCCTATATAATAATTGGCTAATGTATGTTTGTCAGAAGCTGTCATACGCAGTACAGACAGCTGCACGCACTGCAGTCATGCGCAGTAGAGACTGCCTGTACCACTGCTGATAACAGAGCGGGGCACTCCGAATTCAGACCTTCGGTGCGCAGAGAGGACTACTGTCTAAATTCAGAGCGTCCCGCTCCGTTATCAGCTGCGGAGCGGGCAGTCTCTACTGTGCATGACTGCACCGCGGCCGTTGCTGCCTGGCACTATGGCCCGTGTACACGGGCTGTTCAACTAGTATATATGTAATAGGTATGATGATGTTATAGAAAAAACTAAGAAAGACAAGAGTCCATCAAATATAATCTTCATCCAATATTGCCTTTCATAATCCAAATGATTTATACATGATGCATTACCCTTTTGCTCAGGGAGTATTGGATTTATTTTTTTTACTTTTTACTTTATTTATTTACTTTTTTCTTTGGCCATAATATCCTACCTGCTATGTGAAATCACACCAGTTTACAAATGATGTCATTCATTAATGAGTCACCATCTTGCATTTCCATTGAGCTGCCTTGTGATTTTCAACACTGAAACCTGAACAATTTAGGGAAAGCAATATCATACCATTCCATGTTATAGAAACAAATCCTTACTTTTTATTATTATTCTTTATTGAATCCATTAAAATAATTACTTGCAAACTAATTTGTATAGCATTCCATCCAGTGTATATTAAAACTCATAACTATTAGCCTAACTATGCATGTACTGCTTGCTTTGTCGACTAAGGGAAAAACATGCAGACTTAAGGCAACACATTGGCCAATAATATTTGGCTTGGCAGACAGCACCTGTTGAATGTCCCAGCTGGGCTGACTTTCCGAGCTGTCCTTCTCGGTTCCACATTTGTCTTTCAGATCATGAATTGCCTTACTGTAAATATCCTGTCCACTGGGAGTCAATGATTACAGAAATAAAGACTGCAGACTGATTTATGAGAAGCTTTTTTAAAATAGTTATTCAGAAGGTTCTAAAATGTAAAAACAAACTGTTCTAGCACAGTCTGTGCCATGGCACACGAATATAGACTGGGCACATACTGATGACTGAACCTCATGCCTTGGTTGGGGTTACATTGTGAGCAATACACATCATTTGCATCATACAGAGCATAGTCCTGCCCAAACTATGGGAAAATAGCAAATCAACTGCACCACAGGTGACAGCTAAATATTCCAAAAAGTCCCAATGATTTCAATGGGACTTATAACCCCTTGAATGCTAGAAATAATCCAGTGCCTTGCAAATCAAAGCATTGGAGACCTTTCCAGCATTCAAAGGGTTAAAAGCCCATTGAATTTAATAAACATTTTTATTTGTTCCAGAATTGCTTCCTTTTATACAAAAGGCCCATCCTATATAATAATTCACTATGATGTTTGTCAGAAGCCGTCATGTGCAGTAGAGACTGCCCGAAAGCACAGAATGCTGGGAGGTGTAGGAATGCTGGGAGTTCTGTGCTGGGAGCATTCTGCGGTTTCAGGCAGTCTCTACAGTGCATGACTGCGTCGGCGGCAGGATGCAGAGCAGGACCGACCTCTTAACCCTTTGAGTGCCAGAGGGGTACGCAACGCATTGCAAAGCAATGCGTTGCGTACCCCTCTGGCACTCAAAGGGTTAACATAAACCAGACCTTGGCCCGTGTATACAGGCTTTTACACTAGTTGTATAATAAATGTACACATTCCATATCTACCTGTAAATTGTGATGGAAAAAGGTGTCTTCATCTAAAACTATTCTAAAACAGTATGATGAGGAAATATCATAGTACATTTTACTCCCTGTGCGACTCTCTGGCACCTGTCTTACTATCTCATGTTTGGTTTCTGAGGACGTCATCAGAATTTGAACTTGGCACTAATCCAGTGCTATGTCATTGTTTTGACCTCAGCTTTAACTGGAACTTGTGCTTTTCATAATAGTACATAAGATCTAATTGACATATTCAGAAAGCAAAAGATGAGCAATTCTGAAGCATACCAACTATATATTAGGAAAAAAATCTGTATTCCCATATGTCCAATTGATTTAAATGGGGCTTTTAACACCTTGAATGTTAAAGGGTTAGTAATACTTCAGTGAGTGGTAAGCTACGATGTGTCCTTATACTGTATACTAGTTCTCCCCGTCAATGGTATTTTCTGTGAAATCATATAATAAATTGCCCCCCTCCCGTCCCTTTTCAGTCTGGTAAGTCACCTCCCCTCAGACCTGAATGTGTATCGCTACGAGAGACAATCTTCCTTCAGTGTAAAATAAAACCTGCCCTCCTTGATGAAGTAGGGCAGGGTTTTCCATATAGTAGATGAAGGAAGATTGTCCCTCGTTGTGATTGGTCTGACTGAAAAGGGGCGGGAGGGTGACAATTATATATGATTTCACAGAAAAAAATAGAAATTTTAGCATTACCACTGACAGTCATTAGAAAGAACTCTAGGAGGAATTATTTACTCAAAGAGCTGAGCAAAAACAAGGTCATCCATTAAGATTAGAGGAAAGACTCTTTCGACTAAACAAAGACAGGGATTTTTTTACGGTAAGACCATTAAAGTGATAGAATTCTTTGACTTGAGATGCTGTGCTTATAGATACTGTAGTTGCTTTTAAAAAGTAATTCATACCTTTGTAGCTCAGAAGAAAATTTGAGAATTATGACAGTTGGTTTCAAAGCAGATAGGATGCGGATCCAGGGAAATATCTACCTGCCATTTGGAATCAGGAATACATTTTTTTTTAACCAGTTTAGGATCAACTGGAAGAGCAGCAGTCGTGGGATTTCCTGCTTCCTAACTCAGACACCTGAGCAGAGACAGGAAAATATCTCTGCAGGCTCGTATTGTTGTTTTGGGTTATGAGCCCCTCTGCAACCATCTACTTTGTGAGTATATTTGCTATCTTTAAATTATATATGCCATTGTGATAATAGGCACTACTGGATGCTGACTTTTTGTTTCTTCTGTGTTCCAAACTTCTGTCATGTTGCTTTGAGGTGCTGCCTAAGAGAATAAGAAGTCTTTAGAAGATATCAAAAACAGCTATGAAGATGGTCATAATATCTCATGAGCATGGAATTCAGCTAACACATATGTATTGAGTTGAACAGGTCCCTTGTGAGTATAGTTCTTAAAAGGTGACAGGTTGGTGAGAACATCCCATTGTAACAATATTGCACCAGGAGAGCATTCTCTTCTGTTTTTCCCCGTCTGCATCTTTCATTGGGGGCTTCTTACAGTGTCTTTCATCACCCCTTGTGTGAACCTCAAGGTTCCTCCGTTCTACACCATGTACCAGGATCCTTTGGCTCTCACAGTGGATGCTATGACCATCTGAAGGAACTGTCCACTGATGTATGTGTTTCTTCCAATTCCCCTGATTCCCAGGGTGCTGAGGATAGTTAGGATGGTGTGGGCTCAGAGCATCCTATTTTCTCCATCCTGGCCCTCTCCATACTGGGTTTTTGGATCTTCTCAATTTGTACATTTTCATATTCCTTTTCATCTGAACCTTCTGATGTAGGACCCATTGTGCCACCCTTGGGTGGAGAAGCTAGCTTTGATGGTTTGGCTTTTGAGACCAGCATGCTGGAAAGAGGGTTATTTCTACTATGCTTCAGGCTAGAAAGCTGATTTGGTCCATCTTCTACAAGACAGTGCTTCTTCTGGTTGTTGTGTGTTCGTTGGGTAGCCAAACGTCAGTATTTGTCTTCTAAACCTCCCTTTATGGGTTTGTTCACTATAACGGATGGTTTTGCAAACCCCTATGCTTTTTCCAAAGGTTGTTACACATTTTCACATCAACAAAGAAATTGTTTTTCAAATTTTTTTTTTATGTCCAATTCTATTTAACAGACAGGAGTAGGAACTTCATCTGTTGGATGTGCTCACACATTTTTTATTGTTTTTATATATACATGTTTTTGGGATTGGAGGTATGTACAAATTCTGCTCCCATTAGTGAAGATCAGTTCTGTGATAGTGCCACTGAATATAACTTAGCTGTGTTCATTAAAATTTATAAAAGTTTCCTCAAACATAACTTTTCTTACTCATGTGGCCCTCACCTATGATCATTTTATTTGAAATGATACTTGTTCTTAATTTGTTGTAGCAACAAATTAAAACCTTTATATCCAAATAATAATTTGACCCTATCAAATAAGCAGTACATTTTCTGGATTTGGAAGCTCCAAACTAGAAACTTTTGAATGGGATTTGAACCACATATTCTTATTTCCCATTCCTTTTTCACCCCCTTATTCAGCTGGGAAATGATTACGGCACATTTCTCCCTCATTGTTTTGAAGGGATTAGTGTGCTTTGCTTCAATGATGTAGTCATCATCCCCTTGCATGTTCCTTGTGTTACATATAGTGTTTTTAACTGAAGAGGAGGTGATAACCCATAAGCATGAGTTAACCACTTCCGTCAATAAGTAAGAGCTTAGGTGAGAAACAAATATTACTGTTTGCAAGGTAAATGTTGTATTTTTAGAGTAATAAAAATGTTTTAACTCGGATTGGAGTACAGAGGTTTACTGATATATATATTTTGTTCATTTGAGTAGGATTCCATGTGAGACGCACACCTTGGCAGATTAAAGGTGGTAAGTGCTCCCTTCACTGTTTGGCTGTGTTGCTTTTTTGAGGTAGAGCACTATATTTTATAGTAACAATATCTGGCAATGCTTTTTGGCTTTGCAATGCCCGAGCAACTTTTCCAGTTGTCATCAATAAAAATAAGACCTGTTGGATCAGTTTGTCTTGATTACTTGGCTGAAGTGCTTATCCGTCACCAGTAGTAGACAGCCCTAAAGTCAGAGAGCATTCTCTCTGTTTCTCCACTTGGTCAGTATGGAGTGGAGAGAATCCTTTCAGCACCATGAACAGCATCACTTCCTTAACCCATTGAGTGCCACAGGATTGTGCATTTGCTATCACTTTTTCAGCTCCTGAAGAAAAAAACAGATATGTTTTGAAACGCGTTGAGCCTTTTATCTTTATCTAGATAAAATATTATTTATGTTTTGTTGTTTTATTATTTTTTTTGTAATAAAATATTTTTATAATGCCCAACGTGTATATATCTGCTTTTCTGGTATTGGGATTTATAACCACTATTCTAGTCCTCGGACACTATCCTCTACAGAAAAACCACAGAATAACCGAGTGTGGGTGATTAATAAATTCCCCACACGCTCTAGAAGCCCTGGGATGTGGAAGCCCATCTCCCAGGCAAACACCAGTGTGACTACTCAAGATCTATAAGAGGGTCATTTGTGATTTTATTCCGGGTATATATCCCTTTAATTTTGTGAATAGCTGAGTGAGGGCAGCTTGAACAATATTCCCACGTGCTATAATTGCTTGACTTGACCATTCTGATCAGTCAGGCACATCACCCTACAAGTGAGTTCAAAGTGGAATTTTATCATTTATTGAGATGTACCATTTGTAGTATATTCTATCAAAACAAATGAAAACAGAAATTTGAATAAGACCTTTGACTGGGAACTTTTTTATTCTAATGCACACTGTTCTATTTATTGTTACTTGAAATATTTGCTTCAAACAGATCACATTATGGTTTGCATTTTTTCTATATAGCGCTCACCC